>JBAIAA010000213.1:0-561408 GCA_037893245.1 Crossaster papposus | reverse complement strand
TTTTACCTTCCTTGATTTTATGTGTGTGTCGGTTTATTATGACGCGTGGCAAGGACGAGGGGGGGGGGGGGGGGGGGGTGGGGGGGGTGTTGACTTATTTATTTTGTTTTAGTCTTGAGATCCATTTCTTTGATCATTGTTTTGTTCTTTCAATAGTTCCAATAGAATTTGCAGATTCTCCTCATCGAGATTTTGTTCCTCTTGGTTGGATTGTGGAGACGCTTTAGTCCTAGATCGAACAAGTTCATCTTTTATGTTTTTGTGCCGTTTGTATGCCAGGATGGGTTGGGTATCAAATAGCCTATTCAGATATTCGTTTTCGCTAATCAAGGGCCAGTGTTTGAGGATAGCCCGTTTCAGGGCTGGGTGCGCGACATACACCCTAAGTCGGTATTTGGCGGATTAATCAAGGGCGAAGTGACCAGATACAAACGTATATGTACCCATTCAAAAGACTTTGAGGAGAGGGTTGAATTCTTCAAAGACAAACTTCAAAAGCGCGGATACACAAACGAAGACCTAGCTCTCCTTTCTCAAAGGGGAAAGACTCCCGCGGACCCTAAGCGTGAAAAAAACAAAAACAATATCCCACTGGTGTTCGTCCTACCATACTAACCACATGTCGCGCACCCAGCCCTGAAACGGGCTATCCTCAAACACTGGCCCTTGATTAGCGAAAACGAATATCTGAATAGGCTATTTGATACCCAACCCATCCTGGCATACAAACGGCACAAAAACATAAAAGATGAACTTGTTCGATCTAGGACTAAAGCGTCTCCACAATCCAACCAAGAGGAACAAAATCTCGATGAGGAGAATCTGCAAATTCTATTGGAACTATTGAAAGAACAAAACAATGATCAAAGAAATGGATCTCAAGACTAAAACAAAATAAATAAGTCAACACCCCCCCCCCCTCGTCCTTGCCACGCGTCATAATAAACCGACACACACATAAAATCAAGGAAGGTAAAATGAACTATAAGAGGGTGGCTGATGACGTGCATGATATAGCACAGAAAATATGCTCTGCTCCCCTTCCAAAAAAGGAGAAAAAAGAGGGGACGGCATATTATCACCGGTAAAAATCAATCACTGTGTGAACCAAAAACAAAGGGACCACTGTGGCAATACACAAACCAGTCATCGCGTCGCCAAAACCAGAGACAGGGTTTGAAACTCCCGCTTTTAGGGAATGTCTAACCCAATTGGCCTGCAGACGTTTGATGTATTTGCCCGTCCACGAACTCCAACCACGGACTGTCATCTAGCAGAGATAAGGTGGCTAAAAACTGACCCCCAGATGCGTGTCTTAAGAAAAAAAAGAAAAAAAGAGTTAAAAATCACGCTCTGGAGAGACCAGTCAAACAGCCACTCTCTAGCATACCCACTAGTTAACGTACAATTACAGATTTATCTTCGGCAGAACAGTCACAAATACAATCCATATGATACTTATCAGCAAAACCTTTTCCGCGTCTCAAAGAAATAACGAAAAGCACGGAGGGGTTTTGTTGAAACTTGTACACCAACTCCCCCCCCCCCCCCCCCCCCCCCTTCCTACAGACTGCAATCTCGCAGAAAAAAGTGGCCTGAACTGACCTCCCATGAAGCGTATATCACTGGAAAACAAACTTAAATTATGAATTACGCTCTGGGCGGGATAGTTACGCAACCACACTGCTGGCATACCAGCACACAATAAATCATGCAGATTTATCTCTGTAGACCAAAAACTACCTAAAAACCAATGATACCTTACGCAGCAGAACTGCTTCAGCATCTCCAAAAAAAATAATGAAAACGATGAGAAAAAGTTCTGACTTGTGAAAACTCCCATAAAACACCCTCTCCTTCCCAAATAGAATGAGTTCTGATTCACTGCAGCTAACTCTGGAATTGATCAAAAAAACCACAAAAAGATTAACTGATCATTCCTTGAAGTATGCGTGCATAAACCGGCTTCTCTGTGCTAGCTATACCCTCTTGCAAAAGCACTCCATTAGAATTAAAAAAACCTAATAGCCTCACAGAAAAAGAAAGAAAATTCCACAAAACCCAGTGTTACACGTCCTTCACGTTAATGTCCTTCCCAGGTGACCGAGAATCGCTGTAAAAATTTAAAAAAACTTTGAGTGACGTGTATGATTACGCCCCTTCCCAATAAACACAAAAACAAAACAATGATCAAAGAAATGGATCTCAAGACTAAAACAAAATAAATAAGTCAACACTGGAAAAAAAACCTTAAATTATGAATTACGCTCTGGGCGGGATAGTTACGCAACCACACTGCTGGCATACCAGCACACAATAAATCATGCAGATTTATCTCTGTAGACCAAAAACTACCTAAAAACCAATGATACCTTACGCAGCAGAACTGCTTCAGCATCTCCAAAAAAAATAATGAAAACGATGAGAAAAAGTTCTGACTTGTGAAAACTCCCATAAAACACCCTCTCCTTCCCAAATAGAATGAGTTCTGATTCACTGCAGCTAACTCTGGAATTGATCAAAAAAAACACAAAAAGATTAACTGATCATTCCTTGAAGTATGCGTGCATAAACCGGCTTCTCTGTGCTATACCCTCTTGCAAAAGCACTCCATTAGAATTTAAAAACCTAATAGCCTCACAGAAAAAGAAAGAAAATTCCACAAAACCCAGTGTTACACGTCCTTCACGTTAATGTCCTTCCCAGGTGACCGAGAATCGCTGTAAAAATTTAAAAAAACCTTGAGTGACGTGTATGATTACGCCCCTTCCCAATAAACACAAATCAAACATGTTAGATATCTGGCGTTGAGTTGCGGCAAGTCGCGTTCTCCAACGCGCGTTCGTAGCAGACGAGGGATTTTTCAGGCGTTAGGACTGTTGCGGCAAAAAACGCCATTCAACGCCAAAGTTTGCGTGTCGTGTGCTCCTAGCTTAAGTGAGTGTCAGTTCGTGAAAACCAAAGATCGAGTGTATAGGTATGGGTGGGGGGAGGGGGCTACGGGGGAGTCCCTCGGTCTCATATCGTGCCGGGGGGGGGGGGGGGGGGTAAGGGGAAGTCCCTCGGTCTTGTATCATGCTGGGTATACCTTTAGGGGCGTTGGGACCTGGAGATTTTACGAGAATACACCACATCCGGGTACCATGTATAGGATCTACAACGTGTCAACCATCCTATTGTTCGCATTTTCTTCGCATCATGATTCGGTCCATCCAATCAAGGGCAATAAATAGGTAGGCCTATTTGGAAAGAAAATAAAGCATTCCAATGAATTTACAACATATTTAAAATACTGCAAATTTGTGACTTGCACAATTTAATTTGTCGACCTCGACTTCCGTTCAATCGGTCACGCAGATAAAAATTGGGTAAATCCAAACACGAGAGTCTGTGACTAGACTAGTCAGTGATTGGTACCAACTTGGAGATACAGAAAACGTGAGCGTGAATTGGAGGTACTTACACGCTCTATTGTGATTAAATCCTTGTTTTCGACACTATAGTAATTGGTTTTAATATTAGTTTTACTATACGTCGGCTACTAACCGGGTCAACATGATTAATTCAGTAGAAGATTATTGCAGGGCAGTTGCGCACCATTCGCCCTAATGTTGCATGCTTCTGCCATAAGCATAGGAGCCTTGTAATGGACTTACACAATCAATAATAGCCGGTTAGTGATTCCCGAGGATGTTGAAATATATACGCGGGAATCGCTGAACCGGCTACATTATTTTATTGTTTGATTAATAAGTTGGGCCACCAGTATCAAATGAACAAAACAAGCAATGCTAATAGCGATTGTTTGCAAGGTGTGCATAGCATTGCAGCGTACGTGGTGCATCAGCCACTTTTGGGGTGTCAAATTCTCAAAATGGCGCCAATATGCTTGAAATTATTATATGTGGTAACAAGCATTTAGGCGGCCATTTATTATTATTTTTAAGGTTGATAACACCCAAAAAGCTGCCACCTTTAAACAAGTGCCATCAAAAAATACAGGCGTGCATATACCTTTCAAAAAATGAGCATTATTACTATGAAGCAGAATCAGTGTCAAAAATTCGGATGAATTCGTAATTCGGATGCTTTTTGTAAACTCGGATGCTTTTTTAATTCGGATGCTTTTTTAATTCGGATGCTTTTCTAGTTCGGATGCTTTTTGTAATTTCGAATGCTTTTTTAATTCGAATGCTTTTCTAGCTCGGATGCTTTTTATAAACTCGGATGCTTTTTTAATTCGGATGCTTTTCTAGTTTGAATGCTTTTTGTAAACTCGGATGCTTTTTGCAAACCGAACATATTTGCAAATCGGATGCTTTCCCAATCCGGCACTACTAGGGTGGCTCTGAAAGGACATCTACATCGCAGATTCTGCGATTTCGCGGATTCTGCGCGAATTTGAACGATGACAAACATGTTATCGTATATATCTAAGCATATATCTGAGATGTGGAAGATTTTATTGTAGATTTCTGCACAGATTTATGTGATAGGGCCTAATGAATATTTTCGGGGCAGATTTTTGAAAAGTCGCATATTTTTATTTTAGATTTTAAGTTCTGCGCAGATTTCTTAGTACGCAAATTTGTGCGATGTCGCACGGATGGGAACTACATGTACATTTTCATTTCACATTTAATTATGCGCAGCTATGTCGCACTCACGTACAGCAGATTTATATGCACATTTATGTGCACATTTCTGCCGCGATGTCATCATCATCATCACTTGGTACACGGCAACAGAACTAAAGTTCCATGACGCCGCGGGGTGTAGACGATGTCTAGTTCGTGAGGACAGCTTTAAAATTAACAAGGGTCGGTCGCGTAGAATGTCAAGGGGTAGCCTATTCCAATCACGGATGGTTCTAGGGAAGAATGAGTTCTTGTATTTATCAGTTCTGGATTCGATGATGTTGTATGCATCAGCTGTGAAGTGCCGGCTTGAATGATTGTTGTCCCTAAGTTGAAGCTTGTTGGATGTCACTGGAGATGCCCCTTTGTGAATAAGGTAGAACTGGCTTAATGTCGAACGAGGGCCTTGTATGCTTTGGCTTTGGTTTCTATGCTGCATTGGTGGATATTTCTTTGAAGAAGACCAAGGATTTTATTTGCTTTGCTAAAGGTGCGCCGATAATTTGGTTCCAGGAAAGGTTATCAGATATTGTCACTCCAGGGTATGTGTGCTCTTGAACTTGCTCAAGGGTTTCTCCAAGCATGGTGTAGTTGTGATGAATCTTGGACCTCTTTAGTCCCACAGACATGGTGTTACACTTTTGGGGGTTAAAGGTCATTTGCCACTTGGAAGCCCATTGACACACATGATCAAGGTCTTTCTGGAGTTTATCACAATCCTCATCACTGGCTACGGTGGTGTATAAGATGCAATCATCAGCGAACAGTCGTATATGTTGCACTGGATTGTGTCTGTGATGTCATTGATATATGTCAAGAACAATAATGGCCCCAATACAGTTCCGGTGGGACTCCTGAAATTACTGGATGCCATTTGGATGTTTCTCCATTGATGATTACCCGCTGTTGTCGTTGTGTCAAAAACATGCTAATCCAGTTGAGAGTGTTTTTTTCTAATACCGTAATAATGCAGTTTAGATTTAAGCCTTTCGTGGGTGACACAGTCGAATGCTTTAGTAAAATCTAATATTGCAGCATCAGTTTGCTGTTTGTTGTTAATTCCCTCCATCCAATCATTAACAAACTGGATGAGCTGAGTAACACATGAATGTCCCTTACGGAAACCATGTTGCAGTGGTGTCAAAATGTTATGTTTATCAAAATGCTTGCTGATTTGAGAATGTAATATATGTTCCAACAGTTTGCACATGATGGCGGTCAAGGAAATGGGGCGGTAATTCTCGGGACTTGCTCTAGATCCTTTTTTAAATAGAGCTGTAACATTAGCTAGGAGCCAGTCGTCTGGGAGAGTCCCCGCACATACGTCAGCACATTATGTCAGCACATACGACGTTTTGAAAGTTGAACCACGACGTTTTGAATGTTATGGTGTTCTAAAACAGACAGGCAACGTCGTGGTTCAACTTTCAAAACGTCGTACTTCAAATTTCAATTAACGTCGTGGTTCAACTTTCGCGCGCTTTTACCTGCCGGCTCAAGCTAGCCGCGTATTCGGCGGATCTCTCGATCTCCGCGCGGATTCAGTCCGCATTCACCAAAAGGCGACAAAAATTTAATACATGCTGCAAAAGGTGATGCATTTTCTAAAAAGTTTTTTGTCAATTTATTTAAAGAATTTTTCGAAATAAACCGTAAATATAACAATACTTTTTCAAACCCTTTCAAATCATACAGCATATTAGCCACACTTGTTTAACCTTTCCTGTAATTTTGATGAAAAATTACAGTTACATTAGCTGCCTTATGAACTAAGTAATCCTACTTCGAGTTATTTTTATAGATTTGGAAATGAGAATGAAACATTTAAAACAACATATACCTCACATGTTATCAAAAACTCATACTTTTATTTCATAATCTACAAGATAATGTTACTGGGCAAACTTAATGTGGATATAGGCTTCAGCCGAACACTAATTAGTACCTAATTAGCCCGTTAAATAAATCCCCTTTTCAATGCAGCATTGTAATGCGTTTTTCGGCTGCGAGTATATCTGCCTCTTTAAAACAAAGTGTACATCACATGTTATTCAAACCTCATATTTGTATTTCATGATCTACGAGATCATGTTTCTGGGCACACTTAATTTTGGTATAGGCTTCAGCCGAACAGTAATTAGTGCACTCGCACTTGGTTGGGCTTATTTGCAATGTTCTCGGTGAATCAGTTTCGTCAATCAACAATTTCAACAATTAATTTCACCACGCCAGATTTTATGAGAACGATAACTGTTACTTTATTTAATAACACAACAGCCCTTCAACTAAGTTCTACATTATACAATTGTTGCCTGCTGTGACATGGTCCATGGCGTTTTGTACACCCGAGGGGGCAAATGGCACCCGAGGCGAAGCCGAGGGTGCCATTTGCCCCCGAGGGTGTACAAAACGCCATGGACCATGTCACAGCAGGCAACAATTGTTTTGTTATACCACGGTAATAGATTCTTACGGAGAAAATAAGGCAAAATTGGAACAGAAAAAAAGCAGACGAACAGCATAAACGAAAGCCGGTGTAAACAACAATGGCGGTCGTCAGTCGTTGCCGAAAGTGCTAACTTCACTGTTCCCTGTTTACATCGCACATGAACATACATCAATTTACGTAGTACCAGCTAATATAACACAGCGCCATGTCAAAGGTTGCTAGACTCTAATATCAGTCGCTTCCATGGTATTTATCACAGAAATGGCCGGCCAGGCTATGCGCTAGCGTGTAAAAAAAAATTCCGCGGCCTGGAAAAAAGAAAGTTCATGTACCCCGTGGGGTACATGAACTCATGTACCACGCGTACTCAGCGTACATCACTCATACCATGCTCATACATCGGCACACTCGGATACATGCGTTTTTGTGGCATGTCACGTGAACGCTTCTCGACCAATAAAAATTCACAATCTATTGCCGTGGTATAACAACATTAGATGGATCCTAGTAGTTTGTCAGCTTAGATCATTAGGTAAAATACGGTTTCAGACCGTGTCCATAATTTCTTTTTTATTTCCACCTAATATCGCCCCATAATACTTTGCGATATATAGCACACTTGGGTCAAATGCAAGTTTCTAAGGTCGAGTGCAAATAAGCAGATATTATCAAAACTACATAAAATGTAAACAAAGAACAACGGTTATATGTCAAAATTAGCATATAAAAGAATCTTGGAAACTCCGTACTGCCACTCGTGCTTGAAAGAACACTTGCCAGATAGAAAGAGTGGGGCACGGAAAGATTGTCCTTGCAGGTGTGCTTTACAGAAATGTACAATTGCAATTCATGTGGCAAAAGAAAAAGAAAGTACAGCAATGATAAAAGCAGGTCTTAAATTTGTTAAACCACACTGTTGCCGTATTGTTTGAAATTTCTATAAAAGGTTTGACAAATAACTCGAAGTAGAATTACTTCCATTAAGCAGCTAATTTAACTGTAATTTGTCATCAGAATTACAGGAAACGTTAAACAAGTTTAGCTTATGTTGTATGATTTGAAATGGTTTGAAAAAGTATTATTATTTACCGTTTATTTTGAAAAACTATTTAAATAAAATGACATAAACTTTTTGGAAAATGCATCACCTTTTGCAGCATGTATTATATATTTTTCGGCTTTTGGTGAATGCATGGCTGAATCCGCGGCCAGAAATCCGGCCGAATACGCGGCTACCTTGAGCCAGGTAAAAGCGCGCGAAAGTTGAACCACGACGTTAATTGAAAGTTGAAGTACGACGTTTTGAAAGTTGAACCACGACGTTTTGAAAGTTGAACCACGACGTTGCCTGTCCGTTTTAGAACACCGGCCATAACATTCAAAACTTTCAAAACGTCGTACTTCAACTTTCAAAACGTCGTGGTTCAACTTTCAAAACGTCGTAGGCCATATATGTGCTGACATCGCGGCAGAAATGTGCACATACATCTGCATATAAATCTGCTGTACGTGAGTGCGACATAGCTGCGCATAATTAATTGTGCAATGAAAATGTACATGTAGTGCCCATCCGTGCGACATCGCACAAATTTGCGTACAAAGAAATCTGCGCAGAACTTGAAATCTAAAATAAAAATATGCGACTTTTCAAAAATCTGCCCCAAAAATATTCATTATCACATAAATCTGTGCAGAAATCTACAATAAAATCTTCCACATCTCAGATATATGCTTAGATATATACGATAACATGCTTGTCATCGTTCAAATTCGCGCAGAATGCGCGAAATCGCAGAATCTGCGATGTGTGATGTCCTTTCAGAGCCACCCTAGTGCCGGATTGGGAAAGCATCCGATTTGCGAATATGTTCGGTTTGCAAAAAGCATCCGAGTTTACAAAAAGCATTCAAACTAGAAAAGCATCCGAATTAAAAAAGCATCTGAGTTTATAAAAAGCATCCGAGCTAGAAAAGCATTCGAATTAAAAAAGCATTCGAAATTACAAAAAGCATCCGAACTAGAAAAGCATCCGAATTAAAAAAGCATCCGAGTTTACAAAAAGCATCCGAATTACGAATTCATCCGAATTAAAAAAGCATCCGAGTTTGCAAAAAGCATCCGAATTAGGAATACATCCGAATTAGAAAAGCATCCGAGTTGTAAAAACACGTCCGATCTTTTTGACACTGATTCTGCTTCATATATTCCTCTCATTGGATGCCGACACCCCCCCCCCACCCCTTATGGCCTATGTGTAAAGTCTCCATGCCTATGGCAGAAGCGTGCAAAGGGCGAATTAAGTACGTTTATCAGGTGACGTGCGAATAATCGCCTAAAGTTATTGGCCTTTGCGATTTTAATTAAATAATTGTCAACAATAAAGAGCTCACCTTCAACAAAGAACGTTTATCATACACGACAACGAATATTGCTTGTTGCATATAGGTCTTATCATGGAGGAAGAAAAACAGAGAACCATTGACCCCACTGCCACAAAAAGATACATGTATATCGTCAAAAAATGCCAATGTTCAAGACATTTTTTAAACATAAATAAACCCGGGTTATCTCGGGGTTAACAAAATATTTAACCCCGAGATTACCCGGGTAGTTTGGAGCGTTCACACTGCACTTCTCGGGGCTAGAAATTCCCCGGGTTAACTGCCTCGAAACCCGACTTAACCCGGTAATTTCTAACTCTACTCGCGAGGTGGGTTAACCCACCAATCTCGGTTAACGACGGCCTTGAGGCCATTCTCCAGGTTACTTTCAGTAGTGTGAATGCTCGCCGGGTTTTCTTCAACCCAGGTCCGTTTGTCGAGTTACATCAGCGCAGCCAGCCTTGCGCGTGCGCGCAGGCTGCGAAAGTCATCAATGGCGTAATTTGTTTAGTAGTCCCTTGTTGTAATGGCTTTATTTGTACGTGTACGACTGAAAGACACTAGTCTGAAGTGTTCGGTAACTCGTCTTGATAAGTTTATTTTACGTACACTAATTGCAAGGCACCAGTCTTAACACGTACACGTGTAGGGGTTCGATGCTGCCCCTTGGATATTATTATTATTTTATTCATGCCATACAAATATATATCAAAATAAAGATGGGCATTGGGAAGACAAAAAGTAATAACAATCAATATGGTCAAATAACTGTCATCCCACATCAAATTGGGAAAATATTTTATAGAATTTAAAAATAAAACATTAACATTGGACCATGGAATTGCAGACATGTTGAGGGAGATTGGACCAAAGTCGAGGAAACTGATGTAAACAAGACAGATGCAAAGCATGGAACCTTAACAATAATTATATTCATTTCACACCAAGTTTTATCTCGCACCACCGCAATGGACTTTTAGGAAATGAGTCCAATTTAATGGTACCTGGCCGAATTCCTCGAAATAACTCTGAAGGACCAGTTTTCAGGTATTGTATTATGCTGTAGGAAGCCTCTCATTTGCGCTTCATTTGGGTATTGTAGCGATACGCGATATTTGATAATCGCCCAAGCCTAATTTATGTACCCCAGCATGCATTACCTTATAACATGGCCGCTCCCATGTCTGTATCGTGCCTTAAGTCGATCTGAAATAAAGCTTTGACAAGCACTCAAAATAACTGAGTCCCAACATCTTTTATGGTGTCAGTAAGTACTGAGGCTGTTTCCTAATAAGCTCCTCACAAAAAAGTATCGAGACACTTAAAATGAGCCAACATTATTAACGGCCCGAAGGGGTATGGATTAATCGAAGCGAATAACCCAGTGCATAATTTTGTTCTGCGTATTTTGACACCTCGATTGTTGAGATACGATGTTGGAGTTATTGTCATTTCAATGGTCGTAGGTACAGTTTCCAAAGTGACAATCATCCCTATATAAGCAGGTTTGCATTATTGTTTTGAATAATCAGGTTCTGCTTCTGCTTCTGCTTTCTGAGAAGAAAGAGACGTGGGAAATGTACACTGATTGTATCGGCGAATATTTCGCAGCGAACAATATCATCGATGCGACACACAAGAGGGCAAGACTAAACTCGGTCGTTGGCCCGCAAACATATAAGCTGATCAGTGATCTTCTTGCTCCTAAGAAACTAAACGAGTCTACTTACAAAGAAATAGTAGCAGACAGACTAGAGAAACATTTCAAGCCTACAAAATCTAGCATTATTGCTCGATTTCTGTTCAACAGCCGATATCGCCGGTCTGGTGAATCAATCGCCGACTATGTAGCAGCACTACGAGCACTTGCTACCGACTGTCACTATGGTTCAAAGCTCGATGAAATGCTGCGAGACAGGCTTGTTTGTGGCCTGCAGGATGAGCGGATCCACTGAAATCCATGCTCGCTCAACCAGAACTCGGTTTTCTGTTCCGCAGAGCGTGGGTTCGAGTCCCGGTGTCGACACGTGTGTCCTTAAGCAAGGCAATTAAACCACTATTGCTTCGTCCTTCGGATGGGACGTAAAGCTGTAGGTCCCGTGCGTTGTGTAATGCACGTAAAAGAACCCAGTAACACTCTTCGCTAAGAGAAGGGGTTCGCCCCGGTGTTCCTGGCAGCGCCTCGGAATAGGCAACTAGATAGATGGCGCTTTACAAATGCATGATCATCATCATCATCTCAAGCGCACAGTGCAACTTGCAAGTGAACAGGCCAAAATGTTGTCAGCCCCAGCCAGTGCCTCAGCAGAATCAAGTGCCAGCAACAATGCTTTCAGAAAGAAACAATCCCAACGCTCGAAGCCAAATCAACGGCAACAATCTGCACGCAGTAGGCCAACTACACAACAACCACAATCAAGAAAGCTTTGTAGAAATTGTGGTACATTCCACAACCGACGGGGGCTTTTTGTCCAGCCTATGGCAAGACTGGTAGCTGATAGAAAAATAACCACTACGCCGACCTCTGCCGCAGCAGGCGACACATACACGCAGCCGACACCGAACAATACTCTGATGATGACGACCCTGTCAGAGATGAGCAAGAACTATTTCACAATCGAGCCCTCGACGACACCAACCTGAACTTGAATCATGACATTCACGCTATGCTTGTAGTGAATGGCACAGACGCCCCTGTCCAACTCGACACTGGTGCTCGCTATAATGTCCTGCCTATGAGACTGTATAACGTCATTGCACCACCGAAAGTCATCGATCGTTCAAAGTTGACCACGCTCATAGCTTATGGAGGAAACGAACTCCATACAGTTGGACTAGTTTAACTGTCGTGTCACCGGGAATCATCGCAGACCGATCACCAGATTGACTTTCACATTGTTGACACACAGGTGAAAGCTATCCTCGGATTGACCAATTGCCTACGCTTAGGCCCCCTCTCTGTCAATAACAACATGGTCAACAACAATTTGTGTGACACCGCATCGTCCCAAGTCTTCAAAGACTATATGCCGACCTATTTGACGGTTCTTTGGGGTCACTTCCGGTTGTCGACCCTAACGCTGAACCGGTTGTACGCCCGTCACGTCGTATCGCTGCAGCCATGACAACGAAGGTAAAAGTGAATGACAAGTGAATGACAAGTCTCGGAGTATCTGCTCTGCTTCCGACGTCTACCAAAAGACAATGGAACAGTTATTTGCTGATCTGCCGTGCTCCATCATCGTCGATTATCTGCTCATTGGTGGACGCACCAAAGAGGAGCACGATCGTAATCTCAACAGTCCTCCTTGATCGAATCCGAAATTTCAACATGCGCCTCAACCCTCAAAAGTGCCGGTTCGGTCTTGCACAAGTCTCGTATGTCGGTCATGTCTTCACCGCCACTGGTCTCAAACCTGCAGGGATGTAGTCGAGTCCACCACAAGTCCCTGCAAGTCCCTGCAAGTCCATCACAAGTCCTTCAGTTCCAATTCAAATCACAAGCTATTCAAAACAGCTTTGACAAAAGCATTCCTTTGTCATTGTTCATCCAGTTATTTGTGACTGCCTTTATGAAGGGACTTATGACTGGCTTCACGAAAAGACTTGTGAAAGGACTTGCAGGGACTTGACTACAACCCTGCAAACCTGACCCAGCCAAAATCAGCGCCATCCTCGACAGCCTACACCTGACAACGTCACTGCTCTGCAACGCTTTCTTGGCATGGCGACATACCTTGCCAAGTTCATTCCCAACCTAAGTGACCTAGCAGCCCCACTACGCGAGCTCACACATAGTGGCATTCACTGGTGCTAGTTGGACCAGCACAATGCAGCATTCATGAAGATCAAAGACGTGATTGCTAATGCACCGACGCTTCAATACTTCGACGTCCACAAGCCAGTTACAGTGACCTGCGATGCGTCGAAGCTTGGGCTTGGTGCAGCCTTCCTACAAGGCAGCGCCCCCTTCGCATTATGCTTCGCGTAATAATAATAATAACTGGATTTATAAAGCGCCAAATTGCCTAAGGATTCAAGGCGCTGAAACAAGAAGAAGGAAGAAAACGAATAACAAACAAAGGAGGGACAACCAGCTGTGCTTTAGGGAAAAGATGGGTCTTCAGAGCCATTTTGAAGGCTGAAACACTGTCAGAATTTCTGATAGAGATAGGAAGGCTGTTCCATAACCGGGGGGCAGCAATGGAAAAGGCCTTGTCACCAGCTTGTTTGCGTGTCTTGTGGATGGAAAGGGATTTACCATCTGAAGAACGGAGAGAGTAAGAGCTTGTCTGGATTGTAAGTAGAGAAGAAAGATAATCAGGGGCAGAGTGATTGAGCGAGTTGTAGGTGTGGACGAGTGTACGGAACTGAATACGTTGAGCAACCGGTAGCCAGTGTAACTGTTTGAGGAGAGGAGATGTGCGAGTATGTTTGGGCGTCTGGAAGATAAGCCTGGCACATCTATTTTGGAGTTTTTGAAGGCGGGATAGGTCTTTCACGGAGACGCCGTTTAGCAGGCAGCAGCCATAGTCAAGTTTGGAAAGGATCATTGCGCGAACTGCATTGTGGCATGCGTTCAGGTTTAAGGTTGCGGATATGCCAATTAAGAGAGCGACTGAGTTGTGTGATGTGATCAGACATTTTCATGTCACGGTCAAAAACAACACCTAAGTTCCTGACCGATGGAGAAGGATAAATGTGGATTCCATTGAGATTGAAAGTGAGGTGTTGAAGGCGTTTGAAGTGAGTGAGTGAGGAGGCAATAAAGAACTCTGTCTTGTCCGGATTCATCTTAAGTTTGTTAGTGGCTAACCAGGATTGAAGTTCACTGGCACACTGAGACAATCGAAACAGGGCACAATCTGCATCACCTGGCCGCGTGGGATCAAATGCAAGGAACAATTGTACATCATCAGCATAGATGTGGAATTGGATAGAGTGATGACGAACAATTTGACCGATGGCGTGGGTGTAGTAGGTGAAGATTTGCGGACCGATGACAGACCCCTGAGGAACGCCATGCTTGAGCTTGGCTTCAGTAGAGAGGGCGTCTTTCACACGGACCTGACTCGTTCTATCACTCAGGTACGACTGGAACCATTGATGGACAGCTCCATCAAGACCAAAGTCATCGGAGAGGCGCTGTAGAAGGATGTTGTGGTCTACTGTGTCGAAAGCAGCGGATAAGTCGATCAAAACGAGGAAGACACCATGTTGTTTATCGATAGCTCTGAGAAAAGCATCTTGAACTGTAAGGAGAGCAGTTTCAGTACTATGTGCAGAACGGTAGGCAGACTGGAGAGGTTCAGACAAGTTATTATAGTGAACAAACAAAGCAACCTGAGAAGATACCACCTTTTCTATAAGTTTACCAAGGAAAGGTAAATTAGAGATAGGTCGGTAGCTCTTAAGTTGTTGACTGTCAAGGGATGACCTCTTCAAGATGGGAGTGATCCTAGCTTTACGGAGTTCAGCTGGAAACACGCCTGAAGACAGTGACAAATTAACAATGCGGCATATGATCTGGATGAGAACTGGCAAGTGCTTTTTAACTAACCACGTGGGCATAGGGTCAAGATCAGAGGATTTAGATGGACAATGCAAGACAAGTCTAGTTAATTCATCGGAAGTGACAGGATAAAAGCAAGACATTGTACAATGTAAGGGATTATTATCACTGCTATCAGTGGGTGTAATTATACTAGAGGTCATACAATCAACTTCAGAACGGATCTTATCAACTTTACTTACAAAGAAATCACAGAAATCGTTGGCAAGTCTAACTGGGGAGGTTGTATCAGGCAAATTACATTGATTATTATTCAGTAATTCATGAACAGTTTTGAACATGTCTTTAGAGTTACAGTTGGAGAACTGTTCATTAAAGTAACCAGTCTTAGCTTGAGTAATAGCATCAGATACAACTCGTTGAGATTGGATGTAAGCTTGGTGATCAGTGTCTGCATTTGTCTTTCTCCATTTCCGCTCATTACGACGTCGTGCGCGACGAGCAGCTTCCACGGACTTGTTGAACCACCTGGGCTTGCGACGGATGATGCGGGAACGGATAGATACGGGAGCATGTGCATCAAGAACTTCCCGACAGGTACAGTTATAGCATTCGACAAGACCATTAATGTCGTCATGGTCAACTGATAGAATATTCTCCATTCTTGCAGCAAGATCGTGTTCAAAAGCGTCCGAGTCTATCGATTCGAATTTGCGTGAAGTATATTTCATTTTTATGTCGCGGGGTTTGTTGAGGTCCAAAATACAGTTAACGACGAGATGATCGGAAGTGTTAGGCTGATTTAAGGTGATTGACTCTATCAGGTTATCGGCGTCTTTAACAAGAACCAGGTCGAGCGTGTGACCTGCAGTATGAGTAGGGCCCTGGACGAGCTGACGGTAGTTCAACGAGTTGATGATGGTGGTGAAGGTTCTGATTTCAGGCTTGGATGGACAGTCATAGTGAAGGTTGAAATCACCAAAGATGATTCCCCTGCCAGGAAGATGCTTCAAAGCGCAGACGAAGTCGTCGAATTCGGAGAGAAAGTCAGTGATCGAGGAGGATGGAGGTCTGTAGATTATGGCAAAGTTGATATTGCTATGACGGTAGGTTACGAGAGCATGCTCGAAGGTGTACGTGTCAGAAAGGACATTTTTCCTGACCTGAAGACTCAACTGGCTCTTAAAGACAAGTCCAATGCCTCCACCTCGGGTGCTAGTCTGACGGGGTACACTGAGTACCGAATATCCAGGTGGGCACATTTCACCCATTGCTACCTGATCATCATCTCTTAACCAAGTCTCAGTTAAGACCATAATATCAGTATCATGCTCGATGATCATCTCACACAAAGTATCGGTTTTATTCCTTATGGACTGGGAATTCCACAGGCTAACATTCATGTTGTTCGTACAGGTAGGTCCATGATTGTTATCAGTGACGGTGACAATGCGAGATTTCTTGCCTGCCCGCGTACCTCTGCGGGTAGGAGGATTGCGGTTAATACCAAGTCGGTAAATATTGGTGTAGACGTCGGTTGGGAGTCTTGCATGCTGAACTGTAGCTGTGTTCAACTGCAGATCCCGTGAATAGCTCATTGTGTTGATGTAGCTGACAATGGTCGATTGAATGAAGATGAACAATAACAGGGTGGTCAGCAAACCAAGCCACTGTTTGTGCATAGGCACAATGTGTGCTACAGTCCACTGTGTTGTAGCCATGGGTCTCGAAATCTGAGCAGATTTTCCAGTCAACAAATTACTGCAAACCAGGTACAAACTTTTCAGCCAAAGTGGTCAGAAAGGGGCACTGGATGCAAACAAACCAGGTCCACTTGATTCCAAGCTAAAGTGATAACTGGTACAAGTCAAACAGTACATAAAATGACAGAGAGAACGAAGAGTAGTGCTGCCAGTTTGGCGCTCTCTTTGCAAGTCGACTATGGTAGCCTTGGTCAAGGCGCGTTCGTCGTTATTCGTCTCTGTCGTTACCGTCCAGGGGCCAATTTCATAGAGCTGCTAAGCACAACAATTTGCTTAGCATGACAATTTGTCCTTGGCAAAAACAAGGTTACAGACCAAATTTTTACCTGATCTTTATTGTTCTGGATTGATAATTAGCTGTTTTCTTGCTTAGCATGAAAAACATGTATAATTTTGGCTAGTAACCTGTTTTTAATGAGCAATACTTTTTGTGCTAAGCAATTTTTTTTGCTTAGCAGCTCTATGAAATTGGGCCCTGAGATACACACCACATGCGCCCCGCATATGCTGCTATAGCTCGCGCCATATAAATGCCATGTATTATTATTATTATTATTATGGCACGCGCATGCACTGCCCAGTAAACGCGTGTAACCGTACATATGGAGACTTGTGGGTAAGACCATTGTTACACTTTTTTGTTTTTCTTTGTCCTATTGTAATTGTTAAGATGAGGTATTTATTTAACTAATCGTATTTGTTATTTTATTGATCATCAGTATTTAAATTGTATGTTTTGTTTGTGTACATTGTACAACAAGAATCCTAAGCCAGGTAAATATCTGGGGCGAGCGAGCAGATTAACCCAATTGGGGCGAGCAGTTAAACTTATGCAAATTATCAAACAATTGACAAACTTTTGAGCGACCGAGTTGCCGGAATTTACGGCACGCTAAATGGAATGTTCGTCTCAGTATATAGTGGATGGACACATTATGGGGCGTGCCTTTCATCCCTCACCATCGGACGGAAAGGACCGTGAGCTATTTTCACGATTGTGCCCGCACTGCCGGCTGTTTTTGGGGAGGTTCCCCTGGGGCACGCGCCAGAGAGGACCCGAGACAGGGAGTCTGCTGTCCAGTTTGTTTGTCGTCGAGTGGCTCGGCGATGTAGACAGCAGCGTGTTTTTTTTGCACTTTGTGCTGCCTGGTCCGGGACTGGCGATTTCGTCGGACATTGGGACTTGGATTCCGAGTTATCGGATCCTGAAGTCAACCTGCTATGGGTGTGTCGTCCGACGTGCGTGACAGTTCATCGAGCACAGCATGTTAGCCGTGCTGTTAGCTAACGGAAGGACCCGTTAGAAGAGCCCTATCCCCCCTTTTCCTGTCGCCGGGAGTCGTTGTCGCCGGGAGTCGTTGTCGCCGGGAGTCACTGTCGCCGTGAGCCCGGAGTTTCAACGCTTCATTGCTTTAAAACACTGGACTGTTTCGTTAATGCCAGCTGCTCGCCCCTTCATATTAAGTTCAAGCAAATACTGGTAATGTGCTTTTATTACATAGAGTCTGTATTTAATTGTAAAATTCTGTATTTTTGTGTGATTAATTATATTATTAAGTGTTATTGCTTCGTTTCGTTTCCACTTTGTTTTGGTTCCTTTTCTGGGGAGAGGAATGAGACGTTTCTCGCGGTAAATGTAACTTGTTAGATTTGGGACCATAACAGTAATATTTAACGCTATGACGTTACCACTCTTCTAAGGATTTCTAAGGATTTTCGCTCTGGGCTAAATTATATTTGTGTTACCTTCCCCGTAGGGCTGCGTGCATACGAGCACAACCTCTGTCATGCGCCAGTCACACATACACGACGCACGGCCCGCGTACTGAAAAATGTGGCCAGTGCGTTGTCGTTCGCTAGGTGTGCGTCAGCATTCGTTCAGGTGCCTTTCCATATACGCGTGTATTTGTCCGTTGCGCATCCGTTGCGCCAACGTTGCAATTGCGATGCGTTTGGCGTGCTTCATTTACCTTGCCATAGATACGTAAAGTATGCGCAGGGAATGACACCAGCAATACTGCTCCAAACGTTGGAAATGAACAAGCTGTCCCGGTGATTTGTAGAACAAGAATCATATAATAATTGCTGAGTTCTTTCTCAAAAGTTCAAACAATTTTCCCATTGTTTTGTTCGAAATCGACGACATTTTTATTCTAATCTAGTGCCAGTGCAACACCATGACAGCGTGAATGTACTACCTGACTACGCATGCGTTGCGTATCCGTCAAAATCGCTCCTTCTGCGATTTGGACGGACGACCGGAATGTCACGCAACGTGTACGTATATGAAAAGGGACGTGTGCTACATATTGAGACGGATTTTTGCTGTCCGTAAAACAGAGACGCACGAACGCAACGGATGCACAACGGACACAAAAAACAAACGTGTATATGGAAAGGCGCCTTTACTCGTTCGTCGAGCGCGACGGACCAACGCTATACATTCGTTGTCATTCGCTCTGTGCGTCGAGATTTGTGTGCATGCACAAAAATGTGTACGGAGCTGGACGCATGAATGTACACGCCAGAAGGACGCCATCGTATATGCGCAGAGCGCGCTGGACCAACGCCAGACACACGCGGAGCACACGCTGTGTATTGGTTCGATTTGTTTACATGTGCGCTCTGTATACGCTCTGTATGCGCCCCAAATACGCATAGCGCGCTAGCAACACCGCTAGCTTCTTCCAAATCCTGACAAAAGTTGGGCGCACAACGACGCACTGATTTTAAGTTAATAATCTGATCTGATCTGATCTGAAAATTAATTTAAAAAATGGAAAATAAGATCAGTGCGTCGTTGTGCGCTCAACTGTTGTCAGGATTTGGGAGAAGCTAGCGAGTTGACAACGAATGCACAGTGTGTTGCTGGCACGTTGCGCGTATACGGGCCGGGCGCATACAGAGCGTATACATAGGGCACACGCTATGCGCACGTCCGGCATCCTTTTGGCGTGTACATTTATGCGTCCAGCTCCGCGCACATTTGCGTATGTATTCACCGCCAATCGCGGTCGTAAGAATTGGGTACGTCCACAATTGACAAAACTTCCACGATTTCAAATCGTGTACAAATCCTATGGAGGTCATCCGAAAACGTTAGAGTATAAACAAAAGAAGGGAAGACGGTCGGACAATGCCCCGTCCACGATTGGCGGTGTTTACCAACCTACATGTATGCATGCACAAAAATCCCGACGCACAGATCGCCCGACAACGAATGCAAAGCGTTGGTCCGACGAACGAGTAACAAATACTGACGCACACCCAGCGAACGTCAACGCACTGGCCAAAAATGCAAATTTTTCAGTGCGCGGACCGTGCGTCGTGTATGTGTGAATGGAGCAAAAAATGGCGTATACGCATTGACTTTTTTAATGACAAACAACGGAAACTACTCCCTCAAGGTCAGGTCGGGAAACAACACAATTAGAGGAGTTGTGGCCAGTAAAAATGCCATTAAGATTTCCCCCACTTCGGCGTGGAGATATTAGCAATACAAATTAAGAGCGATATGGACGATATGGATAGGCATGATTTAATACCGTTTTGTTCACGTAACAAAATATAAACAATTAATATCTTTCTCATGACATACTATGATTTTGTTCCAAATTTCATGCCTTTATCATCAAGTGAACAATTTTTCACCATTCTGCCTGACTTGTTTGCAATCTTGACAGGATGAGTAAACAAGAAAAACGTGGTTCTATCAGCATGATCTGCATTATCACGTACATAAATCAATTGATTTGTTTGAAATTGTATTCATCGAATTTGTGTATCAGTATTTGAGTTCGACACGGCATGCATAAGCACGGTGTTTTGTGCAGGTATTACTTGGCAACACATAACTCAATAACCAATTCTCTAGAAGCAGCCCTAGTTTAAATTTGGAAAACTGCGTGCAATTGAAAGTCTGTTGAAAATGGCAGGGACAATCTAATTTACACAATCTTTCTGGTCACTTCCCAGAGACTACGCAACCTAAATACCCTAGTTTCTTTGCATCCGCGTTTTAACAGAAGCTGAATAATTTAAGTCTCTCTAAACAAAGACTCTGACTGGCTAAATAAAAATCAATAATCGAATCAAAATACAGTTGTCATGACAACGGCCTCTCTTGGAGGCTTTTTGTGTATTGAATGCAGGGCAATATTCACTGCATGATGAGTAGGAGGTAGAATGACGAGTCTATTTTCTTATTAGCTCTTTGTTGGGTCAATGATAACCTACTAAGTTGGTTATACGAGCGCGTTTTTGTTTTGCGGATTAAAAATGAAAGCGAACAAAAGTGGATAACTAAATGGTCGCAATTTGTAACCTAACACCGGTAAATTAAAGCATTTGCTCAATAACACCAAGAATCATATGTGGAAGCCAATTGCGCTGACGTCAACGTTAAACTGTTTGGCAACACCGTGATAATACAGACATGAATTTAACGACAGAGTTTTCAGAAGGACCGGAATCGCTGACCATCTTTGCCAACGTGTTGATGACACTTGTCATCATTCTGATTGTGGTTCTGAATTGCTTTGCTATGTTTGTCCTTCGTCGCTTCAGCACCATTCCCGACTCCACCAAACTCTTCATGACATCTATGACTATGGCCGATCTGTGCATTGGACTTTTCTGCGCTCTTCCGAATGAGATTGAATTTGCAAACCATCGTTGGGTATTGGGAGATTTTCTCTGCACGGCGTGGGGAATCATTTACCCAGGCTGTTTACAACTCAGTTTCCTGTCACTTCTTCTGTTGACAGTCGATCGCTTTATAGCCATCGTGCATTCACTACGTTATCAAGACATCATGACGCCACGAAGATCCCAGGTCACTGTGGCCCTGTTGTGGATATTTGCATCTCTTGAATCTACCATTGTCTTTGGGTTTGTGACGCCAGCTACGGCGACAGAGGAGACTTACTTCACTTGTAACTATGTTTTCAGTGATGTGTATCAGTACATGTCAATTATTTCTCTTTCAATCCCACTCATTCTAATTCTGGTAATATACCTGTACATCCTCCATGTAGCAAGACGCCAGGCAAGGCGCATAGCTGCACAACGCTTCAGCTGTTCAACGGAGGAACATAATATACCACAGAGAATTAGTACTAAATCAGCCACAACCGTGTTGATTATCACAGGGTCTGTGGTTTTCTGTTGGACCCCATCTATCATCCTGCTGGTGTTATATACACACCAAATTGTACTGCAAGAAGCATATAGAATTATTTCTAAGGCAGTTTTGTTCAGTAACAGCTGGCTGAATGTCGTCATTTATTACTGGAGGAAAAAAGAACTTCGACAAACATTACACCAATGGGCATCATCGTTATGTCGCAATACAGAGCAATAATGGGCCTGACGTTGCGATCAAAAACTGAGTGTTCAATTGGAAACAAGTTAACACTGATCAACTTTGTTATTCACATAGAAAACTTAACCCAGACTACTTAACTCATACTAATAACGATAGCACGTAGAACAGTAAAGCACATCTGGTAGGTTCTGTTGGATTTCCGTAGTTTTGTGTGTGTATATAATGGCTTCAACTGGCTCGTTTTTAATGAGTAATGCTACATTTGTTGATTTTTTTTTGTTCTATGCGTTTGCGTTCAAACGTTTGTTTGTCTTTATTGGAATTGTTCCTGTTTATTAGCATATTATAGGTTTTCCCGGTCAGTTTAATATATTTGGCAGCCAAAATGATGACGGATCACCCATTTTCGCACGAATTTTGAAGCACGTTTTAGACTACATTCAATTTACTAAACTGCAGATTGTTCAATTTCAATCTAAATGTATACAACTACATTTTGCAACGATTCAATTTAAAAAACGAGGCATTCAAATTCGAATTTCACGGTGGCTCATTCAAGCTTCAGTTGCGCCAGTTTGGCCATTCGAATTCACAATTAGGCAAGCATTTATAGAAAATAAGCAAAAGTAATTCGAAAACGTTCAGTAGTTTAGAATTTTACAGTGCCTTATTCCAAATTGATTAAGTAAAATGAGAACTGTTCTCACAAATTGTTGCCATAGTGGAGTAGCGACAAAATACCAAATTGGTCACTTTCCCCCACCTTTTTACACAAACAAGCATGAAAACAGAGATAGGAAATTACCAAGATCTCAAATTGTTATAGAAGATAAGGGAGTAAAGGTTATCAAGTAAAAACATACAAAAACTCTGTGTATATGGGATAAAAAGCGGGGAAATTATAAGTTTAATGTTGCCGAGGGTTATTGTTTGTAAGAAAAACATCGCATTTTGCCCAAGTCGTATCCCTTTATTTTAAATGCAGAAAGTGCTAAATAAAATGAGCGAAAATGAAAATGAAAATGCGACTGTTATTCAAATAATATAGCCTTTACCAAACCAACTGCTAAATTGACTGACCGCTTAAACCGAATACCCTAACTTTAACGTAGGATAAGTAAAACATGAAAATGTCAGGTATGGAAACGAATTTGAACGTTTGAAATCTAATACGAACCACGGGAACGACATCAGAGAGCTGATTCACTTTAAATTGGCCATTATCAAGGTGAATTTGAACGCTATTTTTGCGAAATTGGCCCGGAAACCGATTTAATTAGTCCTAAACCCGTGTTAAAATACATATAGTTATAATTATTGTCTGATCGCTGTAGATGTAGTATAGGTTTCCTTGGCTATTTTAAAACATTTCACACGTTTTTACCAAACCAATTTAGTCATTTACCATTCAATTTTAAATGTTGGTCACTCTATTTTAACATTAGTTATTATTACAGATCAAATTCGTCTGGTGTTTAAATAGGGTTACCAAACGTTGAAATTTAATAATAAATGACTAGATTGGGTTGGTGAAAGCTTGTAAAAAGAAATCTGGGACGAAATATAACATGAGAGTTTGTGAATTAAAAAAGAAAATATCTGATAAAGCAGGTTTTTCTGCACATTTTAAAACCGTTTTTGTTTAATTTCATAAACGATTAACTTCAATTTCGTCTAAAACAAATTCCTGACCTTGCATATCCCATGCTCAATTTCGTCTTTGGTCGCTCATGTTCGTATTCGTCCGAAATTTTGTATGCATTTAGTAAAAGACAATTCAATCTCGTCGTCCGCAGTTGCCAACGTAGATGAAGCAATTTCGTCATTTTGCAATCAATGTCATAGAAATGCTATTTAAATTCGTCACGTGATTGAATGCTCTTTTTGATATTTTAATGTTTTCATTATTTCATTTCTACATTTACAAATACTTTCCTTGTATAACATAGATCTACATCCTTAAATATAGATATATTAAATATAGTAAATTATATCTTTTCAAAATACGTATATGTGTATCGATTTCTTCGACAATTGTATGCGTCAACAACTGGAAGAAACAATTTCTGTACACGTACACGTGCGCTCAAAAATGTATATACACTTTCGACTTGATGTAAAAAAAAGTAGGCCTATACTTATGAAAAGGAAACGTATTCATATTTCCACATTTTAATTTTTTGTCTTGTAATACAATGTACCAACTACGTATATGCATGGTTGTACCAGCGTGCGATGAATTCGAGTGAATCATTCTTGAAATTGACATAGACGAATTCAATCATTGCATTATAGGGATCATCAGGTGGGAATTCGATTGAAATCTGACGACATTAAATGAAAAATTGTTGAAATTTATTGACAACTGATCACTTGGAATGACCAATAACTAAATTCTTTTTTGAGAAGAAATTGAAGTTCACCGTTTATGAATTTAATAGAAAAAAGTATTCAAATGTGTGGACAAATCTATATTACTTTCCTAAAACGCATCTCAATAAATTCACGGTCAATGACATGACAATTAAGTGTCCAGAAATTTACAATACAAAATTCAGTGGAAAAGGTTGCGCACTTGAATTTCCCAATTGAGATTTATTGAATACATATAGGTTTCTCCGGCTATTACAAAAAAAATGATTCAAACTAACCAACTCTCATATTGAACTTCGTTATAAAAAAAACCACACAATTCAATTTGATCTTTAATGACGAATAATTATGCTCAACCTGGTGCTTGAAAAAATGTGACAAAATGTTGCAAAAACACGAAACCCCCGAAAATCGGTAGTATCCATGTACATGTATTACGTAATTTCAGGGGAAAGTGGCCAGAAATCACCTAAGATTGCAGAGCATCTAAAACCCAGCCCAGATTTACGCCACTGGTTGAAACCAAGCAATTTGACCGAGTCAACACTTGTAATGAAAATATTGCCAATTTTCACTGGAGGCAAATCGATATGTTGATGAGAAGAAGGTTTGCTGAAGAAAATGAAGATAGTTTTAGTCAGGTTGAAAGAAAGTTCACTGGCCCTAAACCAAGATGAAACCTTGACAAGTTCGGGGTTGTATTTTGCAGCAAATAGTCGACCATTAGGTATTTAGGGATGTTATTTTAATGTATTTTCTCTCTCATTTTAAAGACATCGGGGAGATATGCCTGAGAATGGTTAATAAATTGTACTACGCATGCAGTGCGTTTCGCAGGTGTCAACTCTGTAATGTTTCAAAAGACTAGACCACCTGGTACCAATTTCATAAA
The DNA here is from genome assembly GCA_037893245.1 of Crossaster papposus. Lineage (NCBI taxonomy): Eukaryota > Metazoa > Echinodermata > Asteroidea > Velatida > Solasteridae > Crossaster > Crossaster papposus. Next base: position 536,075 of record JBAIAA010000213.1, on the reverse strand, counting down.
ATGAATTATCAGTATACTAAATTCAGTGCAAATTTGGCAATGTGTACGTAGATGTTTTACGACTGAATTAACCTTTATGGACAAAGGATTATCAATTATTAAATAAAAAACGAATGCATCTTTTAAAAATTAATGTGCACATTTCCCGATATTTTCCAGGAAAACCTATAGTTATTGATTATCTGTAAAAAAAATTACCGATAGTGATAACACGCATTGCGATGGTCTATGTAATTGCGATGGTCTGTGCGTTCACGCTGTGGGCGCCTGCACCATCGATGTACATGTACATTGTACATTGCATATACTGTGCGTGATTTATAATACATGTACCTTGTGAACAGCGCGAACTTGTTTGGTCGCGCTAGCGCCTTTTGGGGGGCAGAGTGCGTATTATTGTTTTGCCACGCTAGACGCTACCTTATTTTATGTATTTATATAATTATATTGTAAATATAATGATTATAATGGTTGTTTCTTTTATTTCACTTGTAAACAATGCAGTATTGAATACGAAATCAAATAAGTTAAGAGGGCCTAATATTTCGATCTTAACAAGATCTTCTTCAGAGACATAATGGCTGTGTACACGAAACAAACATATATATAGTCCAGGCAAAATACATATTTTGTTTTGTTGACCTCAAACAAATTGCAACAAATTGTTTTTCACCACAGTGCACTTTTATAAGGTCCCTAGAATTACATACTAAAAGTCTACACAAATCCAAGTGGTGGAAATATGTCTAATTTGCATAAATCGTTAATCCCTGCCGTGTAATATGTTTATTCCCATATTTGGGTATATATATATATATTTATTTTTTTAAAGTTTATTTTGGCGATTATACTTAAACATCCTTACTTCAATAACATTTTCTAAAGCATGTAAGTGACTAAATAATTATGAAAATATAGTAATGGTCCCAAATGACTACAATTATACCCTATCATTTGCACGCATTTACCGTGTCTCCAGATATCATCAAGTAGTAAGTATTGAAGTGCTTCAAATTCACCAAGTTGCTTACTGGCACAGTTATCGCATTAAAACCTTATGGAAAATCATATGAACAATGATAACATTGTGATATTTAGCCCAGCAAACAAAAACTTGGAAAAAGTGATGTGTCCCTAAATTGGGCTAACAAGTAGGTGAAGGGTTGCCTAAGGTGAGAGACTTGAACAAGTTCAAGGAAACCCCCCCAAATTTAAGATTTTTGTTGCTTACAATAATCATATCTACGTTAAAATGTATTTTGGGGATTTCCTTGAACTTATTCAAGTCTTTCATGTTAGGCAACCCTTTAACTACTTTTTAGCCCAATTTATAGACACACCGTTTTCCCCAAGTTTTTGTTTTCTGGGCTAAATATCACAATGTTATTATTGTTCATATGATTTTTCATAAGGTTTTAATATGATAACTGTGCCAGTAAGCAACTTGGTGAATTTGAAGCTCACCAGTACTGACTACTTGATGATATATGGAGACAGTGTAATGTGCGCACATTTATAGGGTCACGAAGTTGTCATTTTGGATAATTACTGTGTTCTCATAATTATTCAGTCACTTATATGCTTTAGCAAATGTTATTGAAGTAAGGATATGTATAGTAGAATCACCAAAATAAACTTTTCAAAAAATAAAAATAAAATATATACCCAAATATGGGAATAAACATATTACACAGCAGGGATTAACGATTTATGCAAATTAGACATATTTCCACCACTTGGATTTTTGTAGATTTTTAGTATGTAATTCTAGGAACCTTATAGAAGTGCACTATGGTGAAAAACAATTTGTTGCAATTTGTTTGAGGTTAAAACTTATTTTTCCTGGACTAATAGGGCAACATGCAGCATGATGCACATCATACCTGGCAGGAGAAACACAAAAGAAAAGTCATATACAGAGTTCTGTGGGAACAACAAAAGGAGGATTAGGCTGAAGGGTTAAAGGGAAAGGTCAGTGTGGGTAGGATCAAATAAAGAACTAACAAAGAAGTGTTAATAGGAGAAATGTGAAGGGGGGGGGGGGGGGGGGTTAGGACAATAGACAAGGGGAAAGCCAAAGGAGTGAGAACAAATAAGAACAAACTGCTGGCAAGAATTAAATCTGAAACAGATGACAAATGGGAGAAAACAATAGAAGTTAATCATTTCCTAGTGTCAGTTTTCATTTTTATGCAGACGACATTCAGTTGTATGTCTGTGCTGACCCCCGAAAGCCTGGTGATATAGAGCAATCTCTCTCCACTTTAACAACTTGTATATCGGACATCAAAAACTGGATGTGCCAAAACATGCTTCTCCTAAACAATGCGAAAACGGAATTGTTTGTCGCTGCTTCAACCCAGAATTAGTAAATTGTTATCTAATGTCTCTCTCACAATTGAAAATACCATAATCCAACCATCCTCTACAATACAAAACTTAGGTGTTATATTCGATTCTGCCATGAGCATGTCCCAACATGTCTCCTCAATTTGTAAAACGGTCAACTTTCATCTTAGAAATCTGTCACGTGTACGTAGCCTCATCGATGAAACCACATGCCACCATGCTGTCCGAGCTCTAGTCACATCTAGACTTGACTATGGCAACTCTCTTCTCCAAGGCTTGTCCAGCAAAGACATAAAACGCATCCAACGACTCCAAAACAGAGCAGCCAAACAAATCTTTATGGCAAAAAAGTTTCACCTTTTCTTAAACAGCTTCACTGGCTTCCTATCAAGGAACGAATAATTTTCAAGTTGTTAACATTTACTTATAAATGTTTTAGTGACAGTGCACCCTCTTATCTCACTGAACTTATCACCCCATACCAGCCGAATCGTACACTCCGTTCCAGTTCCGATACCAGAATCCTCACTAGACCAAAAACTCGATCTTTAATCGCCACAAGAGGTTTTTATGCAGCTGCTCCAAACCTTTGGAATAATCTTCCACATGAAATCCGCCATGCCATTTCCCTTACCGACTTTAAAACATTGCTTAAAACACATCTTTTCCAGACTTGATCTTCATAGATTGTTATTATTTACATTTTCCGTTTTGTATTCACATTTGTATTATTTTGTGTAAAGCGTTGTGATACCAGTGTGGAAGAACGCTATATAAATGCCCTGATTATTATTATTATTATTATGTTGAGCCCATGTGGTTGAATAGTTCGAAGACGATTCATCCAAACTTTCTCCCGGCTGAGACGGACTGAGTCTTTCCGCCCATGATGGCCAAGTGATTCAATGCCCTGTAGAATCATATCAGAAATGCAATGGTTAGGCTGATTAAAGTGGTGACCGACGGGGGTGTCTAGTTTCTTGGTGTTGACAGTCGATCGATGACCGTAGAAACGCTTTTTTAGGGCATTTTTGGTCTCTCCGACATACTGAACTCCACAAAACCTGCAAGAAATGAGATATACGACATGTACTACAAGTGATGTTACCAATAATTTTATGTGTGGTACCAGAAGAGTGGCCAGAAAAGGAGTTAGACTCCTGTATGTGAATCTGGCAAACCACACATCTGGAACTGCACTTGAAAGTTCCGTGCTGGAGGGGAGGAGATGTATCCAAGCTGGGAACTTCGGCTCGAACAATGATGAGGTCTCGTAAATTTTGAGGGCGTCTATAAGCCAATACAGGGCTGTCGGGACGGCACGAACAAGGCGATCTGAAGTGTGGAGAATGTGATGGCTGTCGTTAGTGATTTTGCGAAGGGAAAGAGAACATTGTTCAAGATGCGAATTAGGGAGTTGCTGTTCTTACGGAGGGAGCCGGTCGGACCTGTGTCCGATTGACGGGAATAAATCCGAGTCTTTGTACTTACGCATCTCCCCCGACAGAAGAACTCATCACAATACAACAGAAGAGAGTTTGTTAGTGAAAACACTGTAAATTATGCGGACGAATATAATTAAAGTCATGTCTGTGGAGTGTTTAGGCCAGAAACCATATTGTTTATCGGACAGAATCTGAAATTGAGAAATTAATTGAAACAGACAGCTGTAGAATTTTGGAGAAGCAGGGCAAGATGTTGCGTAGATGTTGCGTTTATCACCCTTTTTGAAGGTAGGGATTATTTTAGCGATCTTGAGTTTTAAAGGAACAGAAGCGGTTAGAAACGAGAGATTGAAGATGTAGCTGAGAGGTTCGGCAACAAGTGAGAGAACATATTTCACAACATTAGAGCCGATGCCGTCAAATCCAAAACTGTTCCAATCTTGAGGTTCTTGCCAATCTTGATAATTTCATCTGTGTTGGTTGGCAAGAGAAAAAAAGAGGAAGCATTAGAATTGTGAAGGGTATTAGTAAAATTGGTGTTAGAGGCCGGAATTTTGTTTACTAAAAAAAGAACCTATGTTAGTGAATAACTAACACGATCTGGTATACGTGCAGATACGTTCCGATACGTTCCGATACGATCATCACAAACCGATGCGCTCTGTTGCGATCGGATATGATTGTGGTCGTGATTGATATGATTCTGTCTTTCACGATCGAGATCGAGAGTGATCACGATTTGAGCCACGATTGGACCCCGACGGGTATATATACAACCCGACTGACCATGGGCTTTATTGTATCCGATCGCAACATAGTGCATCGGTTCGTGATGATCGTATCGGAACGTATCCGAACGTATCTGCACGTACCAGATCGTCCCATATCGGGGACCCCGATTGTGATGATCGTGTCAGATCGGGACCCAATCGTGGACTCAATCGGGACAATCCGGGAGACCAGATCGTGACAGATCGTTTCACATGAAATTGACCAATCGTGACTATATCCCATCCAAGCGCACCAAATCGTACCAGAACGTATCGACTCGAATCAACTCGTATCCAAACGTGAAATTTCAGAAAAGGAAACAACAATTCCACGATCAACTACGAATGGCCAATCATGGCGTTCGTAACGGATCGCACGACAGTGGAAACCTAGCAATTGGAGAGAGATTACGAATTATAAAGTCTCTTGAGAAAGTGAATAAGAAGGTTGATTGTTTTTTTTTCAATTGTGATAACAGATAAATTATGGCGCAAATTGGCGATAGCAAACTTCAACCTTTATCAAGTTTTAAATGTGAAAGATTATACTGATAACTTTTATGTGCAATATTATGTTGAACTTGGTTAACACCTGGGATATTTTTTAGATTAAAAGAGAACAAGAAAAAAGGTTATGAATGTTATATTTGAAAGAAGTATTAATATTCCTCCAAATGGGCACTTAGGGAGACAATCCCATAGAGATGTACACAAACTTAAAACAGTCCTAACTTGTTTACACTAACCCTTTTCTCTATGATCTTCGAGATTTATGCTATTTAGACCAAAATCTGTCGTTCTAAGACAAAACTAACTCCCAAATATTGTTTTTTTAGGGTAGCTAGACACTTAGGGAGACACTGAAAATGTCTCCCTAAGTGCCACTGTCTTCCTATTACTTAAAAACTTACGCTAATTTGTCTCCCCAAGTGCATATTTGTATAAATTGATTAACTTCTTGTCTGTGCTGTCTAAATCACTCAATATGAGCAAATCTGGATGGAAGTGTTCTTTGACTAGGCCTACTTTTACTTAAAATAGCTCATTTCTCCGTAATTACTGAACTAAATCAAACGCGGTTTTCTTTACATTATATAGCCAACTAATTTAATTTGACTTTATGTTGTCGTTTGAATCGTTCGATTCCAACACTTATTAAGGAAGTTACGATCCCCTAAGGGAGCGTTGTAATTTGTTTTAAGACACCCTGTATGTGGTACTGTCGTATAATCTCTCTAATCTGTTGATAATACTTGAACACAATCCGGACACAAAAATGCCTCACAGATGGCCTACGACCACAACTAACGGACACACAGATGGCCCACGACCACAACTGACGGACAACCAACTGGCCCACAACTGACGGACACAACGGGTGGCCCTTGACGGACCCCTGTACATTCGGAAATAATGTATAAACATGGGTTGAAAATACTGCATTAAAACACATATTATTACATCACAACACTCAATTCAGTTTAAAGGTCGTACATAAATTAGGTGGTTTGCGCAGCCTTCGGTGGATACCAAAACACTATAAACGGTATGTCAGTTTTGGCTTAATACATTTAATTTGACATGTTACATATTTCCTGGGTAAGTTACACATTATTATTATTATTATTATTATTATTATTATTATTATTAATTTCTGGTAATAAAACCAAGGATCCTTCAAAAGCGCTCAAGGCACTGTAGCTCGTAAGCCAGAAGAAACCCGTAGACAGAGGCTGTGTCAGCCAGGAACACCGGGGCAAACCCCTTCTCTTAGCGATAAGTGTTCTGGGTTCTTTTACGTGCATTATACAATTTTATAATGTTATAATGGGAAAGATATATACACACATTATAAATTATACAACACACGGGACCTACAACTTTACGTCCCATCCGAAGGACGAAGCAATAGTGGTTTAATTGCCTTGCTTAAGGACACACGTGTCCACACCGAGACTCGAACTCACGCTCTGCGGAACAGAAAACCAAGCTCTTAACCGCTCGGCCACGACACTCCTTGTCCTTGAAACCAAAACATAATCAGGCATTTAAATCTGTACAGTGTGCTACATACAATGCAGGGAGACAATGTACATGTACTTTTAGTACATACAATGTAGTAAACAATGACAGCATTGCTTGGCCTTTGACAACAGGAATACAGTGAACATTTAGCACATCAAGTACAATTCAATATTATGTGAAACTATTTGGGATACAAATACACAAAGCAATAATTAAGTGCTAACCTGGATGCCTGGATAGATTTAACGGCAGTTAAACCATGGTTAAACTAACACATCTAACACTTCAGCATACTTTGGCCGACCATGAAGGAATATGAAAGAATGGGCTGGCTATGGAGCTATACAAGAGGAAAAGGCTTCCACCCCCGTTTTACCATTATGACGTCACTCTAGAGATCACGTGAGATAACGCTTACCAGCCAGCAGCCAACAAGAATGCTGGGGACAGTTCATTCTTTGGTGTTGCCCCTAAATTGTGGAACAAGTTGCCATGTGCTATCAGGGAAGCGACATCTAATGCGACCTTCAGGCGCCAACTCAAAACTCACCTATTTCCCAGCTTATGATTTGTTTGTTTATGCATTTTCTGTATTTTATTGTATTTAATTATGTTGTTGATGTGAAGTGCTGTGTTCTACGGAGCCCCTAAAGGGACATATGGCGAACAAAAATCACCGTGACGAAATAATTTGAGTTTTTTATTTCGTGCGCTCGAAATCATTTCGTGCCCACGAAATCATTTCGTGCACTCGAAATAACTTATTTCGTGAGCTCGAAATAATTTCGTGCCCACGAAATGATTTCGTGCCTTCGAAAAAAATCTTTTCGTGAGCACGAAATCATTTCGTGAGCTCGAAATCATATCGTGCGCTCGAAATCATTTCGTGGTTTGCTAGAAATCGCTTAAGTAAATTATATGACGTTGTGTCAGCATTAAGCAGGCTAGTCTTGCTCCAAGACCGAGTTGTTCATTTGTTCGCGCGCCGTCCGTCTATGCAGTTCATCAATCATCAAGGCCGAGTTCAGGCGGTCTGTTCTTGACACGCGAACTTAATTCTCGCGTTCGAACAGCGGGAACGCGACCCGGGAACATTGCACTCGGAACAAGAACACACACCACCTATCCATCAGGGTTTTGCAAGTACAAGTTACGCATGTCAAGAACAGACCGCCCGAGCTCGGCCCAATACTCCGAAAACGGGTTGATTGAGGGCGCCCTTGATTATCACGAGATTTGTTTCACAGCTCGGTCTTGACGCAAGGGTCACGTGAACCCGTAGAATTCCGAGGACATTCCAAGCATAGCTCAAATAGCTACTCGCCCCCGCATGCGCGCTGAGTCGTTTAAATTTAATGTAGTTTACGATATACACGCTGTGTGTTTCCTATAAATTGCACATGGCACCATTGCACAAATGTGGCAGACTTTTCGGCTGCCATGGCACCATGATACACTCGGAAATTCTTCGACTTTTGCGGACGTGTAAGAAACCACATTTGTGCAATAGTGTCGTGTGCAATTTATGGAAAACACACAGCGTGTATACTGCGACCGTGAACTACGTTAAATAAAAACGACTCAGCGCGCATGCGGGGGCGAGTAGCTATTTGAGCTATGCTTGGAATGTCTTCGGAATTTTACGGGTTCACGTGACCCTTCCGTCAAGACCGAGCTGTGAAACAAATCTCGTGATAATCAAGGGCGCCCTCAATCAGCCCGTTTTCTGAGTATTGATGATTGATGAACTGCATAGAAGGACGGCGCGCGGACAAATGAACAACTCGGTCTTGGAGCAAGACCAGCCTGCTTAATGCTGACACAACGTCATATAATTTACTTGAGCGAGTTCTAGCAAACCACGAAAGTATTTCGAGTGCACGAAATGATTTCGTGGGCACGAAATGATTTAAAGCGCACGAAATAAAAAACTCAAATTATTTCGACACGGTGATTTTTATTCGTCATAATTATGTCCCTTTAGGGGCTCCGTAGTGTTCTTTGTATAGCGCCATATAAATGCCTTGTATTATTATTAGTCAGATCATTGTGCGAGTCGGCCAGCTAGAGAACGAACATGTATACCTGTTCTCTAGTATAATACATGTATCTTAATTATAATATTTTTAACTACCTCTGTTAAAACGTTTTCTCATGGTTCCATCATCCTAAACCTACATGTAAGCCTTTGAAAATAACTTGGGGCTACCAAGTTGGTTTTGTCATCGTGAATCTTTAACCTGTAAATTTAGCTCCTGGCCCACCCAGAATTTGGCCTCGAATACAATAAGGCCGCCAAAATATAAAAATACACAAATGAACCACCAGGGAAACTGACTTGCTAAATTCCAAAGTGAACAAAGAAATCGGCAAGGCGGGACTTGAACCTGCGACCTCCGGAATACCGGATCGGCGCTCTACCAACTGAGCTAACTTGCCCTATTTTGGCGGTCTCCCAAATTGTCAGTATATTTGTTCTAGGGCGCTAGTCAGAAGTTATAAACACCAGAATGACGTGTGGGCAGGGATCACGCCCAATTTTACGATACAACCTTGGAAGCAAAAATGTAGGGATCACTCAATGAGGATACGACTTTGTATCTTCTGATACACAAATAAACCACAAGGGAAACTGACTAGGTCAATTTGCATAAATTTCAAAGTAAACCGAGAAATCGGCAAGGCGGGACCCGAACCTGCTACCTTTTGAGCACCGGACTGCAGACTAATGCTTGTGTACATTACTTCAACTACATTGTACATTTATCTATCTATACTATAAAAGATGAAAAATGCGCCATCTTGTCCCTGGGCGCCGCCATCTTGGAACACAGGGCCGCGCCATCTTGGCGCGTGGTTGGCGCCATGTTGGAAAGGCGCGGCGCTTTTGGTCGGGCGACTCGTCGCCGCGCGTGTGTGCCGCCGGCGTTGGTGCGGCGGGGTGCCGGATCGTTCGCGACGACGAATCCCCCGGGGAATACGATTAAAAAAAACACCTCATATTCGTCCGTGGTGAGATTTGGGAGAAACAGACGTTACTGATAAACGTGTAGTCGCTTTTCGATTGCCTGTTGATGTGTGTGGGCCTTTTTGCGTAAACTATTGCGTTATTTTTGCGTTGTCCTTGCCCGGAGTTCGGGCCGAAGCTTTCCCGAAATCGTATACCGTAACTCGGTAGCCGAATTGTTGGCTGTTTGCGATTAAGCGGCAGCTACTGCGTTACACGAAGCCTTCGCAAAGTAATTGTATCCGCCTTGCTCGCTCGGTGGCCGAGTTGTTGCCGAGTTTGTTGTTCTCGATTGGGCGGCGCATCCCGTGTTATTTGAGTTGGTGCCACGCGCGCTTTATACTCCCTTGGTCTGGTTATTGCGGAGTTTGAGCGCCAGCTTTGTTTTCGGCTTCGAATTCCGTGCGCGCCGACCACTTTCAGTCACAGTTTGGGAACGTAAAAAACAATGATTAATTCCTTTCGTGTTGCCTTTTGGACAAATTTCTCTCTTGCACATTGTCAATACTTAAATATTACAACATTATCTCTGTAAAAACACTCCGAAACATATCGCTTTTGCGCAAATGTTAACGTTCATCGTGCAAAAATGTAGCGAAATTGTATGTCGATCGTGGATATGAATATGCAATTTGGAAAATTGTTTTTTTTAATCATGATTTTCACGATGATGTAAATCAGAAATCCCGAAATGGTTCGTATTGTTTCCCGTACGATTCCTGTTAAAAATCACGAGACGCAGGCAGCATGCAAGCGAAGATGGACTGCCTATTGAGTATTATTAGTTCGGAAGTCGGGAGTATTTTTACAAAGATTGTTTTTATTCAGAGTCAATGGTATTCTACGAAGCCCCTAAAGGGACATATGACGAATACAAATCACCGTTACGAAATATTTTTAATTTTTTTCGTGCACTCAAAATAACTTATTTCGTGAGCTCGAAAAGTTTTCGTAGCCACGAAATGACAAAATTTTGCGCTCCAAAAAAATTGTTCGTGAGCTCGAAATAATTTTGTGCGCTCGAAATACTTTCTAGCTGGTACTCTACTCGCTGAGTTTCGCGATTTGTTTGTCATACAATTCATTATGTTTTTAAGACGTCAACAAGGTGTATCTAAAAGTTACGATTTCACCCAGCTAGCAGGTGCCGCGCGAAGCGCGGCATCCTGCTAGTACTATTAATCTTGAAGATGGGACATGGTTGGCGCCATCTTTTAGTCCAGGAAAAATAAGTTTTGACCTCAAACAAATCGCAACAAATTGTTTTTCACCACAGGTCCCTAGAATCTCATACTAAAAATCTACACAAATCCAAGTGGTGGAAATATGTCTAATTTGCATAAATCGTTAATCCCTGCCGTACGTGTAATATGTTTATTGCCATATTTGGGTATATATTTTATTTTAATTTTTTGAAAAGTTTATTTTGGTGATTCTACTATACATATCCTTACTTCAATAACATTTGCTAAAGCATATAAGTGACTGAATAATTATGAGAACATAGTAATTATCCAAAATGACAACTTCGTGACCCTATAAATGTGCGCACATTACACTGTCTCCAGATATCATCAAGTAGTCACTATTGGTGAGCTTCAAATTCACCAAGTTGCTTACTGGCACAGTTATCATATTAAAACCTTATGAAAAATCATATGAACAATAATTCTTCCAAATAGGCACTTTGGGAGACAAATTAGCGATAGTTTTGATTCACTTGGGAGACAGTGGCACTTAGGGAGACATTTCAGTGTCTCCCTAAGTGTCTAGCTACCCCACAAAACGATATTTGGGAGTTATTTTTGCTCGGAGAAGACAGATTTGGGTCTAAATAGCATAAATATGAAATTTCGTGGAAAAAGCTCCAGGTAAAAACGGGTTAGGTTACAATAAAGATTGTGCACGACTCTATGGGATTGTCTCCCAAAGTGCCCATTTGGAGGTATTATAATAACATTGTGATATTTAGCCCAGCAAACAAAAACTGGAGAAAAATGGTGTGTCTATAAATTGGGCTAACAAGTAGTTAAAGGGTTGCCTAACATGGAAGACTTGAAAAAGTTCAAGGAAATACCCAAAATACATTTTAACGTAGATAGGATTATTGTTAGCAACAACAATCTTTAATTTGGGGGGTTTCCTTGAACTTGTTCAAGTCTCTCACCTTAGGCAACCCTTCACCTAGTTGTTAGCCCAATTTAGGGACACGTCATTTTTTCCCAGTTTTTGTTTGCTGGGCTAAATGTCACAATTTTATCATTGTTCATATGATTTTCCATAATGTTTTAATAGGATAACTGTGCCAGTAAGCAACTTGGTGAATTTAAAGCACGTCAATACTGGCTACTTGATGATATCTGGAGACAGTGTAATGTGCGCACATTTATAGGGTCACGAAGTTGTCATTTTGGATAATTACTATGTTCTCATAATTATCCAGTCACTTATATGCTTTAGCAAATGTTATTGAAGTAAGGATATGTAAGTAGAATCACCAAAATGAACTTTTCAAAAAATAAAAATAAAATATATACCCAAATATGGGATTAAACATATTACACGGCAGGGATTAACGATTTATGCAAATTAGACATATTTCCACCACTTGGATTTTTGTAGATTTTTAGTATGAGATTCTAGGGACCTTATAGAAGTGCACTGTGGTGAAAAACAATTTGTTGCAATTTGTTTGAGGTCAACAAAACAAAATTATGTATTTTGCCTGGACTATTTTGGACGGTTCCCCGTGTGCCATGAGCCTGTTTGTGCGCGGAGGGTGGGAGGGCCGGATCCCGTCTATTTTGCCGAGACGTGGGCCGTGGCATTTTGAGTGTGGTGTCCTGTTTGCCCGGCGCGGTTTGGCGTGGGGTAGCGGACGTGGGACCCGTCTGTTGCACGGTGTCCCGTGGGCATTGCGCGGTGTCCCGTTTGCCGCGCCGGTTCGCAGTGGCGAGGAAAAGTAGGGATTGGAGCCTGTCTGTTTTATGTCTCTGCGGCCGCGCGCTGGCAACGTTTTATTTTATTTTTGTAGACCGCTATGGCGCTTCAAATTGTCCGGGGAATTTCGTTTTCCAGACCGCTATAGCGCTTTGCATCGTCCAGGGTTTTGCCCTTCCTTTAGCGGCGAACAAAATGTGTTTGATTTCCGCTTAGTAGAGCATGATTGGCGTGACTAATATAGACAACAGGATTGAATCAGTCGTCTATTATTTTCGGTTCACGGACGAGCTCGGATTAGCGGTATGTTGAAGACTGTTCTCGAAGGTCGTGTTCGTAGTTTCATAGAATTGAGCCAAGTTGAGCGGATCCGCATTGTTAATATGCAGGAACTGATCCCTTTTGAACAACTGTTTGTGTTCCTTCCTCTATGGATATCAACGTGTTCGCGGTGCTAAATATGCGTGATTCCTCAGTTAGAGGAGTGACATGACATGGAGGTACTAATCATCGGACAACTGCTTACAAACTCTGTTTTCCTAGCTGGCGAGTTAACTTTTGATTGTAATATGTTGTTTTTGAAAACGTAAACGTATATTCATCCATGTGTAATTTAAAACATGTATCGTTCATGTTTGCTTGGACCATAGACCTGAAAAAAAAATCCTCCAGGTCTATGCTTGGACCACCACCGACCAAATCATTGTTTACACCTGGGATGCGTGTAACGTAATCTGAAAAGGCTTGACCACTGCACTGTAGTGTTTGGTACAACAACAGATAACAGTTTGCAAGACAATACAGTGGTCATACTCCACCGACTAGGGTATTGAAGTGTTTATTCTTCGTGTATAAGTAGTGCTTATTTGTTCACGGTTTCGTTCACGACGGGTATATATACAGCCCGACTGACCATGGACTTCATTGTTTCTTGAACTTCTACAGAGTGAAGAAGACTACAACCCACAATCAGATCGCAGCACATCTCAACGGAGGTGGTGTTTGTCTTGTCCAAGGTTGATCCCGATCCCCACGATTTGGAAGCACGATCAGATGCGATCTGTTGCGCTTTGTTACGAACCATTACTATCTGATGCGATAATCACGATTAAAAATTAATCGTGTTGATGGTAGAAAATTGTTGAACCTTCCAAAAATCTTCTACGATCAACACGATTGCCACGACTGACCTCAAGATCTGATAAGATCTGATATGATCACCACGATTACTCCACGATTAAGACCACGATTTCAATCGTGGCGCGAATCGTCATATTGGGAACCTAGCATAAGAACGCGGTGGGGTCGCGAAGGTCGTGAGACAAGCGTCGTAACATCTCCATGAACGTAGTACACGCGCAGTACACGCGTGGCAAAGACGCTGCGAAAATGGTAACATTTGCAACGGCGACTTCATGGCGTCCTTATCACGAACCTCGCGTGTCTGCCACGACCCTACCACGCGTTCGGAGTCTTTATGGCGTTGTCAGGGCGATATGACGATGATTTCACCACTGTTGCGCGATTGCACCACGTCCTCATGGGACTCCCAGTGCGCCTATGGCGTTCTTATGGGGTTCCCAATGCGTTAATGGAGTTATTAATACGGCCCCATGGCGTGGTTTAAGGCCCTGTCACACATTGACGACCTCTATAAAGTTCTCGTAACGTTCTTGAAAAAGTGCCAGAACGCAGAAGAACAGTGAGGTCGGAGGAAAGGCGCTAGATGGTAGTATCAGACCGTTGTAGGACATGGGTGGTCGTTGGGGGACGGAGAGGGTCGAGAATATTTTTGACGTGTCAAATATTTACCACGTTCTCACAGAACGCCCTGTGAGCTATGGACGGTGGACGGTCGGTGGAGGGTCTGGATGAGACCGCAGACGGATGCAACTCAGACGGTCAAGCTGATGTCCCCGTTGTCCCTGCGGATTCATAGCGCCTTCGTACCGACCGTGTTCAGTCTGTTAACAGTCCACCCTCCGTTAACTTGATAAAACGGCCATAAGGCGCCCTCAGAGCGTCGTCATACAGTACATGTACCGTTCTTGCCGCGCCGTGTCATCGCTCATTTGCGTTCACTCACCGTTCTAGAACGTGCTCCTCCGCCCATCTGCCAACCTCAACGTTCCAGTACAGTTTGAGTGCAGTTCATTAACGATCGAGTACAGATCTTGTACAGTCGTGCTCGCGCTCGAACTTTGTTCATTACCCGAGTGCATATCAATCCAATTCTTGAAGATATAGCTGTGATTATTCGATATATGATGTGCTTTGCTTGAATGTAGCCGACGGAATGATCGAGACGCTGAGTTCCGTCGGCATTTTATGCAAATTGTCAAGGATCGCAAGACGGGCGCAGAGAACGGTACATGGTCGGAGGACGGCCGGAGGAAGGTCGTAAAGAGCGGACAAAGAACGGCAGAAGAACTTTGTAGGCGCGGTAAAACTTATACCGGGCGGCAATGGGACGAAGGAAAGACGTACAAAACGGAGGAAGGACTGTAGAAAGACTTTAGAGGGACGCAATCAAGTCGGCCAGTCAGAGACGAGGGAGAATTTGACGGCAAAGTTGAAACGTTCTGATCAGAAAAGACAAATTCAAGAACGCAATAAGGTCGTACGGCAAGAACGCTATAGTAGTAGGAGACCAGCCTGTAGGTCCCGTGACCAAATTCTGGGAACAAAGGTTTGAAAGTGTTTTTGTGTTCCCTGATGAATACCGAACAATTTTGACTTGGGCTTCCCCCTTGAAAATGCCGGGCATTTCCGGGAGGGGTCAACAAAGGTCATACAGGGATCAAAATTCAAATATATTCCAATCATGTCGATATGCATATCAAATTAGTCGTCTAGTCATGAGGATTCCAAAAATGTATAGTTTGCTATACCTCCGAACTTAAATGAGGGCGCTGTGGTCAAAAACGTCGAAAGGTCAACGCACTTTTGACTGGTGGTCAAATTCACCAACACGGTTAACATTGTCCGATTCTAATGATGTTAGTGCCTAATAATATGTTTTCTGACATGGCAAATTCAATTATACAACTTTCAAAAGTAAAAGTGCTTACCTTGACCATGAACATTCAAAATGGCTGGCAAAAGGGCTAGACTTGAATCGGGACCTTTGGCCAACAATAACACAGTTATTTCTAAACACATTGTCCAATGATGCTTTTCTTGCTTTGTTGCACTGTTCATCATCCTACTCTTTTACCGGTAATAATCACTCACTGAGTGAACTGAAAACAAAGGACCACTGTTGCAATACACAAACCAGCCATCGCGTCGACAAAACCAGAGTTTAAAACTCCCGCTTTTAGGGAATGTCTAACCCAATTGGCCTGCAGACGTTTGATGTATTTGCCCGTCCACGGACTCCAACCACTGACTGTCGTCTGGCAGAGATAATGTGGCTAGAACTGCCCCCCCCCCCCCCCACCCCCCGATGCGTGTCTTACACAAAAAGGGAGAAAAAAAGAGTTACGAATTACGCTCTGGAAAGGCCAGTCAAACAACCACTATTAGTAATAATAATAATAATAATGGCATTTATAAAGCGCATTTTTCCAAAGGTTTCAATGCGCTTGAGAACAACTCCACGAAAACAGAAAAAGATGAAATTGCAAAATGAAGGATGAGAGCAAACCTAGGATGAAAACAGATATGATTTGAGTTTACGTTTAAACTGGTGAACAATGACGAATGTTGAGAGGTATTGAGTTCCAGCATCTGGGTCCAGCCACAGAGAAAGCCTTATCACCTGCATGTTTAAATGTGCGTTGTACTTTTAAGTTATGCTCTGAGCGGAGACCACGTCGGTTGGGCATACTGAGAGTGCCTTGTACATATTCACAGCCGTTTTGAAGATGATGCGTTTTTGAACAGGTAGCCAGTGTAATTGCCGAAGAAGTGGCGATGCATAACAACGTTTAGGTTGTGTGAGTGTGATACGGGCAGCATTGTTTTGAAGCTTTTGTAGGCGACAGATATCCGATTGTTTCATGCCATTGAAGAGATAATTACAATAGTCTAGTCGTGACAGGACTAGAGCTCGGGCAGCAGCATGGCATGTGTCTGAGTCAATGTATTTGCGAATCTTCGATATGTTCCGTAAGTGGTAATTGATTGATTTGCTTGGTTGACGTGAGGAGTCATTGACATAGTAGTGTCAAATGTAACGCCAAGATTTCTCACTGTTGGGGATGGCTTGATTGTGGTGTTGTTGATGGTAAGAGTGAGGTGATTTAAACGTTTCTGATGATGAGAAGATGAGGCAATAAAAAACTCAGTTTTATCATTGTTAAGTTGAAGTTTGTTTACAATCATCCAGGATTGGATACACCTCATGCAATTTGACAACCTGAACAAAGCGCATGCTGCATCGTTAGGAACGTCGTGCTGACGTAAGATATCACAGACTGGACTGATGTACATGGTAAACGCTTGGGGGCCAATGACTGAACCTTGGGGTACTCCTGAGAGAAGAACCATCTCGTCAGAGTCAGCTCCAGCAAGATGTACATGAGTCCGTCTGTCTTGGAAGTACGCAACAAACCATTTGAGGGCCGTTCCGTTAACGCCGAACCTATTTTGAAACCGACGCAGCATGATACCATGGTCCAGAGTGTCAAATGCAGCGGATAAATCTAAAAGAACTAAGAACACAGCTTTGTTACAGTTCAATGAGTTCGAAATATGGTTCTGCACACATAGAAGGGCTGTCTCTGTGTCCAGCCTTGTATGCAGATTGTAGGGGGTCAGCGAGGTGGTGGTAGTTGGTGTGGTCATTCAGCTGTTTACAGACGACTTTTTCAATGAGCTTGGCCAGGTAACGAAGGTTCGACACGGGACGGTGATTTTTTAGTTCTTCTTTGTTTAGAGAAGGCTTCTTCAGGATGTGCGCAATCACACACAGCCGTAACGCCGCTGGAAAATGACCAGAAGACAATGAAGCGTTGACAATCACAGTCAGTGTTGGGAGGAAAATATTGTTGTGTTGTTTGAGCAGCCAGGTAGGAATAGGGTCAAGTTGACATGATTTGGTGGCTGACTTATCAATTATATTAAGGAGATCGTTGTCAGAGACGAGATGAAATTCAGATAGTTCACAGTCCTGAGGAAGCAATGGTGTATCATTGAGTGTGATTGTATTACCCTGAAGACTATCTATATTGGTCCGAATGTTGTTAACTTTATCTGTGAAGAATTGGCTAAAGTTATTGGCAAGGGTTGATGCTGAATCAGGTATGGAAGGTATCAGCTTTGGTGCGGATGTCAGTTCGTTAACAACCCTAAAGGCGTCTTTGGGGTTGCAGTTCGAAAGAAAACTTCTGAAGAAGTCAGATTTGGCTTTGACCATTTGGCATACCCACTAGATAACGTACAAACAAAATAAAGAAAAACATGGTGAGGTTCTCTTGAAACTTGTACACGTAAACCCCCCCACCCCCCCCCCCCCTAATTCATACTGACTGCAATCTCGCAGAAAAGACCACCCCAAAGCGTATATCACTAAGAAACAAACTTAAATTAAGAATGACGCTCTGGGCAGTATAGTTACGCAACCACACTGCTGGCATACCAGCAAATCATAAATATACAGGTTTATCTCGGCAGACCAGCCACAAACATAAAATCCTATGATACTTCACGCAGCAGAACTGTTTCAGCATCTCCAAAAAAATTACGAAAACGATGAGAAATAGTTCTGACTTGTGACAACTCCCATAAATAACCTCCCCTTCCCATATAGAATGAGTTCTGATTCACTGTAGCTAACTCTAGGATTGATCAAACCATAGAGAAAGGTCTATGATCAAACAAACACAACAAAATAAACTGATCATTCCTTGAAGTATGCCTGCATAAACCGGTTTCTCTTTGCTACTTTTTTCAAAAGCACTTCATTTTTAACTAAAAAACCTAATATTCTCACAGAAAAAGAAAACAAATCCACATAACCCAGCGCTACACGTCCTTCAATAATTTGAGCTGCAAGCATGGATCGCAAATCGCCAGCGCAATGAATAGCGTGTGTGTTCTCTCGCTATAGTTTGCGATTCAGTTGTTTTGCGATATATACCGGAATTCCGAAAATTGCCGGAAAACTGGCATCCCTGTTTAAATTAATACCATATTATATCGAACACGTGCTCTAAAGAAAAACAATACAAATAATTAACAATCATTATTTGTTTTAAAAATGGAGTGTTTCAATTGTTTGTGACGTTTCGGTGACAAACATTTTAATAACTTCTTATCCATGGGTTTTGGGGAAAAAATTGTTGTTTTTGGCTAATTTATGCTAACCTTTTAGCAGCCATTTTGGAATTTCAAGGTTATGGCAACCACTTTTAATTTTAAAAGTTGTTTAGTTGAATTTGCCATGTCAGAAAACATATTATTAGACACTAAAATCATTAGAATCGGTAAATTTGATCACCAGTCAAAAGTGCGTTGACCTTTCGACGTTTTTGACCACAGCACCCTCATTTAAGGTCGGAGGTATAGCAAACTATACATTTTTGGAATCCTCATGACTAGACGAGTAATTTGATATGCATATCGATACGATTGGAATATATTTGAATTTTGACCCCTGTATGACCTTTGTTGACCCCTCCCGGAAATGCCCGGCATTTTCAAGGGGGCAGCCCAAGTCAAAATTGTTCGGTATTCATCAGGGAACACAAAAACACTTTCAAACCTTTGTTCCCAGAATTTGGTCACGGGACCTACAGGCTGGTCTCCTACTATAGTGTGACAGAACCTTTACCAACGCTCCTATGGCGACCATGCTTTTCAGGTACAACCTGCTATAAAAAGTGGCGTTTCAAAGTTCATACATCAGCATATGAATTCCCTTCAATGAAAAATGTCAGTGGAGCGGTTTAAATCGCCGTCTTGTGTCAATTGCATGCATTGAGATAGCGTATACGTGACTCCCGGGCCCCCCACACACACCGCGTGTGTCAATGCCGTGTATCCACCTGGAACACTCCATTGTTGAAATAGGTATGATCCTATGCAAACAGAGCCTTAATATAAACATAGGTAAAAGAGTATCGAATACAAATGATTCAAATGTAAACAACTTTGTTGGAATTGAAAGAATAAACTTCCATTTGATATATGGGCTAAACATATGGATGAATTATGGATAGAAATGTGTGGGCAGCTAGTAAGTGACGTCTTGTACGTGTTCGTGTACCCCTCCGTGAACAATGGTACGATCTATTTCCACGCACACGATCATAAACATCGTCGCAACATTTTTAACGCGTTTTTCTAGCTTCAATTTTGAAATGTTGTGTACCTCAAGGTCCCCCTCAAGTTTCAGATGTTGTTAGTTATGTAATCATCTACAGTTAAAACTGTCTTCAATTCTTACGGGGATAGTTTACATGCAAGTATATAAAACTTGCCGAAAACTGCAGAAGGTCGATTATCAACGGTACAGCTCAAAACGTGTGTATTTCAATGGCAACTCTTCAGCTCGGTCACATATTTCGTTGAATAAGTCGCGGGCTCTCGCTAGTCATTTTTTTTTTTTTACAAATAGACGGTGGATTTTTTAGTTCAATCAAAATACATTTTATATCATTGTAAAGAGGAAGCTCTCTACTGTGTGGTGGTGCTTTCGCTGGAATTTTGCGGTCATTTTCTGTCAAGTGGGCTGTCACTCATGAATGGAAAACAGTCCCGATGACTCGCGCACCACAGTAAAACTAGTAAAACGTCGGGAAAAAAAATGACGGTACTTTTATTTAACTTAAAATTATAAAATAAACACTTGAAGAGAGAGGATAAAGTAGGCTTTATTATGATAGTGGAAAACTGAGCTTTAGTGAACAAGAGGAATTCATATGTGTTTCTGTTGTCTGACAAGCTTATAATAGTCGACGTGAGAAGGTGGTAGAAACGCCCCGAGGACGTCGTGCAGTAGCCATACACGTAGAAGACGCGTAATAAGAACCCCATGAGCGGGTAAGAGAGCGCCGCGTGATCGCCGGTAGTCGCTGTTGCCAAGCCCATAGATCGCAACTGAAACGCCATAAGCGCGGAGAGGTCGTGGCGACCGCGTCGTGAGAACGCGGTATGATCGCACAGGTCGCGGTAAAGGCCCAGTCACACCGGGCTTGCGACCAGGTTACGACCTAGCTGCGACCGAAACATGTTGCAATCCTGGGCAAATCGTACAAAGAGCGTGCGACTGGTCGCAGAGGTCGTGGGTCATCGCCACAGCAAAATCAGTCGCAGCAAGGTCGATGGTCATGTTCAAAACTTCTGACCTGCGATTCCATGGTCGTACCACCAATCGTGCATGCTCGCACCACCAGTCGTGGATGATCGCGGGTCCCACAGTCGCACGATTAGTCGTGCAACTGGTTGTAGGTATACACGACTGATCGTGCGAGTGGTCGCAGGTATACACGATTGCTCGTACGGTATCTGGGACTAGTCGCACGATTACCTACGACTGATTTTGCGATCAATCTTCCCCAATCGCTTGTAATCGCACGACCAAGCGTGCCACCAATCGTACGTACCAGTCCTAAGAGCAATCACAGCATACGACCGCTATGCGGAGATCGTCGCAAACATTGGCGATTGGTCGTATCTCTGCCAAATCGCACCAATCGCGAGCCTTTACCATCGTGGGAATCGTGCGGGAACTTATCAGAGCGTGACAGTGCGCAGGAGCCAACCAGGATGATCGAAGCAGAACGTGTCTGAGCGTGATGAAATTACTCACGCTGCTTAATGTATCTTGGCGAATCGTAGTAGAGCGGGATAGAGCGTGATAGAAACGTGGTGGAGTCGTAGTGAAACTTGAAGGAATCGTGTTTCAAAATTCATCAAGATCCTCTACAATGGCGCATCAAGGTCTGTTACGCTCTGTAAAGGCCCAGTCACACCGGATCGTACGATTTCTGGATCGTGCGATTGGTGCAATTTGGCAGAGATACGACCAATCGCCAATGTTTGCGACGATCTCCGCATAGCGGTCGTATGCTGTGATTGCTCTTATGACTGGTACGTACGATTGGTGGCACGCTTGGTCGTGCGATCACAAGCAATTGGACAAGATTGATCGCAAAATCAGTCGTAGGTAATCGTGCGACGAGTCCCAGGTACCCACGATTGATCGTACGAGCAATCGTGTACACTTGCGACCACTCGGACGATCAGTCGTGTATACCTACAACCAGTTGCACGACTAATCGTGCGAATGTGGGACCCGCGATCATCCATGACTGGTGGTGCGAGCATGCATGACTGTTGGTACGACCATGTAAGACCTGTCTGCAACCTCTTGCAATTTGGAATCGCAGGTCAGGAGTTTTGAACATGACCATCGACCTTGCTGCGACTGATTTTGCTGTGGCAATGACCCACGACCTCTGCGACCAGTCGCACGCTCTTTGTACGATTTGCCCAGGATTGCAACATTGTTTGGTCGCAGCTAGGTCGTAACCTGGTCGCAAGCCCGGTGTGACTGGGCCTTTAGGGGGGTCTCAATAAGCCCGTTTTTGGAGGTGGACCTTGTGGCGCCGTGCCGTGCCGTACAGACGCGTTTTTAATCTCCGTTTTAAATTTTCTTCGTCCCTTTTGAACATTAGAATGTTCTTTTAAATTCTCTTATGCTGTCGCTACTTTTATAGCCATACCTGGATTTTGGATGATTAACAAACTGTAGGTGGCTTTCAATCTTGATTTTTGCTCGAGGACCGGACGGCAGACGCGGAAAAAAATAGTCTACGTCATCTTGAATCGCCGATTTTAACTGCATCTATCTTGCCAACAGTCGTCAGATTGTATTCGTTTCTCAAGTTTGTTATGTTCTACTATCAATTGATGCCCACACGCCTCCCCAAACCATCTAAATGCTATAGGTGTACGTTAAAAAAAAATCAATTTGAGCAACCTCCCTCTCCCGTCAGTAGTATAGCGGAGAGCATTTGACACCTGGTTTTGGTGGAGAAATTTGTGTAGGTGGGAGTACGCGTGGTGGTGCCGGTGGTGCTGGTAGCAAGAGGTGCTGGTGGTGCTGGTAGTGCTGGTAGTGCTGGTAGTGCTGGTGGTGCTGGTGGTGCTGGTGGTGCTGCTGGTGGTGCTGGTGGTGCTGGTATATAGTGCTGGTAGTGCTGGTAGTGCTGGTGGTGCTGGTGGTGCTGGTGGTGCTGGTGGTGCTGGTGGTGCTGGTGGTGCTGGTGGTGTTGGTGGTGCTGGAGGTGCTGGTGGTCCTGGTGGTTCTGGTGGTGCTGGTAGAGGGAGTTGCAGATGGGAGTTGATGTGCAGGTGGTGCTGGTGGTGTGTGTGTGGTGGCGGGTGGTGAGTGTGGGATTGCGATGATACCGATTGCGATAACTGAGCGTTAATTTTATTGTTATTATTTTGTTAATGATATTATTGGTTAGTAGAGATTTGAACATTGTGGGACTATTGAGAATGTTGTTTTAGGAAGTGATAGTCACCTTGCCTATTTTAATTATTATTTAATTATATTGTATATAATTATCGGCCTGTCAGTAATTTGCAATTTATCTCTAAACTAGTTGAACATGCTGTCGCTAAAGAATTACAAGCCCATTTCGAATGTTATAACTTGTATCCAATTGATCAGTCTGCATACCGTAAGTATCATAGCACTGAAACGGCTTTACCTAAGATTAGAAATGTATTAAATAACTTACCTGACTGTCAGATACATCAATTTCAACGAGCCCAGGAAGCCTGTGTCCCGTTACACCATTGCTGTTTGACCTGCACTGGCTTAAAATATTATTGTTAACTTACAAATGTTTTTACGGTTTTGCTCCAGTTTATCTCAGTCAACAGTCAACAAAGAAGCCCTTGACTCCTTACAGTCTTCGTAGTTCTTCTAATGACACTCTTTTGGACTACCCTTTTCACCGTACTAAAGTTACTGTGGAGGATCGGGCTATTGTTACTGCTTTTCCTAAACTCTGAAATGACCTTTCTATACTAATTTGAAGAGCCAGCAAAGTGGACAACTTTAAGGCACTGTTGAAAACGCAGCTGTTTAAATTGGCTTTTTACTGATACTTAAATGCGACAGTTGGTGGGGTGAGGGCTCAGGGTTTTTATTTTGTGTGCGCTGGTGTATGTATTTCTGACATTACCTAAGATTAGAAATGTATTAAATAACTTACCTGACTGTCAGATACATCAATTGACAATTAAATTTTAATAACTGTATTTTTATACTAGATTCGATTATTTTTAACTTTAACTTATATTTTATTTGTATTTTAAAGATTTTTTGTAAAGCGCATTTAAATAAAATTTGCGCTATACAAACAAATACATTATTATTTTTATTGTTATTATTATAATTTATACAAATAGGCACTTGGGGAGACAAATTAGCGTAAGTTTTTAGGTAATAAGGAGACAGTGGCACTTAGGGAGACATTTCAGTGTCTCCCTAAGTGTCTAGCTACCCTAAAAAATTTGGGAGTTAGTTTTGTCTTAGAACGACAGATTTTGGTCTAAATAGCATAAATCTCGAAGATCTTAGAGAAAAGGGTTATGGTAAACAAGTTAGGACTGTTTTAAGTTTGTGTACATCTCTATGGGATTGTCTCCCTAAGTGCCCATTATATTTATTTTAGGTAGGAAAATCCGTGCAAGTAATTTAGATTTTTTATATAGGCAAATCGGTGCAAGTATATTATAGCCTATTCGCGCTTGGGTCGACCGTTCGCAGTAATTTTACGCCATTACGATGACCACCGTCGTTAGGACGACCGTTTGGTGGTCGTCCGAGCGCCCAAGTACTCGATAAAATTACATTTTTTTACATTTTATTGAATATGTCGATAGATTTGGGTGCATTATCCTTTAGATTTTTAATTTCGTGGCAAAAGCTCTAGGTAAAAACGGGTTAGGTTACAAATAAAAACCTAAAATTTTGCGCGCGTCTCTACGGAGTGGTCGCGCTAATGATGGTTTTTCGAGGAATATATATTGTTTGGCTGCGGCTTCAAGTTACACGCGGGCCTATGGTAGTTACTGCAGCCACTTCCCATGGACTCGTGTGCGATGTCAAGCCGTGGCCGGGTAGTTCGGGCGCGGCCATATAATTTTCCCACGCCCGCGTCAAGTTGCCCACATACGCCCGCAATCCAAGCGCGCGTTATTGCGTTCGCGCGCCCCCCTATAACTTGATGCACAGGTAGAACGTTTCGAGAATGCCATTAAAATAATATTCCCTGACGAGTGGAGGTATATCCACGAAACAAATTTGTCGGAATAAAAAAATGGTGAACAAAAACCTATCCTAGTTTTTGTGATTGATTTTATATATATATATATATACGTGTTTGTAAACCGATTCAACTTCGGAGTGTGCTCTACTTTACAAAAGGAGCGATATAAAATCAATCACAAAAACTAGGATAGGTTTTTGTTCACCATTTGTTTTATTCCGACAAATTTGTTTCGTGGATATACCTCCACTCGTCAGGGAATATTATTTTAATGGCATTCTCGAAACGTTCTACCTGTGCATCAAGTTATAGGGGGGGCGCGCGAACGCAATAACGCGCGCTTGGATTGCGGGCGTATGTGGGCTACTTGACGCGGGCGTGGGAAACTTATATGGCCGCGCCCGAACTACCCGGCCACGGCTTGACATCGCACACGAGTCCATGGGAAGTGGCTGCAGTAACTACCATAGGCCCGCGTGTAACTTGAAGCCGCAGCCAAACAATTCGGACACGGCCTAACGTTACACTCTGGGCGTGGTTTTGGCGTGCTTTATCAGTTTGAATTTAGCCGCGTGCCGGCATGCGCTAGTTAGCTCAGATCTTTTGTTTAGAGTAGCCTTTTCTGGGTGGCAGATGATATAGAATTTCTCCATAGTGCACAAGTTGCATTTTTTACTGATGTTAGAGTACGGTTGAGCATTGCTCAAGATTTTCCACTTGGTTGTGAATTCAGTGTTTTTGTCTTTTAGCGTCCATACATGTTTTGATAGTTCTGTCTGGTTCCTGTGCGCTTCTTTCTTGAATGATTGTCGGTGGTTTCCGAGTCTTTGCTTAAACTCGGTGCTGGTTAGGCCTACATACGTCTCTTCACTCGTGTTGGTTTTTACAGTGGCTTGGTAGACGATGTTTGGTGTTCTGCATCTTCCATCCAGGGGGCATTCATTCTTTACTCTGCAGTTGCAAGGTTTGGTTTCTGGTTCTGGTGCCTGCTTCTTTATTATATTTTTGTTGTGAGCGTCCAAGGTTGACTTCATGTTAGGCATACAACTGTATGACAGCTTCAGTGTGTTCTTGTTGAAGATTTGTTGCAGTGCGTGTGCTTTGGGGAAACTCTCGTTAACGATCTTCAAGAATTGGCGTCCAACGTTGGTTTTTACTCTTAAGTCAAACGGCGCAATATGACAAAAGACAAAAACAAAAACACTGAAAAGACGCTAAAAGACGCTAAAAGACAAAAAAAGACGCTAAAAGACGCTAAAAGACAAAAACACTGAATTCACAACCAAGTGGAAAATCTTGAGCAATGCTCAACCGTACTCTAACATCAGTAAACAATGCAACTTGTGCACTATGGAGAAATTCTATATCATCTGCCACCCAGAAAAGGCTACTCTAAACAAAAGATCTGAGCTAACTAGCGCATGCCGGCACGCGGCTAAATTCAAACTGATAAAGCACGCCAAAACCACGCCCAGAGTGTAACGTTAGGCCGTGTCCGAATTGTTTGGCTGCGGCTTCAAGTTACACGCGGGCCTATGGTAGTTACTGCAGCCACTTCCCATGGACTCGTGTGCGATGTCAAGCCGTGGCCGGGTAGTTCGGGCGCGGCCATATAAGTTTCCCACGCCCGCGTCAAGTAGCCCACATACGCCCGCAATCCAAGCGCGCGTTATTGCGTTCGCGCGCCCCCCTATAACTTGATGCACAGGTAGAACGTTTCGAGAATGCCATTAAAATAATATTCCCTGACGAGTGGAGGTATATCCACGAAACAAATTTGTCGGAATAAAACAAATGGTGAACAAAAACCTATCCTAGTTTTTGTGATTGATTTTATATATATATATATATATATATCAAAATTTGGGATGCTGCGTAGCACTGAAGAGCATTGAAAATGTGAAAATATAAATATAACAGTGCTCACCGGAAATAAGACCGAGCTTTCGGTGCGAATGCACCTTCTTCAGGGAGAATTATGGCTTGTTGTGATGTCCCGCTGGTAGAACAAACGCGGAGAAGGTGAACTCTGCGTTCATCCCGTCAGGTTGGAGCGTGCCCAGTTGGAACATCACACGCTGTTCCAAAGATCGGCGCTGCGTGTCCGACGATGCCGTGGAAACAACGCAGACGCTCATGTCCTCGCCATCTCACTCCACCAAGGACATGAGCGTCTGCGTTGTTTCCACGGCATCGTCGGACACGCAGCGCCGATCTTTGGAACAGCGTGTGATGTTCCAACTGGGCACGCTCCAACCTGACGGGATGAACGCGGAGTTCACCTTCTCCGCGTTTGTTCTACCAGCGGGACATCACAACAAGCCATAATTCTCCCTGAAGAAGGTGCATTCGCACCGAAAGCTCGGTCTTATTTCCGGTGAGCACTGTTATATTTATATTTTCACATTTTTTATATATATATATATATATATATCAAAATTTGGGATGCTGCGTAGCACTGAAGAGCATGGAAAATGTGAAAATATAAATATAACAGTGCTCACCGGAAATAAGACCGAGCTTTCGGTGCGAATGCACCTTCTTCAGGGAGAATTATGGCTTGTTGTGATGTCCCGCTGGTAGAACAAACGCGGAGAAGGTGAACTCCGCGTTCATCGTTTCCACGGCATCGTCGGACACGCAGCGCCGATCTTTGGAACAGCGTGTGATGTTCCAACTGGGCACGCTCCAACCTGACGGGATGAACGCGGAGTTCACCTTCTCCGCGTTTGTTCTACCAGCGGGACATCACAACAAGCCATAATTCTCCCTGAAGAAGGTGCATTCGCACCGAAAGCTCGGTCTTATTTCCGGTGAGCACTGTTATATTTATATTTTCACATTTTCTATATATATATATATATATATATAATATATATATAACCTCGAAAAACCGACATTAGAGCGACCACTCCATAGAGACACGCGCAAAATTTTAGGTTTTTATTTGTAACCTAACCCGTTTTTACCTAGAGCTTTTGCCACAAAATTAAAAATCTATAGGATAATGTACCCAAATCTATCGACATATTCAATAAAATGTAAAAAAATGTAATTTTATCAAGTACTTGGGCGCTCGGACGACCGGCAAACGGTCGTCTTAACGACGGTGGTCGTCGTAATGGCGTAAAATTACGGCGAACGGTCGACCCAAGCGCGAATAGGCTATAATATATCCAATGAAATCGGCATCTATCACAATCCAAAGTGCTCGATACATCTCTGTAGAGCTATATATATATGTATATAAAATCAATCACAAACTAGGATTAGTTTTAGTTCACCATATTGTACTCCGACAAATCTGTTTCGTGGATACCTCCACTCGTCAGGGAATTGTAAATTGTATATATATATATTGGAGTGAGTTAAATAATATTCATTATTATCCTTTCAATTTTTCCAATTCGGTCACTTTTTGTTCTCGACTCGTCTAGTGCGTGTTCCGTGTCGATTAAAACAATTCCGAGTTGTAGATTGAACAATTTCACTTTGTTCGACCCTACTTTCGACCCTGCTAAAATTGTTGTATTTGGTGTAGAAACAATTGGAGCATTTGAAAAAAATCTAAATAGTTGATCCCATGTGCTGTCTGGTTCTTCTGTTCCCTCAGCTACTGATTTTCGGAAAGATTTTTTGATAACTTATTGCCTAATCGTTTTTAACACGATTTTCGTGTTTTACGAAAACTCGTCTAATGTGATGCTATTTGGTCCTTCGACAATGTTTAGTTTTAAATACAAAATGCAATTTCCTTTTTCAATATTTTCATAAATTTTGTTTAATTGACACTGTACTTCAACCCGAACATATTGCAGCAAATGGCTACCCTAACTATTTAAGTCACCCTCCCACTAGACGTAATTTCATGTCGAAGTTAGTACATGTCGTAAGACATCGATGGTGCAACCAATTTTCGTTCGTACCTATAGTACAGCACTTAAGACCGATGGTGCAACCGGCCCCAGATCCTCATCTTTATTACATCTTCCAAAACATATAACAGCCGCATTAAGATACCTTTAAACACTTTTTCATTTAAATTCATAAACGGTTAACTTCAATCTGGAACGCGCAAATGCTACAAGGAATTTAGTCATTGGTCATTCCAAGTGATCAATGGTCAATAAATGTCAACATTTTTCCATTCAATGTCGTCAGACTTCAATCGAATTCGTCTCACCTGATTATCACTATAATGCAATGATTGAATTCGTCTGTGTCAATTTCAAGAATGTTTCACTCAAATTCATCGCACGTGGAACAACCATGCACATACGTATTTGGTATATTGTATTGCAAAACAAGAAATTTAAACGTGGAAATATGGATACATTTTCTTTTTATAAGTTTAGGCCTACTTTTCGTTTACATCTAATCGAAAGTGTATATACATTTTTTTTTGCACGTGTACAGAAATTGTTTCTTCCAGATGTTGATATACACATATACGTATTTGGAAAAGGTATAATTTACTATATTTAATATACATGTACCTGATAAATGCATATTTACAAGTGTAGACCTACGTTATGCAAGGAAAGTATTTGTAAATGTGTTTAAAGTTGAAATAAAATAATTAAAACATTAAAATACCATAGAGAGCATACAATCACATGACGAATTTAAATAACATTTCTATGACATTGATTGCAAAATGACGAAATTGCTTCATCTACGTTGGCAACTGCGGATTACGAGATTGTCTTTCACTAAATGTATGAAATGATTCGGACAATTACGAACATGAGCGACCACAGACGAAATGGAACATGGGATATGCAATTAGGTCATAAATTTGTTTAAGACGAAATTAAAGTTAACCGTTTATGAAATTGAATGAAAACAGTTTTAAAATTTGGTGGGGAAACCTGCATTCTCGGCTTTTTTATCTTCTTCAAATTCACAAACTCATGTTCAATTTCGTCCCAGATTTTTTTTACACGCTTTCACCAACCCAATTTAGTCATTTATTATTCAATTTTAACGTTTGGTAACCCTATTTAAACAGCAGACGAATTTGATCTGTAATAACGTATATCCCCGAGCCAATTTTAAAATAGAGTGACCAACCTTGAAATTGAATGGTAAATGACTAAATTGGTTTGGTAAAAACGTGTGAAATGTTTTAAAATAGCCAAGGAAACCTATACTACATCTACAGCAATCAGACAATATAACTATATTTAATTCAATTTTAAGACGGGTTTAGGACTAATTATATAGGTTTCCATGGCCAATTTCGAAAAAATAGCGTTCAAATTCACCTCGATAATGGCCAATTTAAAGTGAATCAGCTCTCTGCTGTCGTTCCCGTGGTTTGTATTAGATTTTTAGACGTTCAAATTCATTTTCATACGTGACATATTCATGTTTTACTTATCCTATACGTTAAAGTTAGGGCATTCGGTTTAAGCGGTCAGTCAATTTAGCAGTTGGTTTGGTAAAGGCTATATCCGCACAAGATTCGTATTTTCGTTGTCATTTTTCGCTCATTCTATTTAGCACTTTCTGCATTTAAAATAAAGGGATACGAATTGGGCAAGATGCGATATTTTTCGTACAAACAATAACCTTCGGCAACATTAAACTTATAATTTCCCTGCTTTTTATCGCGTATACACAGAGTTTTTGTATGTTTTTACTTGATCACTTTTGCTCCCTTATCTTCTATAATAATTTGAGATCTTGGTAATTTTATATCTCGGTTTTAATGCTTTTTTTTCTAACTGATATTTCGTTTTGATGTGTAAAAAGGGCGGGGGAAAGTGATTAATTGGGTTATTTTGTCGCTGCTCCATTATTGCAAAAAGAATTGGGAAAAAGTTTCATTTACTTAATCAATTCTGAATAAGGCACTGTATAATTCTAAACTACTGATTCTAAACTGATTCTAAACTGTATAATTCTAAACTACCGTTTTTGAATTACTTTTGCTTATATCCCTTAATGCTTACCTAATTGAGAATTAAAATATCCAAACTGGCGCAACTTAAAGCTCGAACGAATTTGAATGATCCAACGTGAAATTCTAATTTGAATGCCTCATTTTTGAATCGTTGAATCGTTGCAAAATATAGTTGTATACATTTAGATTGAAATTAAACAATCTGTTTAGTTAATTGAACGTAGTCTAAAACGTGCATCCAAATTCGTGCAAAAATGGTTGATACGTCATCATTTTGGCTGCCAAATATATTAAACTGACCGGGAAAACCTATAGGCCTAATATGCCAATAAACAGAAACAATTTCAATAAAGACAAACAAAAGTTTGAACGCAAACGCATAGGACAAAAAAAAATTGTGGCATTACTCATTACAAACGAGCCAGTAAAAGGTAGGATAATTCGATGGTAATTGCTTGAATTATCATGAATGGGTAGTTTTGAGGGGTTGTATTTCATAATAAACCTCGTTTAACTGACCTGTCCAAAGTTTTACAATCATGAATGCCGAGAAAAGCACGACAAACCGCGTTTGTTTTGAACTGGCGTGGAGCAGTTATTCTTATGTTAGTTTTGTTTTTTCGCGATTGCGATTTTTTTTAAATAAAATTAAATTTTCCGGAATAATTACTGGATATCTAGCGCAATCATTTTGCTGGATGCCTAGAATCAATAATTATTTACTTTCAAATGAGTAAGATATTTCTTAATAATATCGATATCTGCAAATGGTGTACCAAAAAAAAATACGAAAATCCAACATAACCTACCGGATGTGCTTTACTGTTCTACGTGCTATCGTTATTAGTATGAGTTAAGTAGTCTGAGTTAAGTTTTCTATGTGAATAACAAAGTTGATCAGTGTTAACTTGTTTCCAATTCAACACGATGTTTTAATCGCAATGTCAAGCCCTTTATTGCTCTGTATTGCGACATAACGATGATGCCCATTGGTGTATTGTTTGTCGAAGTTCCTTTTTCCTCCAGTAATAAATGACGACATTCAGCCAGCTGTTACTGAACAAAACTGCCTCAGAAAGAATGTAATATGCTTTTTGCAGGGGGATTTTGTGTGAATATAACACCAGCAGGATGATAGATGGGGTCCAACAGAAAACCACAGACCCTGTGATAATCAACACGGTTGTGGCTGATTTAGTACTAATTCTCTGTGGTATATTATGTTCCTCCGTTGAACAGCTGAAGCGTTGTGCAGCTATGCGCCTTGCCTGGCGTCTCGCTACATGGAGGATGTACAGGTATATTACCAGGATTAGAATGAGTGGGATTGAAAGAGAAATAATTGACAGGTACTGATACACATCACGGAAAACATAGTTACAAGTGAAGTAAGTCTCCTCTGTCGCCGTAGCTGGTGTCACAAACCCAAAGACAATGGTAGATTCAAGAGATGTAAATATCCACAACAGGGCCACAGTGATCTGGGATCTTCGTGGCGTCATGATGTCATGATAACGTAGTGAATGCACGATGGCTATAAACCGATCGACTGTCAACAGAAGAAGTGACAGGAAACTGAGTTGTAAACAGCCTGGGTAAATGATTCCCCACGCCGTGCAGAGAAAATCTCCCAATACCCAACGATGGTTTGCAAATTCAATCTCATTCGGAAGAGCGCAGAAAAGTCCAATGCACAGATCGGCCATAGTCATAGATGTCATGAAGAGTTTGGTGGAGTCAGGAATGGTGCTGAAGCGACGAAGGACAAACATAGCAAAGCAATTCAGAACCACAATCAGAATGATGACAAGTGTCATCAACACGTTGGCAAAGATGGTCAGCGATTCCGGTCCCTCTAAAAACTCTGTCGTTAAATTCATGTCTGTATTATCACGGTGTTACCAAACAGTTTCACGTTGACGTCAGCCCACTTGGCTTCCACGGGTGATTCCCGGTGAAGAGCAAATGCTTTCATTTACCGGTGTTAGGTTACAAATTGCGACCATTTAGTTATCCACTTTTGTTCGCTCTCATTTTTCATCCGCAAAACAAAAACGCGCTCGTATAACCAACTTAGTAGGTTATCATTGACCCAACGAAGAGCTAATAAGAAAACGGACTCGTCACTCTACCTCCTACTCATCATGCAGTGAATATTGCCCTACATTCAATACACGAAAAGCCTCCAAGAGAGGCCGTTGTCATGACAACTGTATTTTGATTAAATTATTAATTTTTGTTTAGCCAGTCAGAGTCTTTGTTTAAAAAGACTTAAATTATTCAGCTTTTGTTAAAATTTGGTGTATGCAATAAAAATATAATATTAAGGTTGCGTAGTCTCTGGGAAGTGACCAGAAAGTGACCTGAACGATTTTGTGTTAATTAGATTTGTCTTGCCATTTTCAACAGACTTTCAATTTCACGCAGTTTATCAAATATAAACTAGGGTTGGTTGTTAGAGAATTGGTTATTGAGTTATGTGTTGCCAAGTAATGCCTGCACCAAACACCGTGCTTATGCATGCCGTGTCGAACTCAAATACTGACCAAAAAAAAATGTGATCGTTATTTGCAACAGTAACACGACGATGGGCGCAAACCGTACATTTACATTCGACTCTGCCGCGCGCGCTTCACGGCAGACTCTGCCGTTATACTACTGTAGCCAGCACAAATTCGATGAATACAATTTCAAACAAATCAATTGATTTATGTACGTGCTAATGCAGATCATGCGGATAGAACCACGATATTTGGCTATAAGACCGTCGCAGATTTGTCCTTTGAAACACATATAGGTATAAGAACAAGCAATTTTCAAAAGTGTTAAAATGGCTGCCGTTGCATGTTATACTAACTCCAGCCAAATATCTTTCTCGTGACATATTAATATGATTGTGTGCCAAATTTCATATTTCTATCATCAAGTAAACAATATCTTATTGTGCACCATTGTGCCGGACTAAACAATGAGAACAGTTACAGTTTTGTATGTGTAAATCTAGCCTTTGTTCTATCTGTCCAATATTATTTTACTCGCTTAGTGTTTGTACCATAGAAATGTTAGTTATGTGTTTGTACTTGGTAGCATTTCAGGAGAGCCAATATACAGTGATTACGTTCGCTTTTAGCAGTCCTTTTTGGGGGGAGGGGGATGTGAATACCTAAATTGATTGTATTGTTCTTTATGTCTTTACATGTATGTATTTTTACCTGAGAAATAATAAATGAAATGAAAAATCTGAAGATGGAACCATTATTCAGATATCATAATATCTTGGAGATAAATTGCATTATCACATCAGTCAGGATGTGAAGGGGACTGCGTAATCTTGTGCAATGCGGAAAACATCCAACTTGTAAAAACCAGTGGACAGAAAATAATTGAATTGTGTGAAATTTCAAGAAAACGATATCTTGCTCAAAACAAACCGACTAATAAGTCCAGCTTGGCACCTAATTGGAATTATGATAGGTGTAATCATCCATTTTTCATTGTAGGCCTAATTGTGTAAGATGATGCAGATATAGTTAGTAAGCGCGTTTTCTCGGAAAAGTGCGTTTCCGTCCACATAATGTGAAGCTGCATCAGCGTTTCCCAGCGCCCAGTATATATGCGGTGGCCTTTTTTGTGCAGGTCGATGTGTGGATCTATAAAGACAACGTGCCCTCTGTTTACATTTGTATTTAAATGTGCCCAGCGGTATGCGCACGCATCGTGTTTTGCATAAGTTTGGTTAAGAAGTGACCATGCATATTCAAAAGCAATCTGACCTTTACGACATTTCTTCTTAACTACGATGCGTGCGCAGTCAGCTGGGAAATTTGAATACAGATGTAAACAAAGAGCACATCGTCTATACGTAGGAAGTCCAGTATTTAAGCTACATTTATAGGGCTAGTTTGTAGTAACATGTGGCTGACGTATTATACTTCAGAAAGCATTGACAGGGAATTTGTTCGTATACACATAAGTTTTCATAACGAATTATCCACGTATACACAGAATGAATTCCCCATGAAATCTGTGATAACAATAAAATGACGGAAAATACAAATCTGAAATTACTACTGGCTTCTACGAAATTGAATGAATTGAATTTAAATGAACTTAGTGGAGAGCATATGTCTAATTTACATTTGTCTCGGGCGCCGTGCGATAAATGGGTCTACGATTTTCCGTACGATTTTTGAGGCATCGTAGGTGGCTACAAGATATGGCGTAGGTGTTCACATTGTGTACGAGCACCGTGCGATTTCTCGTACGGGCCCTCGGGGGAAGGCAAAGCCGTGAAGAGGCTGCGCGGAGATTGTAAGAAAATCGTGCAATTTCAATGCAGTTGCCGCGGGATGACTGCCCAATATCCGTGCGATTTCACGGATACTACACGGGGAGCGAGCGGCAACCTTGCGATAGCTGTGTGAGGGCCGTGCAATTGTCCCAAGGGCCTACAATTTCCATAGGATTTTTTGGGGCCCCAATGTCCAACCTAAAATCTTGCGTTTTCTGCACGATCAGCGCGCGGCCTCTGCTCGGTGCCCATGCGGGGATTGTGCAATGCCACCTACGACATGTCTACGGGCTTACGATATTTTCAAATTTGTATAACTTCTTGCTGAAGCCTTGGTCACGAATGGCCTGCGGCGTGTTTGTGGCGGCCGTAAGTCCCTAACAATTGCCATTACCTTACGGTGGCCGCACGGTAGATTACGCTAGCCGTGAGGCGATCTCAAGGTTTTTTCCTCGTCGCAGGGACTTACGATTTTTTTACTGGACATTTCGGAAATCGCAAGACCGTATGCCGCAACTCCACCGCAGGTAGCATCGCAAGGTCACTGTACGGTGGCCGTGAGGTAATTTTGTGATGGCCGTGACGTGACCCCAAAGTCACCTCACAGTTGTGAGCCTAGAAAATCGTAAAGCGACCGCAACAACCGTGATGCCTCTTACTGTCACCTCACGGTGGTCTTGCAGCCTCCGTGAGGTGGCCGTATGATGTTATACAAGAGCGCCGCTAGGGCGCCGCAAGGAGACCTTGCAGCGGATTTACGGAGCACTTGCGGCGTGCGGGCACCTTACGATTGCCTTGTGGTCACCGCGTGGGCGCCTCGCGGTTTACTGGGGCTCCGTAGACCCATCGCAGGCCAAATGTGAATTAGGCATTTCCAATGAAATCGTATAACAATTACGGGTATGTGAGACAGCATTCACTAAACCTATGTACTGATTGAGTCACACATTGTGTACGTGGTTTGGTTGGCTATGGAACCGTCATATCCCTACCAGGCTCCAATCAGAAAACAAAGCCTGACGTCATCAGTACTAAGGCTAATTGCAAACGCCAAGAAAAATAGGGTGCTGCGTAGCACTATAACAATATGTAATGTGAAGACTTCAGATAAATAAAGTGCTCACCCGTATTATTGGCGGGGGCCGAATTGTCGGACTTAACGTCCTTCTTCAGGGCTAGTGTTGCAACACTAGCCCTGAAGGAGAACGCCAAGTCTGAAAATTCATCCCCCGCCAATAATACGGGTGAGCACTCTATTGAATTGCAAACGCCCTTTGTTTCCATGATAAAATATTGATCCAAACTTTGCCATTTACGTTTATACAAATGACTATTTCTGATGATTTTGGCCTTTCTTCATTCTAACCATAATGACCTCTTCTCCTTTTTACCACCAATATGCTAATATGCTACCATTACGGGTTCATAACGACCAATAAATACGGTATGCAAGCTAAAGCATTAAGAGGGCTAATAGTGTCATTTGCAAACTGGTAATGAGAGGCGGCCTTGCATACTGGGCTTTAGAGTTATGGACCTATTTACAAGGCGCTGTTTCAATTCACTGCAGTTGTGCATTATTTCGACCCCACCATATACACTATAGAATCTCCTTTCTCAGTGGTTGCGAAAAAATTGTAAAAAGGGGGAACAAGAATCTGTCTTCTCCTTTTAATAATTTGTTTTATTTATTTATTCTGTTATGTGAAATAAACAAAAGTTTGAAAGGCTGGGGGTATTTGCTCATTCATTGTACAAAATAAACCACGGTATTAAACCATGCCTAGCCTGTTAAATTGGTATTGCTAATAATAATATCTCCACGGCGAAGTGGGGAATGGCCTTTTTACTGGCCGCAACTCCTCTAATTGTGTTGTTTCCCGACCTGACCTTGTGGGAGTAGTTTCCGTTGTTTATCATTAAAAAGGGCAATGCGTATACGCCATTTTTAAATGGGTGGCTTAATTGCGCGTAAAGCGCTCGCCTCCGATGTGGGCCGGGTTTGATTCCTGGTCAGGACCATAATTATTATACGAGTATAGTTGTGCATTGGTTCTCTCTTGTGCGACGAGGGTTTTCTCCGGGCCCTCTGGTATTTCTTCCTCCAGAAAAAACAAACACTTTCGATCTGAGGCTGTGCTCCGTATAGTCATTTACATGTATATGAATCGATGTTGCCGGCTGCTAGATGCGCCTTTACGTGCCAGCGGCTCGACCACGCTATAGCCGCGTCCTTCGCAATTCATCACCCCAGCTGCGAGTAAGGATGATTATCCTCCCATATTATTATTAATTATTATTATACTTTTAGGATCAAGATATGAACGTTCACAATTTGAGACGTTTGGTCCTCAAACAATTGAGCGCTAGTCGTCATTTCAGTCAATTGTTTTCAAAATCTTTAAATATGCATGTCGCTAGAATCATACTATAATAGAGCGTAATCGCGCCATCTTGGCCTATGCGTCGCGCCATCTTGGAATTATAACCGAGCAATTTTGGAATTAGAATTGCGCCATCTTGAAAAGAGGCGGCATTTTGGTCGTGCTGGCTGTGGGAGTCAGTCTGGCAGGATGCCAGGCTGTGCTGGTGCGATTGGGACGTCTTCCGAACGGCCGCGTAATGGCCCTGTCACACCAGAACTTCCACAGAAAAAGTCAAGTGGAACCGTTGATAACGGGTTCATAGCGTTCGCCAGGCTTGAGTAACGCGTTGGTAACGCGCTCGACGACTGATGAACGACTGCCCGGCGCGTTAGTAGCGCGTCCAACGCGCGCCACCGTACTTCAACGACCACATGATTAGTTGTATAAAAAGCCGACGCGCTACTACAGTAATGGCCCTGTCACACCAGAACGTTTTAGGCCAACGCGTGAGTAACGTGTTGGAATTTCGGCAACACGCGGGTAAACGTTGACCAACGCTAGTCCAGCGTTCGCAACACGCTGAGCGCGTTACCCACACGCTGGAACACGCTGTCACACGCTGAGGCAAAAATACATTTTTCAACATACTTAAAATTGTCAGCGTTTGCCAGCGTGTGACTGCACACGCTGGCGGCGCGCAGGAAGGTCGTTACATACGCGTCGAACGCGCTAGACGATCGTTACCAACCCACTACTCACACGCTGGCGACCCGCTGTCGTATTTTTACTATAAATCAGTGATGCGCTCCTCACACGCTGAGTGCGTTCCTCACACGCTACTCACGCGCTGGCATACGCTATGAACCCGTTATCAACCTGTATGGACACGCTGAAATCACGGTTCCACTTGACTTTTTCTGTGAAAGTTCAGCGATTGCCAGCGTATCAACTATTTTTAACGCGCTACTCATGCATTGGCCTAAAACGTTCTGGTGTGACAGGGCCATAACCAGCGTGTCGCAATCGTACGCCAGCGTACGCCAGCGTGTGAGTAGCGGGTTGATAACGATCGTCTAGCGTGTTCGACGCGTGAGTAACGAACCTCCAACGCGCCACCAGCGTGTGCAGTCACACGCTGGCAAACGCTGGAAATTGTAGGTATGTTGAAAACAAATATGTTTACCTCAGCGTGTGACAGCGTGTCCCAGCGTATGAGTAACGCGCTCAGCGTGTTGCTAACGCTGGCCTAGCGTTGGTCAGCGTTTGCCAGCGTGTTGCCAAAATTACAACACGTGTGACAGGGCCATTACGAAGCGTCGGTTTAGCTGTTCGCAACGACCCTCCTCATTGGTCGGCCTTAATCGCAGGTCTTGCGCGTGTATTACCTCTGGAATCACGGTTTAGCAACGTGAATATCTTTTGTATTCCTTTAGTTTTGCTATTTGGGCAAATTTCTTTCTTTCACACTGTCAATACTTAAATATTACAACAATATCTTTATGAAAACACTCCAAAACTCATCGCTATTGCGCAAACCGAATTGCAGTTGTATTACACGATGACAGGCCGATTTTGCATATTGTTTGCTTTAACCATCATGGTTTCACTCAAAATCGAAGGTATTTACTGAATAAAATAGGTGAAATTGTCG
The DNA here is from genome assembly GCA_037893245.1 of Crossaster papposus. Lineage (NCBI taxonomy): Eukaryota > Metazoa > Echinodermata > Asteroidea > Velatida > Solasteridae > Crossaster > Crossaster papposus. The sequence goes on along the minus strand of JBAIAA010000213.1, from coordinate 497,084 downwards.
GGATGATAGTGGTGGTTAGCAATCCCGACTGCCGGCCCCCCTATCCCAGACAGTATTTACTTGTGAAAAGAAATGTTTCTGCTCTTGTTGGCGTTGCTCTGCGTGCAGCCAAAGTACGCACAAGTCTTAGGCATCTCACCCTGGCCCCGGCATGAACTAGAGATGCGTAGGCATCTATGTCAATTATGTACTTTTGTTTTACTTACAAAATTGCGTCCATGCATCCTTTTCGATATTCTTCAAAAGCAAGAAATACAGAGAGGTGATACATTTATAGACCATAAATATTGCAGGGATTTCCAGTCCAAACACTACTCCTAACCCTATGCCAAGAATAGGCTATTCCGAATGATGAACCCTAAAAAATACGAACAGAGAAAGTATATACATTATAGCACTGTTGCTTTATTGACATCATTCTCTCTGAAACACTGTGTTTTTATTTGTCTTTTTTCCATTATCTTTTTTTGCAACTTATCGTTGATGTCCTGAACATAACACATTACAGATTACTGTAAGATTGAAAGCCACTAACAAAGAGAAGAATCGTATATGTTATTTTTCTTCCATGGGCACTACTAGGCTATTAACAAAATTATCATTGTCATTCTTACACTCCGTCTTCAATCATCTTGTATTATCTAGGTATTATCTGTTCAGGAGTTTGTTTACTTCTATGCCTTACAAAAATCGAAATCTTCCACAATATCTTGATAAGTATCATTATCTTTTAGATGTAAGTAACTTTCGCTTGACTGAGCTGCCCATAGAGTATTTCTATTGGCTTTTTCCTTGGCATGATCTTCTTCTATAGCCCAGTTGACGTCCTTTTTATAAGTTTCTTTTTTGGCCTCGTCTGACCTGTCTGGATAGGCGGCATTGTCTTCCAACTCAGAACTAGACTCATCTCTATACGATAATTCTTCATCATTTTCTATCTCCGTTTCGAATTCCAAATCATCTTCATCGACATCTTCGTCATCATCATTTTCTATCTTCGCTTCGGGTTCAGATTCATCTTTCGCAACATCTTCGTCTGTATCCTGCGTAGATTCAGTTTCACATTGTTGTTATGTCGGAATTTCCAAGTCTACGCTTTTTAAAATCGGGTTCAGAATTATCCTCAAGATCATTGTAAACTTCATTTATTTTAAATACCTCTTTAGCATGGACATTTTTATGCATGCCTCCGTAGGTTAGATTTCCGTCCAAAGCTTTTGTCACACTGGTGAAAAGCGTACGGTTTGACAGCAGTAATAACATTCATGATTAGTCTTCGAAGAATTTTGTCTAAATGGGAAGAAACTGGTAAAATAGTTTAATATAATATTTTTACTAATTCCTTCCGCTTTACATTGCTCTTTTTATTTATTTCGTTGCTCATTCGCTCATTCCTCCCCCTTTTGTATTGCTCTTTTACTAATTTCTTTCTTTTTATATATTTTTTTTTTTACTCATTTCGTTGCTTATTTGCTAATTCCTTTCCGTTTTTATTGCTCATTTGCTCATTTCTTCCTCTCTGTTTTTATTTTGCTCATTTGACTTATTTACTGCTTATTTTTCTCTTTTAGTTGCTAAATTTTGCTCTCTGTGGCTTTTATTTTCCCCATTTTACTTTTTTCCTCTTTATTGTTTATTTTTTTTCGTTGCTCATTTGTTGCTCATGTGTTGTTAAGAAAAAGAGCCATACAAAAGAGTAAGAAAGGAGCAATGAGCAACGAAATGAGTAAAAAGAGCACTAAATGAGTAAAATTTGCAATAACGAGCAAAAATGAGCCAAAAAAGCAACAAAGGAAAAAAAAATAGTAAAATGAACAAAAAAAAGACAAATTTGCAATAAAGTGCAAAATGGGCAACAAAGAGCAAGAAATCTGTAAAATGAGCAAACATCGAGCAACAGAGAGCAACAAATGAGCAAAAAAGCAACGAAAGGAGCAAAATGAGCAAAATAAGCAAACAAAAAAAAACAGAGAGAAAGGAATGAGTAAATGAGCAATACAAAACAGAAATAAATAAACAAATGAGCCGCGAAATTAGTAAAAAGAGCAATAAAAAGAGGAAGAAATTAGCAAAAAGATTATATTAAACGATTTCACCCGTTTCTTCCCATTTGGACAATTTTCTTCAAAGACTAATCATAAATGTTATTACTGCTGTCAAACCCTGCGCTGGCAAAAGCTTTGGATGGAGATCTAACCTACGGAGGCATGCAGAAATGTCCAAGCTCAATAGATATTTACAATAAATGAAGTTGACAATGATCTTGAGGATAATTCTGAAAGTGTAGATTTAGAGATTCCGACATAAACAACTGTGAAACTGAATCTACGCAGGATAAAGACGAAGATGTCTCTGAACCCGAAACGGAGATTGAAAATGATCATGAAGAAGATGTCGAGGAAGATTCTTCGGAATCCGAAACGGAGGTAGAATAGGATAGTAATGATGATAATGATGACGAAGATGTCAATGAAGATGATTGAAAACGATGATGAATTATCGTACAGAGATGAGTCTAGTTCTAATTGGAAGACAATGCCGCCTATCTAGACAGGTTAGACGAGGCCATGGAAGCCACTGAGAAAATATGAAGTGAACAATATGAAAAGTACGTCAACCGGGCTATGGAAGGAGATCAGGCCAAGAAAACAGCCAACGGAAAGACTCATTGGGCAGTCAAGCAAATCTTTTTCAACAACCCCAATATTGTGAGTACGTGGACGGGTTAATGGCTTTCTTGATTATAGACAGCATGATTGACTGGTCACTCATCTAAACAGTAATGGGAAACTGATGACGATATAATCTTTGCATGCATAAATGTATGTGTGAATAGAAGACATCGGGACTTTAAGGAGGAAGTGTGTATTTCTCCCCTATAAATGCTTCGCAAACAAAGGATCCGAACACATCTACCAAGTTTTTCAAAATCGTACAAGCCATCAAAACAAGTCGGGGAAACATGCAAGCGTTGGTTGACTGTCTCAAGGTGTACTGGATAAGACTTAGTCCTCAAGACAAAGAGGTTGAAGACCTGCGACGCTTCTACAGCCAGATTGTCTTGTCGTTGTAGAGGCAGGGGCGCTTTAACGAGAAGAGTTTACTGTTCTGGAAGTTACCATTGAACGAAGAAACCCTACCGAAGAAGACGGCCTGGTTGTGAGAAAAAACCTGACCTGCATGATGGATAATAGGAGTTTGTATGAGTTCCTTTATTCAGTCGATATCCATCCTGCGGTCAATGCTCTCGACCTACCCAAGCGCCTGAAGGAATGCATGCAGTTTTTGTGAAAACAGCCCTCACCTCATCATCTATAAACCCAAACGGTCTTTATCAGGACCAACGCATTTTCACAAAAGAGATTATAATCCGTGTCTGTGTTGTTATTATTGTACTTCTCTCCTTAGCTATCTGCGGTTCTCTCGTTTTCGGATTTACAGCATTTATCTACAATGTTAGTACCAAATCCAACCAGTTCTTTCCAGGACTATTACATTTCGGTCCGCTTATGCTAGGTTCCCACTATCACGATTCGCGCCACGATTGAAATCGTGGTCTTAATCGTAGAGTAATTGTGGTGATTCTATCAGATCTTGAGGTCAGTCGTGGCAATCGTGTTGATCGTAGAAGATTTTTGGACGGTTGAAAAATATTCTACGATCAACACGATTAATTTTCAATCGTGATCATCGCATCAGATCGTAATGGATCGTAACAAAGCGCGACAGGTCGCATCTAATCGTGCTTCCAAATAGTGGTGATCGGGATCAACCTTGGACAGGACAAACATCACCTCTGTTGAGATGTGCTGCGATCTGATTGTGGTACGACCAATCGCCAATGTTTTGCGACGATCTTCATAGCGGTCGTATGCTGTGATTGCTCTTAAGACTGGTACGTACAATTGGTGGCACGCTTGGTCGTGCGATCACAAGCGATTGGAGAAGATTGATCGCAAAATCAGTCGTAGGTAATCGTGCGACTAGTCCCAGGTACCCACGATTGATCGTACGAGCAATCGTGTATACCTGCGACCACTCGCACGATCAGTCGTGTATACCTACAACCAGTTGCACGACTAATCGTGCGACTGTGGGACCCGCGATCATCCACGACTGGTGGTGCGAGCATGCACGATTGGTGGTACGACCATGTAAGACCTGTCTGCAACCTCTTACGATTTGGAATCGCAGGTCAGAAGTTTTGAACATGACCATCGACCTTGCTGCGACTGATTTTGCTGTGGCGATGACCCACGACCTCTGCGACCAGTCGCACGCTCTTTGTACTCTTTGTACGTTGCCCAGGATTGCAACATGTTTCGGTCGCAGCTAGGTCGTAACCTGGTCGCAAGCCCGGTGTGACTGGGCCTTTAACTCTGTAAAAGTTTAAGAAACAATGAAGTCCATGGCAAGTCGGGCTGTATATATACCCGTCGGGGTCCAATCGTGGCTCAAATCGAGATCACTCTTGATCCCGATCGTGAAAGACATCGCGACCAAAATCATATCTGATCGCAGCAGAGCGCATCGGTTCGTGGTGATCGTATCGGAACGTATCTGCACGTACCAGGTCGTCCCGAATCGGGGACCCCGATCGTGCTGATCGTGTCAGATCGGGACCCAATTGGGGTCTCAATCGGGATAATCCTATCGGAACGTATCTGATCGTATCTGAACGGGAGACCAGATCGTGACAGATCGTTTCACCTGAAATTGACAGGTCGTGACTATATCGCATCCAAGCGCACCAAATCGTATCAGAACGTATCGACTCGCATCAGCTCGTATCCAAACGTGAAATTTCAGAAAAGGAAACGAAAATTCCACGATCAGCTACGAATGACCAATCACACGACAGTGGGAACCTAGCAGCATTACCGTGGCAGAAACGTTCAGTCAGCACAGTACGCGTATTATCTTTGTTTAATACTACACAAATTTGGGTGTAGCTCTGTAAGATATTGTTATCCATTGTGTACCGTTTGGCTTACGTTAAAACTTGTACAAATAATACTAGCCCCGATTTGCCTATTTAAAAAGTAATTACTTGCACGGATTTGTCTACTTATTTAATAATATTAATAATAATAATAATACAAATGAATAATAATAAAACAAACTGACAAGTTGACTATCACTTCTGAAAAAACCATCCTCAAACAACGTTCGAATATTTATCAACCATCAAATCTTAAAAAAAAAATACAATTTCAATTAACCAATCAAATACACGAAAAATGTACGCCCAGTTATCGCAATCGGTATCATCGCACTCCCCCAATCACCACCCGCCACCACCATCCCCACCACTCTCACCAACAGCATTACCTGCACCACCACTTCCACCTGCACCTCCCTCTACCAGCACCACGAGCACCACTCCCTGGTACCAGTACCAATCCCTCCACCAAAATCAGGTGACAAACGCTCCGCTATACTACTCCCACCTTTCAATCAAACAACCTGAAAATAATAGACAAACATGAAATGACGGAGAGGCGTGCATTACACGAATAATTACAAATGAAACGGAAAAGTATAGGGGCTAAACTGAACATTGGGTTGCAAAACAATAGAATGACGTACGTATGACGTAACTAGCTTTTTCGTTTTCCTTTTTTTCTAATTTGATATAAGTTTGTATCTACCTTTTAGTAAGAAAAACAGCGTACTTACTTTAGACCTTGAAGCTCCTACTCGAGGTGTCCGGAAGTTCGTTTTCTCGTATTGTCTCGTACGTTCTTGAGGTCAACTTTAGGCCGTACAGTGTACACATTTTGCTTTTCATCCTATTTCGACCCCCTGGGTCTAAGAGAACTCTTTGGTTTTGGACATAGTTTTGTCTTGAGATTATGATTAAAAATAGTTCTCCATAAAAACGCCTGTCAAATTTGAGTAATTATCGACCAAAATCGGCACTAAATTATCAACAGCGATGGAGCATTTGTTTATGGTCGTATTACGCTAGTGAGTCACATTAGGTTGAAATCCATGCGCTCTGGTACCACGTGATCCGAATTCTCCAATCACAACTCAGGTCATAGGCCATTGTATCATTGCGATTTGCGAATCAAAACAATCATGACGTCGCCCATCTCACGATCGTGGAGTGTCGTGGCCGAGCGGTTAAGAGCTTGGTTTTCTGTTCCGCAGAGCGTGAGTTCGAGTCTCGGTGTGGACACGTGTGTCCTTAAGCAAGGCAATTAAACCACTATTGCTTCGTCCTTCGGATGGGACGTAAAGTTGTAGGTCCCGTGTGTTGTATAATTTATAATGTGTGTATATATCTTTCCCATTATAACATTATAAAATTGTATAATGCACGTAAAAGAACCCAGAACACTTATCGCTAAGAGAAGGGGTTTGCCCCGGTGTTCCTGGCTGACACAGCCTCTGTCTACGGGTTTCTTCAGGCTTACGAGCTACAGTGCCTTGAGCGCTTTTGAAGGATCCTTGGTTTCATTACCAGAAATTAATAATAATAATAATAATAATAATAATAATAATAATCGTCGCGTGTCGAAGACTCCGTGATAAAACCAGTTGTTTTGTTCACTTAAAATATGTTATGGCCGAGAAAATCTTTGTGAAAATGACAACGAATTGGCAGAGAAGTTGGTAAGCCTAGACCTGCTACTGTGTGCTAGAACTGTCGTACAAGAATTGGTCGTGAAAACCAGCCAAACAGTCATGACACTACATCGGGTTTACGCTAAACGTTGCATGTTACCGTACCGATGGATATTGTAACGTTTGTGCCGGTTGGCCGATAGAGGGCACTAGAGCGATTCCATGATGGTGTGGCGGCCGACTCGCCCTGCGGCGGAAAAGCGGGCCGGAGTGCGGGGCCGCAGAGCGGCGCCCAGTTTGGGAAGGAGCCGGTGCATTCCGTACATCACGCCGGGGGAGTTGGAGGCCTTCTTTAGGGATGTTTTGGGGAACTCTAGGGGGGTTATGAGGTCCTGGGAGTCTGGGTGTTTCCTGGGGAAGGAGTTGGGGAAGGATAGCGGGGAATTTCGGGACATGCGCCAAGTGCTGGGGGTCGTCGGTGCGTCCACTCCGATTCGGAGAGAGGGCGCCCTTCCCCATATTTTGTCCGGGGCCGCTACCGGGTCTGACGGGGGGGCTGCCCCATACTGTAGACGGCTGCGCAGCAGACGTCTCGCTCCACACTGGGCGATTCCGAGGGTGCCCTTGAATGCAGTGGGGGCGGGGCCTCGTCGGGACATTCCCTTGATCTTCTGCAGGAATTATACCAAGTCGGGGGGGCCCAGCCAATGCTGTGAACGGCGGCATGGCAGACGTTTCGTTCCGCTCTGGGCGATTCCGAGTCAGGTCCGTCGGCGCAGCGGGGGCGGGGCCTTGCCGGGACGCACACGCTCCATAAGCCAGTCGCAAGAGCCAGTCGCAGTCGCAGGAATCAGTCGCAGTCGCAGGAGTCAGTCGCAGTCACAAGAGGCAGTCACAGTCGCGGCCACAGGAGCCAGTCGCAGGAGCAGGAGCAAGTCGCAGTCGCAGGAGCCAGGCGCAGTCGCAGTCGCAGGAACCACAGTCGCAGTCGCAAGAGCCAGTCGCAGTCGCAGGCACCAGATGCAGGAGCCAGTCGCAGTCGCAGGAGCCAGTTGCAGTCGCGGGAGCCAGTCGCAGTCGCAGTCGCAGTCGCAGGAACCACAGTCGCAGTAACAGGCACCAGTCACAGTCAGAGGAGCCAGTCGCAGTCACAGTCGCAGTCAAGTCTTAACATTAGTGGGGTGTGCCAGAACTGGGGGTGTGCCGGAACTGGGGGTGTGCCGAAACTGGGGGTTTCCTGGAGCTAGGAGTGTGCCAGAGCTAGGGTTCGTCTGGCGGACCACGCATGCGCGACGGAGTCGGACCACGCATATGCGCAACGGAGTCGGACCACGCATATGCGCAACGAGTCGGACCACGCATATGCGCGACGGAGTCGGACCACGCATATGCGCAACGAGTCAGACCACGCATATGCGCGACGAGTCAGACCACGCATGTGCGCGACGAGTCATACCACGCATGCGCGACGGAGTCGGACCACGCATGCGCCTCGGAGAGACGGCCCAGGCGTGAAGAGACGTTCCACCGGAATTCTGGGAGCAGCTACAGGCAGACCGAGTTCCAGGCGGGTACATTTGAACCTTTCATTCTGGTTGTAATGTGAATTGTTGTAATGTAAATTGTTGTATAATTGTTGGCGTTGTGCGCTTTCCGGTGGGGGTCTTCCGGGTGTGCGGCGGCAGAGCCTACCGTCTTGTTTGGGGGCAAACAAGGTCTTCGTGGGGGGCTGTGTAACGTTTGTGCCGGTTGGCCGATAGAGGGCACTAGAGCGATTCCATGGTGAAATCGCCTGGTGCTCCCTGGCGGTACGCCCGGGCGACTGACCCGTTATAGATAGCGCATACGCCGAACCGGTTCTGACCGGTTCCAGTGCCGCGTGATAGCGGTAAGCTTCATGTCAGTTTTTTGACCGGCGGAGAACTGTGATTAAACGGCCTAAGAATCACCGAAACCACAGAATACCTGTCCGAGTTTCCTTCCTGTGTGTGTGTCGACCCCAGAGAACGGTTTTCGTTACAATATTGATCCCAAATGTCTGACAATCTGCAATATGCCTGGCAGCGGAGAAGCGTAAACGTACAGAGACACTGTCGGAAAAAGCCATGTCTCATGCCGACCACTCGGCGTTGCTCGCTTTAGAATCAGCCTGACTGGAGTAAACATTTCTATCATACAACAGTCAAATATATCTTTTGGACATGCGCAGTATGTTTTGAGCCTAGATACGCTATTGCCATCTTTTTTCCGAATGCGCAACGAAATGTTACGCGACTTAATCTTTTGAACGACAAAAAGAACAATCATTCGCTCTGTTCGTAACATTTTCCTATTTTCGTAAAATATGAATTTCTATTATACCTGATTAAAGGTAGGATGCACCATTTGCAGATATCGAAAAAATTTACTACCGAATTATTAAGAAATATCTTACTTATTTGAAAGTAAATAATGATTGTAGGCATCCAGCAAAATGAGGGCCCTAGATATCCTTTAATTGTTCCGAAAAATTGAATTATATAAACCAAAATTAATTATCGCCGGACGGCGATCAAGAAAAAACCAAAAACAACATAAGAAAAACTGCCCGACTCCGGATAAAAACGAACGTCGTTTTTTTTTTCGTTTCTCAGCAACCATGATTGTAAAACTTTGGACAGGTCAGTTAAACGATATTTACTATGAAATACAACCCCCCAAATCCACCCATTCCTGATAATTCAAAAAATTACCAATGGTGTATACTACCTTTAATTTGTAAACGTGTTTGGCAGGTTCCTGTCATGTCCTGTGAATACCAAAAATTTAAAAAGCTTATAAATCATTGCGCTTTCAAATGGTGCAAGGATTATAACCTAGCGATGCTTAGCACTTAACAAAAAATGTTTTGTAATGTTTTGTTTTTCGCAGTTAGCCGCCATGCATCTTGTCAGTTGGTTGCGCGTGCGCGATATTTACCAATTTCCTAGCATGCAACGCACGTGCGGTTTTCGGCCCTTCGACTCGTCTTTTATGGGACTTCGTCATACACGCGAATCATACTCAGTTTATTACTAGCGCTCATTGACCAAACCTGCAGTACCTCTGGTTCCATTGTCTCCAACTAAAATACCTTAAACGCTTGGTTCAAGTTATTGTGATATTACACTTGCGAACCGGATTTTGTGGTCGATAGCTGATCGCGCGGCAGTAGACATGGGCCTTTTCATCTTGGCTTGTGCTAACTCCTTCCATTCCTATTTCCATGCTTAGTACAAACGTTGTTCACTTTAATAAATTTGGAATGGTTCAAATAATTACCAAAAGAACAGAGCCGGTGTGGCATGAATGTGAAATACGGACTTATTGGTAGCATTGCGCATGCCTAATTAAGCGATGATCATGATAATTAGGTGAATGACCGGTCACGTGGGAGGGTTTAACTATAATAAAGAAAAGGAGTCCGACTTCCACATGAATGTGATTTTTATACGACACCTGTACATACACAATAACAAACAAATCCACAATATTCTTTCTTGATTCAAACGACAGGCTAACATAGGCAAATATAACAGATTAAATATGACACAATTCATTATTGGGCAGACATTTCTGTCAGTTGTGAAATCTAAAACATGCTCTGATGTTAAACTGTTGTTTCCTTTAGAATGTTAAAGGCATAAGTACGGTTAACTTATTGGCACAAAAGTCGACATATAAACCAGGGTAACATTAACCAAAGGAACACACAAACACAAAAACAATTTAGGTCTTGGTCAGGTAATCAATTCCCCCCCCCCCCCCGAAAAAAGCCCAAAAGTTTATTCGCATTCTTTGTCGTACTTATTTGAATTCTCATTTAGCGAACTTGATTGCCTCTTTACAAATTGAAAACAAAAAGAATCTACAAAAATCTCCAGTCAAACCAGCTTCGCTAAGGGTGGGTTTTCACGGGGCACGCGAACGATTTGCAATTGTTCGCGGGAGTCGTTTTTAGTTCGGCGGGAATTTCAAAAAAGTTTGAAATTTCTTGCAAACGTTTCGAGCATCCCAGGTCGTGATTTGCTCGTGATTTGTCCTCGAAAATGTCTTATAAGCTTCGTCATATGCGCACGACCTACTCACGACGTGCGTGATGTTCGCAAAATTGTCTTGAAACCCCAAACAGATTCCGACAATTTGGATGATGTCTCACGCATGTCTCGCGAAAGCAGCGAAGTTCGTCCGATCATTTCTCGAGCTATTCACGAACTGTTCGCGTACTTCTTGAGAACAGGTGACTTCGCCAAAAAAGGAAACGCGAGCCTTTCGCAAAATAATCGCGCGACATATGTACGAATGTCGCATGAATGTCGCACGACGTTCATAATTCGCGAAATATGCCCGAAAAGTTCGCATAAAGGCCGGTTTATTCTTCACGCGAAAGCGATTGCGATACGAATTTGACGTCACAAAGCGTTCGCTGCGAACATTCGCCTAAGTTGAAATGTGTTCAACTTTTGCGATTTCGCATCGCGAAAACTCCCCCTGACGTCACAAATTCGCGTTCGCGTTTGCTTTCGCGCCGAGTATGAACCGGCCTTGAGTCGCATGTGTCGCGAAATGTCCGCACGAATGTTGCCTGAGATTCGTGCAACATTCGTGTTGTTCGCATTCTAGTCGCATGTTCTTTGTGTATGTGAACTGGCCATAGTTCGGCAACGCTACACACGACATTCGCACATACGTTGTAAGAACTACGCACAAACTGCATTGTCGCGACACATTCGGAGAAAAACTTCTCCGAATGCCATTTTGGGGGCATTCGCATCTTCGCAAATTGTTCGCGTGCCCCGTGAAAACCCACCCTTAGTGAATGATGATTGTGCGTCACTAAACAGAAAGACCATATGCTGAAAAGGTCTGTTGAAAAATAGCGCTGAAACGGACTCGTCGTCGTATCATTTCTATCCGAAAACATTAAATTTATGTTCGTAGATTAAAAGAAATACGTGCTACTGGATGAAATAAAATACATTCATTTTTATTGTACGTACCATTTTTTGTGATTAAAATTTTGTGTGACGTTTTCAAGAAAATGTCGTTTTAGATCGTCATCTCCATACCATAATTTAAAAAAGTGGTCAAATTTAAGTTGAATTTTATAATCCAGACATACTATTTATTGCAAAAGTTAAATGAGGTGCTGAACAAGTCGGTGGTTTGCGAGTTATTGCGAATAGGTATGCGTTTGTTAAAACACTCAGGGCGCAGCGTAGTGATAATGAGTTGTACAGCGACGTTTTATTTGTAGTGATTTGACGGTCTTGCAGCAACGAGATTTTACAAGGTTTTGTGGAAGAGTGCCCCGCGGAAATAGGCCGTAAGTTCGGTTTTTTTTATTCATATTTTTTTCATTATTTTTATGAGCCTTGCATTCGGAATGGACGTCAATTAACTGTTTCGGGTTACCAAGAGAACTATAATTTTGAAGATAGGTAACTAAAGCATATATCTTGTCAGCAAACTGTTGGATTATTCTGCCAAATTTTGTTTAGTAAAGAAATACGACATTTTTCACCGACCTTAAATTCACTACAAAAAGGGTCATAGTTCCAATTACCCTGTTTTTCACAAAATTGTCGATAAAAACTTGAATAATCTCTCTAAACAATAAGGCAATAGTGTTTCAACCTGTTTGTAAAAAAAATTCGTTGTTTTAAAAGACCCGTTTTCGTTTTGAAATACGGTGTCCCATTTCATGAGTATTACCGAGAGAGTTATGCATACGTAGCATATAAAAGAAAGCATTGTGGGAACACTAGCAACGTTAATGTTTGCCGCAGCAATGCACTACCACGATCAATAAAATGTGTAAATTGTAATAAATACTTTGTCGAGTTCTTTGAAATCTTATTAAGCATATTCAATAAGTAATAAAGTGATACATTAAATATCAATTAACACATTTAGGCCACGTTACTCTTCCATGCTGACACCTCTCGTCGTTATTGGGTGTTCAAGCTCTTTAGAACCGCATGGGGGCGCTCTTTACACCAGGCTGTAGATGTACTTCAGTGCGGGAGTTTTATTACAAATGCATCGTGAATTTCCATAGCAGTCGCCGCCAGCGCCACTGTAGCAACCCATACCTTGGCAGCAATTGTGCGTCCTGTTCTTAATGGTGCACGTCTTGCCATAGCCAGTACATTGCTGAAAAGACAACGAAAGACATTCAAGTTTAGGCTTATACTTAATCTTTACGGATTCAATTGTGTACGGGCGCTGTGTGTATAATACCGCGCCCTCAGCGGTACGTCACCGCTTTTTTTGGTTAATTCTGTGATTAACAAATTATGTGCGTGCATAGCCTCGTGAATCATGATAATGCGCAGATCCCGAAATTCGATTGCATCTACCGCACTATACCCAAACGACGGGCGAAACATGACAGTAACCAGGGTTAGTGCACGCGTACACGCGTGACTTTATATAGCGAAGAATATGCTGTTATAATAAGTACAGTTACGAGTCATCTGATTAAAATGAAGCAAACGCTTTTACTAAAAGGTTGGTATGAATGTGTTTCTAAACAGTCTATAGGACACGGTGAGCTTTATAATTCTGATGATATTGAACTTTCTGCATTTTGCAACCTGCAAACAATTTCGTAATTATTTAATTTGTCAAATTAACTATACTGTGTATGCATCACCTGATTTGGACTGTTAACCTACATATTTTTCGATAAACTATTGTTGATTCTTCAGTGCAATCCACCCTATATTAAGAATCATGTGCTACCATGCTGAATAGTAAAGAAAACCTTTATTTATATTGATCCATTGATTTTCCTAAATGCTTTTACACTAAAGTAGTTTTTTGGCTTAAATTTTCTAACATTTGCTAGTTTATATTCATACCACCCATTATTCTTCGTAGTCTAGTTCCTCTTACATATAGCTATAATCGTTGGCTTAGGTCGGGTAAATACCATTTGTTGTGAGCCCAGCAGAAGGCATTATGTTTGGCGCCCAACGCAATGATAAAATAGGACATGAAGTACCCCACATAAACCTATACTTTAGATGCTGATGTCGATAGTTTTTATTTGATTATACTTTTTCGGTTTACATTGCTCAATACAAAACAAAACGTGTGAAATGCCAGAATCAATTGCGAGACGATTGAACATTTTGTAACAAAAAGACGATCAATGAAAATTTCGGATATTTTAGGGTTGGTGGTTACCCCCTCCATATGGATTTATTTTAATTGTACGGACGACTCTTTCAACAAGAGAAACGAACAATTAATGCTTAAGTTTGAAAAAAAAAATAGCTGAAGAATAAACAAGTTGAGTACAATATTGCAGAGATGTCAGAGATTATAAGGGAAAAAATAAGTCGAAATTGTTAGATTTCTGGATAGCAATTTCATAGCGAAGATAAAAGCGCAATTCCATCCCTGCGCAATTCAGATTCACTTGAGAGACCGAGTAATCATGGCCCTATGGTCGGCATGCTCAAAACATCCTTCAAAACAATGCAATATTTAAACACAGTCTGTCATGTTGTATGATTTGATTGATGAATTGCAGCCAAGTTACATGCACATGCAAGTGAAGTGCAATATGGTACATTTACGACAACTTATACAAAACAATGGAAATTCTGCTATATACAGGCTGTCCCACAATTATTAGTACCCATCGATGTCCAAAATGTTTCTTTTTTTTCACCATGCAATTCAACGACATTACGTCCAGTGTTTTAATAATAAACTTTGTCAGACTGTAACTTTTCATAAGAATTTTAGATCATGAAAATCGGATTAACCAAACGGGAAAAACACTCAATTTTTTTTAGAGATGGTGATTCAATTTAAAAACAAATACTTTACAGTCACAGTTCAAATTATTCAGACTACTGCTTCGTCGCAATACAGAAAAACGTCGCTGTCAATAAGGTGGTACAAACTTGACATAACAAGAGGAGGAAACAAAATATTAGATTAACAGACGAGATCTTATACATTTTTTGCTTCTTTCAAACAAGTTTAACACACACATTCCCCCCCCCCCCCAATTTTCTCCTCACTGTAAAAGGATGAAATCACCGTTTCTAAAACAATAGAGTGTTTTTTTAGTTTGATCAGTCAAATTTTCACGATCTAAAATTGGGACTAGAAAGTTTACATGGCGAAAAGGCAATAAGATAAGTAGTTTGCGATAACACCATGTGGTAATTCTCTTTAGTGAGATGTGTGGAACTCCACGTTTCGGGCAGCATGTTCTGCAAGTCGTCAGGAGACTAATGGGTTCCAACGTTGAAGCGGAGTTATAGGGAGCATGGAAGCGATGAAGCGTACGAAGGATGCAACTCTTTGGATGATCACCAAGGCGTGTCAGTGTGAAGAAAGGGGGCGAAGGCGAAGGTTGCCAAGGGTATAGGAGACCCATAGACTGGAGAACTAAGGGTTTTAGGGTATAGGAGACCCATCGGACTGGAAGCTGATGCTAAGGCGCCAGATGTCGCTCATGTAGGAACCGATGTCCTGAGAAACCGTGTTGTGCTTGATGATTTAGATGGCTTCTCTGATGTGACGGGGAAACTAGCGTTCGATGCTGGTGATTAGTTCCGCCTGGTTCCAGTTGATCGGATGCTCATCGATGTTGGAGTGCTTGACAATGGATGAATTGTCGAAGACTCCCTTTCTGTCATTGGCTTTGTGTTCGTTGAGTCTGGTAGGGAGGTCCCTGCCAGTTTACCCGATGTACACTTTGCCACATTGGCAGGGGATCATGTACACCCCTGGCCTGCGCTCTGTGTCTACTTATCTTATGATTTAAGGTTACAGTATACATGTATATGTTAAAGAAACTTAATGTCATTGATTTTATGGTAAAATACCAATGAGTATATACCAATCATTGGGGGACAGCCTGTACATTACTGTTTGTTTGACTAATATATTTGAATGGTACACAGAATAAACAACGATGGCATGACTGCAAAGCCAAGAAACTGCCGTGCGACAGAAGTGAAACATGCTTGGTCCGCCTCAATGAAAGGAGAGAACAGACTGGTGGAACGATCAAAGTGAAAATACTGCAACTGTTTTAGAAGGGCAACCCACCGAGTACGGTTTAAGGAACTGTTTCACCAGTGACCTAATGCAGTTAGCTTGACTTATGCCAGATGACGAGGAATCGCAGGTTCGTTTGATTGTCTCTAAGTCAGATCTTGGGATAGGCTTGCGGAACAGAAATACACACACGACATGGTAACATTAGGCAAAAAGAGGATTTGCTTCATAACTTTTTGGGGCAATGATAACAATGAGCATTGGTATTGTGTGTTGGGATATCAGCCTGATGCAACGAGAAACAATCTTACATAGTAAGAAATATTTTGGAAAGTTGCAACAATTTCTATTTTCCCGGAAATATACTGTGTGGATTGTATGTATTCGTAACTGACAAAACAAGACATAGTTTTCTTGATATTTATCCTTTCATGCAGACATAAGCAAAACAATGCATGTTTTTCACTTGGATATACAGATACGATATCATATGGTTGCACATTCATGGGTAATACACGTAACTGCATACAAAACATCAACGAAATGGTTTTAGAGGCTTAAACTTGCTGAAATATTGTATCCAAATCGTTAAATTAGGAGATTCCTGAAGCGTTAAAGGGCAAAAGATACTTGCTGATCGCATTGACTGACTTGACGTCATAACGTCCCAGCAAAGTCAGATTACTACCACCGCAGAGGGATTCTGAACATAACATTTGTACACATTTTGATAAACCAGGACTAATGCCTCGACACTCTGTAGAACAACATTGTTTAAACAAATGAAATAAAAACCAGAAATGATATCAACGCACTTTATCACGGATCTCTAAAAGAGGAATTTAAAGCGGGAGCAGATTTTTTTCCTAGTGTAGACTCTCGGCTTTTTAAAAATATTTGTTTTGACTATAGACCATGCGCCCTCTGTTTACATATTCAAATGTGCCCAGCGGTATGCGCACGCATCGTGTTTTACATAAATTTGGTTAAGAGGTGACACCAGAAGTCACACAATTCAAAGGCGATCTGACAAATGTTGATGCAAAACACGATGAGTTTTATCTGCATTCAAATAGTCGCGTAGAACAATAAAGGACAACAGGGTCCACGATTGGCAGAAAGTTCACGATTGAAATTCGTGTGCAAAACATATGGGAGCCCTTCTAAAGAATTCGAATCTATATGTAAACAGAGAGCACATCGCCTAAAATCTTCCCTTCATAGTCATTAAGAATGTTTGACTTCATGTTACATGTAATACTGTTGTTATAGGCCTACCATTCTGGAGGACAGGTTACGTGGTGGGGGGCGTGGTCTTCTCTTGTACTCTTGTAGCATGTTCTCAAACCAGTCATCGCCGCCCTCTTCCTCCATAGCAACCGCTGTCATGACAACTGCCATCATGACAACCACCAGAAGCAATGTCCACGTCTTCATTTTGAAAGCTGGGGATGCGGGTACCCTGCCCTGAGATTTAACAACGAAAAGAATAGGTACATGTACTCGCATAAAAGTATACCGCTAATATTCAATGCAGTTTGCACTGGTGCTGGTCCTGTGTGAAAATGTTTGTCAAACTGAAAATGTCGTGTATCAGGTATACAATAAACGTCCAATTTTTTTTTTAAGTGTCAATGGACATTTAAGCTAGATGCCAATTATTGTATTATGGGGTATCTCTTGAGATAATGTTGATGGCTGATCAATGTAAGCTTACATTGTATTTCAGGGCCGGATCAAGAAATGTTCGCGGGGGGCGGGGCGGACGGTGTTAGGCCAGTAAGATTTGTGTATGTCCGATTGTTGCGGACAGGCGGACATATAGGTGATGCAGCACATTGTTATCTTTTGTCTATAAATATTTGTATACAATTTTTGGTTGAGGTCCTGACGTTTCTTAATAAAGTTAAAAAAATTCAGGAGTAGCCCAAGGATTTTGTTCACCTTGGATGGGAACTAACAGCTTCCTAAACGGTAGCATAAAATACATCAGCCTTGCCAGTGGTACATGATGCATTCAGAACATCATCCCAGCATCTCGGTTGGTTATCCTTCTCCCATATTCATTCGTGAGCTTTATGCTCTCGCCTTAAGCTAACATTAATAATAATAATGTATTTATTAAAAAAATATATTCAAATGCGCTTTACCCAAAAATCCTTAAAATACACACACAAATTAAGTTAAAGTTAAAATAATCAAATCTAGTATATAAATACACAAAAATACAGTTATTAAAATTAAAGTGAGGTTAAAAACACGATGTCAGAAACCCATACACAGGCGCACACAAATAAAAACCCTAAGCTCTCACCCCGCCAACTGTCGTATTAAAGTGTCAGTAAAAAGCCAATTTAAACAGATGCGTTTTCAACAGTGCCTTAAAGTTGTCCACACTGCTAGCTCTTCTAATTTGTATAGACGATGTGCCCTCTGTTTACATCGTATTCAAATGTACCCGGCAATATGCGCACGCATCATGTTTTACATAAATGTGGTTAAGATATGACATCAGAGGTCACATAATTCAAAGGCGATCTGACCTGCGACGTCTCTTTTTAAGCATATTTTATGTAAAACACGATGTGTGTGCATACTGCTGGGCACATTTGAATACAGATGTAAACACGTGACGTCAGAGAGCACATCTTCTATAGGAAGGTCATTCCAGCAGTAACAAAGGCCCGGTCCCCTAGAGTGACTTGTGTACGGTGATAAGGATATTCCAAAAGAGTGTCATTAGAAGAACTACGAAGACTGTAACGAGTCAAGGGCTTCTTTGTGATTAGTTGACTGAGATAAACTGGAGCAAAACCGTAAAAACATTTGTAGGTTAACAATAATATTTTAAACAATAATAGTCTAAACCTCACCGGAAGCCAGTGCAGGTCAAACAGCAATGGTGTAACGTGACAAAATGTATACGACTTACATTTGTCACGGTATTCTGGACTCGTTGAAGTTGATTTTGTTGACAGTCAGGTAAGCCACATAGAAGACTGTTACAGTAATCTAATCGACTAGCAATCGAATGCATGAATCAATGTTTCGGTGCACTTAGTGGTCAGATATTTTAATCCGTCTGATGTTATGTAAATAATAAAATGCGCTACCACAAACCTTAGAAACATGAGTAGACATTGTCATATGTGCAAACCATGAACCTCATGGCCCTGTCACACCAGACCATTTTAGGCCAACGCGTGAGTAACGTGTTGTAATTTTGGCAACACGCTGGCAAACGCTGACCAACACTAGGCCAGCGTTAGCAACACGCTGAGCGCGTTACTCACGCGCTGGGACATGCTGTCACACGCTGAGGAAAACATTTTTTTTTTCAACATACATACAATTTCCAGCGTTTGCCAGCGTGTGACTGCACACGCTGGCGGAGCGTTGGAGGTTTGTTACTCACGCGTCGAACACGCTAAACGATCGTTATCAACCCGCTACTCACACGCTGGCGCACGCTGGCGTACGCTGGCGTACTCTGGCGACACGCTGGTTATGGCCCTGTCACCCCAGAACGTTTTAGGCCAATGCATGAGTAGCGCGTTAAAAATAGTTGATACGCTGGCAATCGCTGAACTTTCACAAAAAAAGTCAAGTGGAACTGTGATTTCAGCGTGTCTATACAGGTTGATAACGGGTTCATAGCGTATGCCAGCGCGTGAGTATCGTTTAAGGAACGCGCTCAGCGTGTGAGGAACGTATCAATGATTTATAGTAAAAATACGACAGCGGGTCGCCAGCGTGTGAATAGTGAGTTGGTAACGATCGTCTAGCGCGTTTGACGCGTGAGTAACGACCATCCTGCGCGCCGCCAGCGTGTGCAGTCACACGCTGGCAAACGCTGACAATTTTAGGTATGTTGAAAAATGTATTTTTGCCTCAGCGTGTGACAGCGTGTTCCAGCGTGTGGGTAACGCGTTTAGCGTGTTGCGAACGCTGGCCTAGCGTTGGTCAACGTTTACCCGCGTGTTACCGAAATTCCAACACGTTGGCCTAAAACGTTCTGGTGTGACAGGGCCATTAGTGTAGTAGCGCGTCGGCTTTTTATACAACTAACCATGTGGTCGTTGCAGTACGCTGGCGCGCGTTGGAACGCGCTACTCACGCGCTAGGCAGTCGTTCATCAGTCGTCGAGCGCGTTACTAGCGCGTTTCTCACGCGCTGGCGAACGCATTGAACCCGTTAACAGGGCGTTATGGACACGCTGAAATCACGGTTCCACTTGACTTTTTCTGTGGAAGTTCAGCGTTTGCCAGCGTATCAACTGTTTTAAACGCGCTACTCACGCGTTGGCCTAAAACGTTCTAGTGTGACAGGGCCATAAGGGAGCGTCTCAAAAGTCGGGAACGTTCCCGTCAAAACGGAACGTTCCCAGTTGAACGTTCCTTTTTCGGTGGACCGCGTCCGCATGCCCGTTGGGATACGGTGGCATGATATTTTGACCATTCCCGTTGGAACGTTCCAACGGGAACGATCTGCCTGAACGTCCAATTGGGAACATTCGCACATTGTCTGCTTTGTGCCCGATTGCGTGCATGTTTGTGTTTGCGCTCCATTGCCGGAGTTGCGTTGACTTCAAAGAGTAAACAAAGAACAACAGACGGCAAGGTAGGTTCATAAATATATGTTTTTAACCAGTCTGAAACAATTCGACTACTTTTAAATATGTTGTCAATATTGTAAGAATAATAAAGTCAATAGTGTTCCGTTACGTGACTCACGCTCGCCGCTAATTCCTCACATCAAGACTACCTTTAATGAACGTTATTTCATAGTACTTGGAGGATAATTATATTTTACGTAATTTCCACACATCACAGATGTAGTGTCATTTTAAACTGCAGTTAAGTGGTGACCAATGACTGAGATTGTTTTAAATTTGTTCATGAGTCTGGATAATCAGATATTTTTGTAGTTCAGGCAAATCGTTACCTTCCATCCTGCCGACGGTCGTACACCTGGGATACGTCAAAACACTTGCATTTGTTATTATTATTTTATTATTTTAAACGTAAATCCCAATCCCTCTTCAAAACGGTTGTTGTGTATTCATAGTGTTAACTTTATCAAAGGGATTCACCAGCGACGTCCTACAATATCGAGACGCCATTTTGTTAGAAATTACAGGTTCGCATACAGGCCGAGTACCCAAATGGGTAAAACCGTGCAACCGTCCCAATGGGAATGCGTATATTTTTTTGCCTGGGAACATGCGGCAACAGCGCCCGCGGTGGAACGTCCAAATGGGGATATGCCCGCGATCCAGCGGGGACACGTAGTATGCCCGGCGGAACGGTGATGTGTTCTCATTTGGACGTTCCAAGCGATCCGACTTTTGAGACGCTCCCTAAGTTCCGGGTAATGGGTACCGGCGTTACCGTATAATCACCATATAATGTATGCAATCAAAGTTCAACTGAATAACATCCAGTTACGTAAATCATGAATACAGCGTTCCATAGCCACTGGGCTTGGGCATTACCGCGTCCAGACCAATTAGCCGGTTTTAAACAACCTTGGCTAAGATCGTCTTGTATATCTGCTATAATCGCTCGAAAAATTCCGAGCAGAATGGTTTTGCATGTGCATGCGCGTGTGACGTTGCATTCATAATTACGTGACGTAACATAAACTTGACCAATGAGTCAGCGATTATGCATGTTACGTCATGCAATTATTCATGCAACGTCACACGAGCGATTATAGCAGATAAACAAGACGATCTTAGCGAAGGTCATTGCGTGGTCTACGGCGTACGTTAGAGGGCGCCTGCATCGGCGGCCTACGCGCGCTGCATACCGCGATTAGATTAGCCTTTTGACAAGGCCTCGTGACTCTGGCTAAGCGGCTGAGATGAGTCTAGATACCCGGGGTGAACGCGCGACCGAGTGACGAATGTCACGAGGCCTTTTGCAATGTAGGTTTCACTGCTCGGCATGAATTATTCATAGTACATATTAGCATGCCAATACGCCCAATCAGAACGGCGATCTCCCAGTTGACTTCGTTCGTGATTCGTTCAATATCAAAGCATGTAAGAAAAGGTAAAAAAAACTTAAATAAATGTTGCTTCTGAGTTGAATATATGAATGATAAATACAAGATATCACATTTACATCTATTTTACATGCAAAATTGCAATAAATTAGGAAGCAACTAATGATTTGAGCTAAATATTGTAAGTGACATGATTGGACATTCCCTGTTTGTAAAATGAACTAGTCCAACTCAAATATAAGCTGACGTCACGCAGAGATACGTTCGCTGATTGGACGCTACCATTTCGGTAGCGATTCCAGTTGGAAACAAAGGTTAACATAAGAAATCCAAACCAGATTGATAAAGGCCACTTGTCTGGGCAATTCGCACTGGCGTTCACTCAGGTTTTCGCGATTAGTCTCTTTTTAGTCGCTCGGCCTCTATCAGACATGTGGCCTTGTTTAAAGGCTACGATTAGATCGGCTTGCAAACAAGACCAGCCAACCACATTATTCCCTCATAGTGCAGCAGCATAGTTCAACATATCAAATTTTGCATTTTGTGACAAAATCACCAAAATTGGCACATAATTATATGTAGCCAATTGCATACCTAACATGACATTGTATAGATTGGGAGGCACGTAAAATTTAACTTGTATCACCTAGGACGGGAATTTTTCAAAATGCCCCGCCATGCCCCATCATGTGATTTATTATGATTTTTGGTGTATTAGGGGCCTTAAAGCCTTATCTTATCAACTTATCTTATTCAAAAATGCACTTTTATAGAACACATGCTGACTGACGAAGGTCAACATTGAACGTGAATCTCAATCTATACATGTTTGGTATGCATTATCTACATGCAAGTGTTCTAATGTTGGTGCTTTTTTTTCACAAAATGCACAATTAGTTGGCAAGGCCGTTGCACTGTTATTATTCTGGATAATTACCACATTTCACAGAATATATCTTAAATCTCTTGTGGTACTCGCACTACATCAAGTAAAATACACCTTGTGCGATAATTACCTATTCAAATCATACAGACTTGGCGTTTGTGTAATGAAATGAAGTCACCGCTTTGAATATTTGATGGCCGATATAACTGACATCGCCTAAACCTCAGCGTTAATGATTATTTTGCTCAATGCACATGGGAATCAGTGCAGTAGACGCTGTCAATCTGCTACTTCTTCAGCCGTACAACGCTTGAAACATTGAGCATAACAAGCGGCCTATACTGAGATGATGAAGACAGAACGGCAATAGACGTGCGGCGGTAATTGTCAACTCAACTCAAGTAATTAATATATGGGCAGATCGTAGTGACCTTTACTAAAAACAAAGGGAATAACAAGTGACGGGGATTGATTTAATGGTTTTTGGTTCATGAAGCTAATTTCGGTACCGGAAGTTTGGTAATGGCAAATGAAATTAAAAAGCAATCACAATTTCTCTACTACGTCCGGTGCAGGTAATTAATAGGCAATGTGATAGACATAGTTAATATAAATAGTCGATATGAAAACGCAAATGTAGAATATTTCTAGTATGTCCGATGAAGGCCCACTCTAAAAACAGAATTAACAGATTGGTTAAAATAACCAATTGATTGGTAGATATGTGCCCAACCAATATATTAGTGACTAGTTTAAACCAAAGTATTGGTTATTTTGACCAATATTTGGGTTAAAATTAGTTGGGCATACATATCTACCAATCAAATAGTTATTTTTAACCAATCTGTTTCTGAAAGTGTAGAACTTTCCGATGTCACTCATGGTGTACACAAAATGTAATTGTATATTTCATTGACTCTGAATAAGTCACATGTAGAGTTTGAGGGAAAGTTTCCTCAGATCGAACTTAGACCTCCTGTTTATTGGAGCAAAATGATTATAACCGCTTGATCATCAGGTTTTACAATGCCATGACATATCCATTGAATGTTTTTTTGTTGATGAGGTCAATGCACGAGGGGCAAAGACCAGTCCGAAAATATCCAAGATATCGTGTCTTTTCTTCAGTGGTCTTACTTTCTTACTTGGTATTTTTTATAAAGGGCGTTATAAGCTGGTGTAAGGTGACGATTCGATATACGGAAGGATATAACACTCTGATGCTGTGTCACGCTATCGCTGCACTTACCACATGACGAGACAAGCTGGCTTCCTGCACCTGGCTATCCCTGGGGGTTAGATTAAGATACTGGAGACGTGGAACGGAATACGGCGTCAGAAACGCGCTATAGAAAACAAATACAACCTAAAAAGGGCAAACTCGCAGAGGGGAAAGCTATAGTAAACTAGAGACTGCAAATTGCGACGGACCCGAGAAAACATAACGCAAGCAGATGTTTACTACAAACATGAAGTTCATGTACTGCTACAACATTTAATACCTAGCTGTTTTGAATGCATTTCTGTATACGCTGCTTCCGATAACTTATTATCTTATTACAGCCTATAATACAATTATTTGCTGATTAACACCAATTATTGCCATTTTATACCATTTTATCACCCCTTATCATGTTACTTATATCATACCAAAGCACATTTTAAACTATTGAACAGCAATTCTTCCAGAAAGGTCTGCATAGACCCATGTCTGTATAGGAATTACATTTTGAAAATACATAGGTAATACACAAATAAATATAGACTGGTATAGAATCGGATTGTAAAACTAATTATAATAGGTTGGTAAATTAATTGGTATCTATAAGAAAAAGACGGCTCATGAAAAATTGCAGACAATTTGTTAAAACCCTATTATTCAATGACTTTCAACAGAGCAGTTTCTATTCGTACATTGAAATAAATGCACCAGTCTGAGAATTAATAACATAATTATAAGGCCTTAAAATTTATGATATAATTACTGCTTTTTGCGTGACAGATAAATAAGTCGAATACATCATTTTGTCAAACGGTCCAACTAGTTCCCTTTTTCTTTTCATGTCACTTGTTGGTTGTAAAATTTAATAGCGGATATTCCTCTCCTTCACATAATATATAACACTGATGCTGAGATAAGCCATGCCATTACGGTAAAAGCTTTTTGTGTAGACATATTTAACACCCATTATATAATTTTGACATTTTATTATATTAGCGAGCTAATAGCCGGCAACGGCTGAAAGGGAGACCATTAAAGTCTACGATTGTACCTGCATGACAGACGGACGCTTGATTAACTGTTCTCTTCTGTTCTGTTTTTCCTTCAAACATTCGCCATGCTTTCTAATGCCCTTTTTTATTGAAGCTACTGTTAAGGTTTAATTTGAATACAGGGAATGTACAACATTTGCCCTTTTCTGTAATTGATGTAATTGACGCTTTAAGCCTTGATTCAGTTATTCAGTGTTTCCCATTGACGTAAATACAGGGTCACTTTTCGGACCTGGGGGATGCCTAACGGCATCTGATGTCCAATCCTTTCTAATTTTCACGGCCGGTTTCATTTGTGTGTATCATCCCCCCTCCCCCCTCCCCCCCCCCCCACCCCATCCGCACTCGCCTACACAGATTTACGCCACTAGTGTTTCCAAAGCTTTGCTCATTTTATCTATTATTTTTGAAGTGGGGAAAGAGTTCCTAAATAAATCTTATTTGTGGGCTACACAGTTGGAAAATACCAACAATGAAAAGTTGTTCAATAAATGTTCAATGTCTTAAAAATATAGACAGTGATGCATTTACGGACGACCTCCTTTGCACCATGGCAATATTTGTTTGGCTATTACGGCGTTGATAAAGCACTCCGTATTAGTACTATTACTACACATCCACCATAGAAGAAAATTAAAGTAATTAATCTATGATATGGAAAACTCTGAAGGAGTTTCTAAATAAATTGGTTTACTAGTTCGATGGATTTGTCCTTTCACCAACAACCCAACAAGCTACACCCAAAGACGTGTTACAAACACGTTTTTTGATCGACTTTACTGATATTGAAAACCTGTCACCGGTTACGAGATATTGTGTTCGTCAACTTGGTCTGCACTTCTAAGCGTCAATGCGTTTGTCTGCTCTGACTGATAAGCAAGCAAACTCGTATATCGTGTTTGGGGCACGGCTACAGTTGTGATCTAGATGGATTGTAGCTTGTACGATGCTATATATTTTAATGAGATTTGTCTTGCTGGTGTGTTATATCACTGTACCAGCCTGAAGCCACGCCATTCATCGGAGACAAACTCCACACCCTGGGAAATTGCCTACATTTTGATGTATAGCCCTATTTAATTTTAGTTCTGTGCTGTACCATACATCAAAGTGCGTTCTGCAAAAATAATATTTGGACTCAATTGATGGTAAAGCGAAACTTCGAATTTTGTATATGTTTTTGCGTGTAAAGTTAACTATCTAATCTATTTTATAGTGTTTGAGTATCAATTCCCAGTGGTACACAACATCACTTAATTATATCGAACTGTATGGGTCCAAAGACTCAACTTTTAGTGCCAGGAAGGGCAAACAGTGTCTGAACCGTTTTTGGTTTTGACAATACACTTTATAGGTTTTCCCGGTCAGTTTAATAGACCTGGCAGCCAAGTTGATGACGAATCATCAATATTCGCAAGAAATTTGATGCTCGTTCAGATCATCATTCAATTAACTAAGTATATAGTTCAATTTCAATCCAAATGCAAGCAACTACATTTTGCAACGATTCTATTTACAAAATGAGGCATTCAAATATAAATGTCACATTGGGTCATTCGAATTCGTCCGAGCTTTTAGTTACGCCAGTTTGGCCATTCGAATTCACCAAGCATTTATGGAATATAAGCAAAGGATTTCGAAAACGGTTCAGTTCATTAGAATTATACAGTGCCTTATTCCAAATGAAAACCTTCCTCACAACATTCTACCACAAAGGAGCAGCGACAAAATAACCAAACTGATAACATATATACCAGCTTTTGTATACATCAAAAAGGAAAATCACTTAGAAAAGAAAAAGCATTAGGCCTAGTTTATTTTAGATGCAGAAAGTGCTAAATAGAATGAGCGAAAATAAAAATACGAATCTTTTTATATGCAAAATAAGCTTTTACCAAACGTACTGCTTAAACCGAATGCCAAAACTTCAACGTAGGATGAGTAAAACATAAATATGTCCGGTATAAAAACAAATTTGAACGTCTGAAATCTAATACGAACCACAGGACCAACAGCAGAAAGCTAATTCGCTTCAAATTGGCCACTATCAAGATAAATTTGAACGCTATTTTTCCGGAATTAGCTGGAAAAACCTATATAATAAGATTCCCGGTCAATGTTGGCAAAAGAGCAGCCAATTTAACCACTGCGTCATTCTATTTCGCGCTCAATTGATTGCTGCTGAAATATGTCATTCGTTCTAGTTTGTTGTCTATAGGCAAAAGTACTATTGCGTCAATCGATTTAACAGTCATTCAAATTCATTGTTGGGCAGGCATTGTTTAGACCTAGCACGAAATGAGATCGAGGGACTCCCATGAGATCGAAATATAAACCAAGAAAAAAACCCCACAGAAACACCCAAACAGTTACAAACGTTAAGGTTTCACAAACACAATAAACGCCCCCCCCCCCCCAATACAAAAAATAGGTCTTGGTCTGTTAACCAATTTTCCCCACCCCCCAAAAGGGACCCACTATAGGCTCCATATTATGAAAGCTACAGGAAACATAAATGAATACAAAAGGTTTGACTGCATAAGTGAAGATATGAAACAGATGTCCAGCACAATTTATTTGTTTATCTGTTTGTTCGCATTTCTTTGTCGTATACTTATTTGAATTCTTATTTAGCAAAATTGATTGCCTCTATAACTATATTATAGTTTTAAAAGGGAAAAAGATCCAGTTTAAAGGAAGAAACAAAATATATATATATATTTTTAATGAATGGATTTGGGGTAACTTTGGCCACTACTGTATAATGAATAGACCTCAAATGTCAATTTTCCCTCAAACTCACGGAACTTCCTTAAAAAAATTGTAAATTTACGATTGCCCTCTATCGACACAATTGAATCATTTGAATACGTTTCCGGAAGCGTATTGTAAGTTGTTGACTCAATGGTAGCAAATTGAGGGTTGGGGCAACTTTGGTCAGATCGTTGGTGGTATTTGTTTTGTGAGATTTATAAAATATCACGTAAAATCCAGTTTGAAATATTTTTTTAAAACTCTTTCTTGATCATTTTTTATATAAACAAAGCCTAAACAGTCACACAAAAAACAAGTACAGCCGTTAAATACAAATGATTGCCTCGTAGTTGCCAAAGTTACCAAACAGGCCCCAAGTTGCCTCGTTTTACAGGTATTATGTATTGTTTTTACAGTGCCGAAAATGCCGGCAGGGGGATAATTGCCCCTTTCCCCTCCCACTGATCCACCACTGCAAAGACTGAAAAGGCACTAACGAGGACACTTCTATGCAAAATGGATCTAAATATATTGACGATTCTATTTTATGTAATTCAAGTTCTGACACTAGGAAAGAGTATGATGTGATTTTGCATTCAAAGCAGACAAGGTACTGAGCAGGATAGGATTTCAACAATAGATTTCCAAAATCACATACAAATGGGGTACAAATTCACATCCTCAGTCTACTGTTCACATTCTGGGTTTAGTCGTTAAGATTCAAATTCACATCCACTGGACTTACATCCATTTCACCCAGGATGTAAATTGGGAGCATTTCGATGTGATTTTGAAAATCATTTGTTGGTATCATATCCTGCTAAGGAGTGGGACTGTGTCCGCTTTGAATGCAAAATCACATAATACCCTTTCTCTATGTTTCCTAGTGTGACTCTCGACAGAGACTGTTGATTACTATTGTTTGACGTAACACAAGAACACTAATAAGTCAATTAAACAAGTGTACACCACTTTGCCTCTTATAAATCCTAATATCGAAAAAAGATAATTGCAATTCAACTAAAACGTGGACTTCCGTATTGCAGCCGTCGGGTGTAAATTCGATTTGCTACCTACACAGTTTCCCAAAGCTCCAATTACCCTTATTAATTTAAAGGTGATACTTTACACTTCTTGTCAACCACCTTCTATTCAATGCAATATTTTATTTATTTTTTATTTGTGTGTGTTTGTGCAATTAACCTTCAACGCCTGTTTTTTAATAGCGTTTTCAGCTATATTTACAAATTTTGTACTCAAGACAGTTTACCTATTTCCATTGGTTGAGAGCCATTGGTCGGTATTAATGTATGATAAAGACATTGTTCCTTTCTCCATGCTGGTCTTAAACATGTTTCCAGTGTCACATGACATGTGGACGCTGGTTAAATCTGGTCACTGTAATCCTGCTTGAAACTGGCAAGGGTATGCACAATACTACAAACGAGTCTGTATTTCACAGTCAGCGCGCAGCGTTGCCCATATCTAAGTGCACGATTAATGGCCCTGTCACACTAGAACGTTTTAGGCCAACGCGTGAGTAGCGCGTTAAAAATA
Organism: Crossaster papposus; assembly: GCA_037893245.1. Classification (NCBI taxonomy): domain Eukaryota; kingdom Metazoa; phylum Echinodermata; class Asteroidea; order Velatida; family Solasteridae; genus Crossaster; species Crossaster papposus. The sequence continues at coordinate 467,983 of JBAIAA010000213.1, read as the reverse complement.
GTTGATACGCTGGCAAACGCTGAACTTCCACAGAAAAAGTCAAGTGGAACCGTGATTTCAGCGTGTCCATAACGCGTTGATAACGGGCTCATAGCGTTCGCCAGCGCGTGAATAACGCGTTAGTAACGCGCTCGACGACTGATGAACGACTGCCCAGCGCGTGAGTAGCGCGGTCCAACGCGCGCCAACGTACGGCAACGATCACATGATTAGTTGTTTAAAAAGACGACGCGCTACTACAGTAATGGCCCTGTCACACCAGAACGTTATAGGCCAACGTGTTGGAATTTCGGCAACACGCGGGGTAAACGTTGACCAACGCTAGGCCAGCGTTCGCAACGCGCTGAGCGCGTTACCCACACGCTGGAACACGCTGTCACACGCTGAGGCAAAAATACATTTTTCAACATACCTAAAAAATTTCAGCGTTTGCCAGCGTGTGACTGCACACGCTGGCGGCGCGCAGGAAGGCCGTTACCAACGATCGTTACCAACCCACTACTCTCACGCTGGCTACCCGCTGTCGTATTTTTACTATAAATCAGTGATGCGTTCCTTACACGCTGAGCGCGTTCCTCACACGCTACTCACGCGCTGGCATACGCTATGAACCCGTTATCAACCTGTATGGACACGCTGAAATCACGGTTCCACTTGACTTTTTTCTGTGAAAGTTCAGCAATTGCCAGCGTATCAACTATTTTTAACGCGCTACTCATGCATTGGCCTAAAACGTTCTGGTGTGGCAGGGCCATAACCAGCGTGTCGCAAGCGTACGCCAGCGTACGCCAGCGTGTGAGTAGCGGGTTGATAACGATCGTCTAGCGTGTTCGACGCGTGAGTAACGAACCTCCAACGCGCCGCCAGCGTGTGCAGTCACACGCTGGCAAACGCTGGAAATTGTAGGTATGTTGAAAAAAAAAAAATTCCTCAGCGTGTGACAGCGTGTCCCAGCGTGTGAGTAACGCGCTCAGCGTGTTGCTAACGCTGGCCTATCGTTGGTCAGCGTATGTTCTGGTGTGAAAGGGGGCCATAAGATGTATTTTTAGCGAGCTGGCAGGCTCTGTCTTTTGAAAAACGGCCATTCAATATCTTAAAGGTAGGATACACCATTTGCAGATATCGAACAATATATTTTACTACCGAATTATTAAGAGATATCTTACTTATTTGAATGTAAATAAGCATCTAGAAATGAATGCGCCAGATATCGAGTAATTGTTGCGAAAAATCGAATTGAAAAGAACAAATTCACGACTGCCAGACTATATGTGCCAACGATTGAAGGAAAACATCAGGTGTTACATTTTTTTGTTAGCGTCGATTTTCGTTTTTGGCGTCGCATTTTCGTTTTCGGCGTCGCATTTTTGTTGGGGGGCGTCGCATTTTTTTTTTTTTTGGGAGGGGGGGGGCGTTTTTTTTTTACGTAGCCCCTAAAGTACAGAGCCCCTAAAAGGACATTAAAAACAAAAATTATCTCGTGTGCACGACATAATTATCTCGTGCACACGACATAATTTGTGATTTCCCGGGAACCCTGGATGGAAATCCATGTTTACAGATTACGATGGCTATAGCCTGGAGGCAGAATTTAGAGTAAACAGTAAGTAGGCCTAATCATTTTGAATTGTTTAGACAGGCATTTAGTAATTAGGCCGTACCAGTGTAATATTTGCGGTATGTTATCGGTATGATTGTAATTGATGCCTAAATAATATTTACGCTGGGCCTTTTTACTTGGTACAATTACATTAATGATGCATTTATACTACATGTACTTTAACAATCGACAATCGATGGGGTGCGGTGGGAGTGACAATATTACCATGCTTGTCTCCGATCATAACTATCAGGGTTCTTGACAACAACCCCCCCCCCCCCCCCCCACCCGCTCTAGGCAATGTAATCAGAAACATGGATTTCCATCAAGGGTTCCGGGAAAATCACAAATTATGTCGTGTGCACAAGAGATTATTTCTGTTTTTAATGTCCTTTTAGGGGCTCTGTACTTTAGGAAGAGCTCCGTAAACAAAAATGCGACGCCCAAAAAAATAATGAGACCCAAGACGCCAAAAATATTTAAGTGACACTAAAACAAAAAATGCGACGCAAAAAATAAATAAATAACGCAGGATTTTTCCTTTAATCGTTGGGATTATGAAATACCATAGGAAGGCGATCGTGAAAAAAACAAGAACAACATAAAAACCACTGCCCGACGCCGGATGAAAACGAACGCCGTTGTTCTTGCTTTTTTTCAGCATCCATGATTGTAAAACTTCGGACAGGTCAGTTAAAAGATATTTACTATAAAGTACAACCCCCAGATCCACCAATTCATGGTAGTTCAAACAGTTTCAGGATAACAATTCCAGGTCAATATCAGCGTCCAGAATCCAAACCGGTATTTAACACACTGTTTAATACCAGCCAACCACACTTTCATTCCTTTAGTAATTCACCCATTCATTCATTTGAGATGTGGTTGATGATTCAGCTTGTTCACACTTAAGGACTTTTGTGTAATTTGGGCTTTATAAGCTTTATAACCTTAATGCCTTTATCCGCCATAAATTAAAAAGAAACACTTTTGCTTTGTTTCAAGTTTAGTTTGAAAACAGTTTGGATTCACGTTTAAAATACGTTTAATATAAGTGCCACACACTCTGAAAATTAACTTAGATTATGATTAAATTACTAAGCTCCATGATAATGACAGTGACGTCATTTGCTGCCAGCCAATGAAGTAAAGGCCTATCCATACGCTACAGACCTGTATCCGTGCTATGATTATACCGTGATTGTTTGAATTACTGTCACTGTATAGCATGAATAATGCAATTCCTTTTTCGCTTAAATGCGGCGTTAAAGTCAGCGTCATATCTAATAATTTGTATAATTTGTTTGTTATAGAAACCTTCAAAATATCAATTTGTTTTAGAACGTATGCTTTTTTACTGAAAGGAATCTGTACGTACAATCTAATCCAGCCTAAAGGTATTCGAACTCAAATTAATATAATTAATATAATAGACCCCACGGTATTACCATAGGCCCCAATGTCCCCCGTGCAATCTCCAAATTAGAAGACGATCCTCCCTTAATTATTGTATGTGATTAAAAGGAATACGCCAGGTTTTCCCCTAGGCATTCATCAATATACATTCAGACCTCTGATCGTTCATCAGGCAGGTCATGTTACAACCATCGGCATTGGGTTAACATCTAGCCAAGCGGCCGACAGCAGTTAAGCAATCCACGGGCACACACCGCCACTGCTGGAACCACACATTCAGCGACGAATTACGCGTAGCCACACCAATAGCACGCAACTCTGTCATCCCTTATGATTATTTATAGTCCGGCTCATATGTCGGCCTGCAAATATCACTTCCGGTTTAGCTGTAGTTCCCCCAACAACAACCCAGGCGCGGTTCTAGAGCCAATATTTTAGGGTGGCTAGACCCTTCGCACGTGACGTCAACTTCTAACTTTCGCAGATCCAATATATGTTTTTTCCAGAATGTATTTTGTATTGCTTTTTTTATTAGGGGGAGGGGGATCTTTTTAGCTACTATTACATTCAATTTCGTGTTTGTGCACGCACGATTTTGATCTTTTTATTCAGGTTCGCTTTCGTCATTCTATTTCATTTATAGGCATTCAAGACTACATATTCACCATTCTTCAGTTGAATTTCTGCTACATATCTACAATTGAGGAAATCAAATTAAGACGCATCGAAGCGCACATTTTGTTGCTAGGGTTTGTTTTCTTTTTTGTTTATAGGCAACGAATTTCAACTTCTGTGCGTTCAAATTAAATTGAGGCTCGTTTATTCGAGGAAGCTGTATGGTAGTGGCACTTGAGTTTTTCTTGTTAGATGCGTTTCCGTGTTGTTTGCGATTCATTTAAGTTATGTGTTTTGTTTTAATTGCAACAATTGTTCCTTGTGCTTTGTTACCTCATGATTACAATTAAAGCCTGTACCCTGTGTCTAGAAGAATGTTAAGTAAAGTTGGAAAGGTTTTGGTGAGAAGTTTGAAATGAAAACAAAATGTTTCGCTACAGCCTTGTGATCATTTGCACTGGTCTTTTTGTTTTCTTTTTTATTTCTGCTAATGTTCGGGCCATGTCAAATTAACAACTAAACAAGTGTTTTAAAGAAACAAAAGCTTAAAATTATCAGGGGTCGTTATAAAAAAACAAAAAAACAACTGTTTTATATGTATATTTCTTCTAATCGTTTCATTATAGGTTTTCCCGGACGATTTCGCAAAATGTGCACATTCATTTGTAAAAGATGCATTCAATTTCGCGCTGATTTTCAGAACGACGTAGGTCCGAGTTTTATTTTCGCAAAAACGAGCATTCAATTTTATTTTGTTTAATTCAAATAAATGATTGTGCTTAGCGTTTTATTTAAACGATTACAAACACACGATTGGGCTTTCGGTTTGACGTATGCGTGGCCGATTATTAGGATTGTGCAATCTATTTCGCAGCAAATTGATTTATCATTGTGTCACGGCCTGAATCGAATATTCTTTTTCATTTGTTATAATTTAAATTTGCATATTCTGCATTCAATTAAAAAAAAGTACAGTGTATGTATAGCTGTACAACTCACGATACAACTTGAATTAAATCATTAATAAATCAATGTATTGTGAGACTAATTGATCATTAATGTGTTGGCTCTTTATCTTAAATGTATTTTAACCCTAACCATCCCAAATCCTCCAGAATCCTCTTTGCAAATTGCAGGATTTTGCAGGAATGAGGTCACTTGCAAGTCGATGCATCAGATGAATTTGCAGGAATGAGTCCGTTTGGGGTTTTGCCACTGGAGGATAATGCAGGCTCCATGTCATAAGACCTAATGCTGGACGAATTTGCAGGATTGAGGTTATTTTGTTTTTGTTAATGGCATCTTTATCATTTTTATCAGTTCAATTGTCTATCCAATTGTTGATGTCAAGTCTATTCGCTACATCTAAGTAGTCCGCGTCGTCAGCCTCAAAGGCATCGATGAGACGATTTCGATCAGCGTCCGAGACTCGTCTGTATCTCCCTCTTGCAGCCATTATTTGAAAATTTTAGGGGGCATAAAGTACAATCTAGCTATATAATGCGATCGTGGCAAATGCTGAGCAAATACAGATTTTTGTTCTTCAACTTAGGGGTTTATATAGCATTTATTTGGTATGTTTCAAAGACGAGACCACCTGGTTTTATTTCCCATATGTTACTTTTGATAAAACATAAATGGATTCCAACTCTTGACCAGGCATACAAATACGTAGAAAATCGGCTGCGAAATTAATTGTTGGTGAATTAAAAGGAAAACATGATTGCGGGTGTGCGTTCAAATTTGCGCAAAAAAGAAGTATCAATATAATAAATTCAGTGCACATTCGGGAAATCGTGCGCTGATTTCTTACGACTGGATGCACCATTATGCAAACACGAATTATCAATTGTTAAATAGAAAACGGGAATGTGAACGTTCATACTATTTCGCACGAAAACGAATGCACCAGTTACAAACTTATGTGCACATTTAGCGATATTGTCCGGGAAAACCTATATCAGACGTTTATTTAATCTTCAATGTTTACTGACGGTACTGCTAGGTATCTCGCCATGCACGTTTGGCTGTGCTTATCACACACTTTTCAATAGCTATTTGGCCAACATTCAGTTATACTGACTACGGGCAGCCATCAAATTCGCTCTACTTAAATATTATATAACGCAGAATAAGTGTGAAAATGAATTCTTCTCAAAATATATGCCTTTATATAGGCACTTGTGAAATCAGAAAGCACATACCATAGAAACAAATTTGAATGCGAACATTTGAAAAAAGTTTGCCAATAGATGAAAATGAATGGTTGACCAGCCTCTTGCTGCTGGCTTTTACGAAAGTGAATGATCTTTGCGACCTCATGAATTTGAATGATCTATTTATTTGGCCAGTGAATGCTAACTGCTGAAATGGAATTACTCCTTTAGACTGTTGAATGCTGATGCAACGGAGCATTCATTTTGAAATGAAATTGAATGAGCCCGGGTATTAAATTGATTGAAATTATGTTTAAATTCGCCGGGAAAACCTAAATTCACTGACAAAAAACAGTTATAAATAATATGAACAATATATAGCTTGAACAGTATATTTAAAAACAAATTAAAGATCATCAATATACATTCTCGAAATTTCAATATCTTCGCAGTATAGATTTGAATAATAAACAACAAACCTTTTAACCAATCAGTTACGTTGCTGATAAGATACCCACCAAGAAAAGTAAAAGATTCATATAAATATTAATAATGATTCCTATATCGATGACATTTATAATTCGTTATTCAGAAGATATCGTTTCTTCTATTATTGGAAATGGAATAACAAGACGAAATAAAAATTTAATTAATAAGTTAAAAATATCTTCTAATCAGAGACTGTTATTAAGACGGTATTGACAATTTAGAAGAAAATACTGGTATTTAATAAGAAACGAAGTAGCCCGTTGTGCGAGTCTTATGAAGAAAATCTCCTTCAAGTAGAATGTACTAAGACCCAGAATGCTACACAACAGCTCTTGAAGCCAGGCACTGAGTTTCTTCTTTCCTGGGCCTGGGCCATGTGGATTGGGTTTTCAGTCCCTGCCTGACTTCGTGGTTTTTTTCCAGGATATTCTTCTGGGGTTTTCCTCCCACCTTTAAAACTGTAACTTCTTCACATTATCTTCTCTCATCCTGTAATTGGCGCTATAGTGCTGTTGGGTGTTGAATGAAATAAATAAATTAAGAATTCATGTCATATGGAGAATACCATTTAGTAATAAAGGATGTGGTTTTTAGATACACCTGCGGAGGTCTGTGGAGGTCGTCGTCACAGCTTACAGTTTAGGTTCATGTACTTCATTGGTACTTCATTATTAAGTTATTATACTGCTGGCGTAAACTGGCCTTTATTGTCATTCCAGCTTTATTTTGTTCACTCGGTATATTTAGTCAAAATAAAAGAAAAAAGCTAAAGTTACAACAAATTGATTTTTCAAGTTAAAAGAGGTGATTGTTATGAACGATTGAAGCATTTCTAGTCTTACAACAATGCACCCGATCCGGCTACCCGCCATCGTTAATAAGCGAGGCTTTTGTGTCAAAATGCCACGTTACAAGCGTGCCTGTGTCGTATGAAAATCAGTCCTTTTCCATAATTGGTTTAACCATCACATGTGACCGGTTACTCTCCCAATTATTAAAATCATGACTTAATGGGCATGCGCAATACTACCAATGAGTCCGTATTTCACAGAGTCTGAGATTCATGCTACACCGGTATAACACAGAATGTATTACACAACAACCAGGATTAAATCTGGTGTGAAAAAGTATGATCACTCTTTGCGTGGGGTTGAAGTCTACCGGCTTTGCCTAATATTAGCGTTGCCATTATAACACTGTTATCGGCACGCTTGTAACGCGGCATGTTGACGTAAAAAGCCTAGCTTATTAACGGTGGTGGGTAGTCGGATCGGCTTACCAATTTTAGTTTAGACCTTCGAGTAAATCAATTATTTGTAATATTTGTTATGAATGCCCTCAACTTATTTCTGGTGCTATGCCTATTTGCCAGGCTTGGTCAATGTACATTTGATCAGCTGCATACTGTGTACAATGTAGTCGTTTTGAAGCGGACATTCGTTAAATGTCAATATTTCTTTGTGTCGGTCTTGGTTGTAAATTGCGCCACTATAGCTACAGTTGAACCCTGGGTACCAGACTACCAGGCATTATATTGTACAAAGCCGCCCTCAGGTCAACCTTGTGACAACACGGAAATTTGTTTGGCGACTTGACAATTGTTGAAATGCTCGGCATTAGTCGACGGTAAAAGGTAACTTCTGCACGTCAATGATGATCACAAATCGAATTATTTAATTTATTACCGTGTCAATTTACATACCCGGAAATTGCTATACAACATATACTTTAGTTAGATATTAACCTGTGCCTAATTGCATATTCATTTGATCTCACACATCAAGGACATCCACAACTTTGTAGCGACGTCGTCGGCGTCCTTCAGCGTCCTTTACCGACCAACTATGAACCAGGGAATGCTGCGTTCCACTCATGCAAACTGGTTGCGCGAGCGTTCACCTACGTTTTGAGTTGACGTCAGTCGAAGTAGAACGGATTGTGAGCGAAATTCCATAAATTAGGTTATCAAAATGGCGGCGCCCAGTTACAGTGACATCGTTTGGTTGGCGGCTGCACCAACAAAAATCCCGTGATTACTCAAAACAATTCTACCATTAACAAAAATTATCAAACGTATTTTATTTTCCAGCTCATTTTCCCCAAAATAAATCGTTTCTGTGACAAGAAAACTGCTCCGCCATCTTTAAATTACGTCACGGCTAACAGCGAACAGCCTTGGATGTCGTTCGCCATATTTGCTAACGTTTGCCAACGTTGGCGCATATTGCGTTCTACTTACGCAAACAACGCTAATATAACGTTGGCCAACGTCGTCAACGTTCGCTTGAGTCCCAAACGCACCTCAGGCTTTCACGTACGCGTCGTGCCCGCATCCAGACCATCTTATTCTATTGTTAAAATAATGTGCATGTCGAAGAGTTTTTTCAAGATCATTTGAGAAAACCTGTTTGTACAAAACAGGACTCAAAGAATTGTCCAAGAGAAATGCCAAAGGAAAAGCTCTAGCCGAGTTCGCGGGGGCGCTCAATTTTTAGTAGATACATTCGTTTTCGTTGGAAATAATCTGAACGTTTAAAAATTCCTTTTTCTATTTACCACATTTACCATTTATTTCCCCATAAAGGTGCATTCGGTCGTACACAAAATCAGCGTACGATTTCCCGAATGTGCACTGAATGTAGTATATTGACAATTAATTTTAGCACGAATCTAAATGAACATTCGCAATCCTGTGTTCATTTGTGTTTTGTATGTATACCTGGTCAAGCATTATATTTCATTATGTTATTTGTTAACAAAGTACAGTAAAATGGGGTAACTTTGGCAACCTTTTCCAATTATGTTTATTTTATGGTTTTACTTATAATTTATTATTTAAAATGATCAAGAAAGAGTTGAAACATAATATCAAACTGGATTCTCTTTATTATAAATCTCACAGAAGATTACTCCTATAATTATTATAAATGATCTGCCAAGGATGCCCCATAATTGCCAAATTTAATTAAATGGCGCAACATTAAATCGAAAGTTATTATTATTATTATTTTTTTTTTTGGAAGGTGGGAAGGGGGGGGGGGGGGGGGGGGGGGGGGGTAGGTAACATGGGTGTCTCTCGGTCTCATATCGTGCTAGGTATAAGCTGTGAGATTGAAACGCCATTAAATGGACACTATGTCCTGAAAGCACCCATCTGGCTACAAAACGCATTTTGAACGAAATGATGTTAATTGGGAAGATCATTTGAAGTAAATATAAACATCCACACAACCATCCTTAAAAACTTTTTTGTTATTCTTGTGTAGAACGAATTTCAGGGTCCACATTTTTTTCGACCCCCAAAAACCTCGAGCTGTTTGGGTGTAGTCGTGATTCTAGCCGTCATGATTGTGTTTGTCTGTTGCGGACGTTTAATAAATCACATTCAGGCATTGGTGCTGTGTACAATTTATGGACACACACAACATGTATCATATGAAACGACAGGGAAACGTATGCGTATATACTTTGTCGTGTCCAATTAATTAATTAATTATTTTAATCTGTAGCCAATATTTTATTTATTTTGATACCAAAATCTATTTTGTTTTCAATTTTGATTTTTAACTGATGACTGTTAGTGGCGGTTCACCGCTGTTGGTTTTCAGAAATAAATAAATTTAACCAATTGGGGCTTTTCCGTCTTTTCTCGGGAAAGATAAAGATATTAGGTTGGGTTTCCTTTCAATACATGACAGTTTCGGAGATTTCAGGGCTTAGTGCCCCTTAAAAAAACCCTCTGGAAGCAGTTAAAGTGTGACCACAATCAACATAATACATGTGTATACCACCAGAGTTTCAGTGTAACTCCGTCATTCAGTGTCTTCTTTTTTTCTACCTCGCGGATTATAGAGTATTAGCATACCGTACTACATGTATTTGCGAGGAACGCGCCTTGTAAGGCAAAAACGCGACGCAACAGACGAAAGCACCCTGAATGTTGAAGCCAAGGATATGAGAAAGTAATGCTTTTTGAAAAGCTCATTATGATATATAACGACCATGATTTCAAGATAATGACTCGCGGGCACGGAATCATTAATAGTTATGGCAAGAGTTAACATCACAAACGCCTATCGAGTGTACTTTCACTTTCAATCAATCACTTCAAGTTGAGTTTGCTGCAATCATAATGATGCGTGGCCCGTAGACCTTGGAAGATAATTGCTGATTGCTGATTGCTGCGCATGCGTAGGGAAGACGAACTGGCCACCGACCCTGTCAGTCCCGTGAGAGCTGTTGATTCGTTGAATGCTGTCTTTCTTGATGTTAAAGCTTAAGAGGCATGATCTTTGTACATTTCCAGAACACAAACATTAAACAGAACGGCAACAAAATAGTGTAACAAATGTTGTTTTATCATCACAGGCGGGCACCATTTAAAATGAACTAATGTTGTACTGCCCTCGCTAACTTAGGTACGTACATGTAGCGTGTTGATTTAAGCAGTTGCTGCCCCGCCTCAATTCAAGCATGTTGTATTTTCTGGGTAATGTTTTGGTGAGTTGCCTGTCTCAATTTACCCTCTTTAGCACCACTTGCGGTAGTATGTTTGTAGTCATAATTATATAAGGTGTATTTTGGGGGGACTTTTGGGGGGACTGTTGTGAGTTGGCTGGAAATTATTCTGGGCTGTGGGAGGGCATGTGAGTTAGTATTTCATACGCACTGTGGACCTCCGAACAATATTGACGTCCTCGGGATGCGGGAAGAGGTTACGGTTTGTGGACTTGGACAGGTCCACAGTCCGTTTTGCCCTCTCTGAAAAAGTGAGCTTTATAGGAAAAACGGGTTAGACTTATAGAAAGGGTAAGAGGAACAGCTGAGAGGCTAATTATTTTTAGGGGAAGCGAGAAAAATGAGTATTTAGCCAACGTTTTCTTAACTACACGAAGACAAAGAAATGTCCACAGTACGTATAACAAGTTCAGTTAATTGTGTGTCTGTGTGCATGGTGTGGCATGGCGGCCATGTGCTCGGTTCAAATTTTCCTGAAAATTTCCTGAATATTTAAGAAGCCTTTACAAAATGTTTTGCAACTCCTTGACATTGGATGTTTGGGGATGGAGCACGGATGGCTGATGTTTTCAGGTTTTGCTGGTGAGAATTTGTCAGGGTATTTTCGAATTAACGTTAGCCCCGTCTATATACATGTGAATGCATGTGCATGGATAGCCTATAAGAGTTTTTCTTCACATGTCCGAGTAATTCTCCTGGAATTGTTGTCAAGTGTATAATCTGAAATTTGTTTGCATTTTTTAATGTGCCAAATTATTTGGTTTATTTCATAGAGTTGTATTAAAGAAACAAGAGAGCAAACTCAATATACTGTGCCGCTACATGGACGTGCTGCCATGTAACCCGTTCGCCATTTTGTAAGTTGGCAATACGATAATAAAATACCCAGATGTATCATGCACTTCAACGGCGCGGAAGCTATATATATAATTAAGTAAACTTTATTGGCCGTTTAATATCAGTCTCAATTGACATTGCTTGTGGTACCTGGACAGACAATTTTATCGATAAATCTTATCCCTATTTCCCCCAAGTCAATGGTGGATCCAGTATTTTCAAAGAAATTGCTAATTGCTGATGAGGTCATGAAGTGGCAGACGCAGAGAGCAAAGGCGTGAAACAGTGGACTGCAGTTGTATTACACGATTATAACGACAAGCTGATTTTGAATGTTGCAATGAGGGATTTTTAAAATAAAAAATATAAACATGTGACATTGTGGGAATGACGACCTCGATCTGGTTAGCAACCTCGTCTGCCGGCACTCCTATCCCAGAAAGTATTTACTTGTGAAAAGAGACGTTCCTGGTCTTGTTGACGTTTCTCCGATTTGTGCAGCCAAAGCACACACAAGTCTTAGGCATCTCACCCCGATTTTGTTGGCGATATGTAATTATTATTATTGAACTTGCGCGTAAAAATTACATTTTGTGTGTAATTTTGACTAAATCAAGAAGCCAGGTGCTTCACTTTCGCAATTTTGGAATTTCATATAATTACGTTGGGGGTTCAAATCATTGCGTACAAATTTAAGCAATTCTCAAAAATTTGTTGAATGGCAAAAAGCGAGTTTGTTGAATTGAAGGAAAATATTTTGTGTGTGAAATCGCAATGTGCATTAAGTAACAAATTAAATGAAAACAAATACAAAGGGAGCTTCTAACAGCTGGGTTTGCTTCCAACAAAATGTTTGCAGCTTGTATTTATTGTTTAAACTTGTTGGCATGCAAGGAGTTTTTAGAGGATTATATTTGTCACCCCCTCCACCCCTCCCCCCCCCCCCCCCACCCAAATGTTGTCATTCTGCAATCAATGTCATAGAAATTTCATTTAAATTTGTCACATAATGGGTATTTTTACGTTTTCATTGTTTTCATTTCTACTTTAAACATATTTACAAATATTTTTCTTGTATAACGTAGTCGACACCCTTAATATGCATTTTGTTACTGACACCACGAACTAACACATGAAACGGCTTTAATAGAGATGATACATTCAAACTTTATTTTACAATATATGAAAACATGCACGATTGTCTAAAAAAACAACAAATAATTTGACTTGAGCGTCCATGGTTGCAACAGGATTGGCTCATATTGCCGTGGAAAAAATACATGTACTGCATGCCACGGCGCTGACGTGTGCGGACGTAGCAGAACGTACATTTTAACATACATTATATGGCGAAAACGGACGTATGTATGACGTAACTAAACTTGTTGGTTTTTCCCTAATTTGATATATCGTTCACATTTTGTAAATTAAAAAACAAATTATTTCAAGAAAACCACTCGCTTTAGGCCTACACATTGAAGCTCCTTATTCGATTTGCCCAGAAGTTTGGTTTATCGTAAAGTCTCTTATGTTCTCGAGGTCAACTTACACGCTCTATTCGAGAAACAAAAACACCTTTAAAAGTTTAATTATATTTTTTTTGAACAATCAAAGGATATCTAGCGCAATACATTAGCTGGATGCCTAGAATCATTATTTACTTTCAGATAAGTAGGATACTTCTTAATAATTCGTTAGTAAATATTTCGATATCTGCAAATGGTGTATCATACCTTAACCAATGAAATGACCAACGATTGGCGACAAGAAATTGCGTTCCTGCCATATTGCCTTTATTTTAATAAACGCTGTAAGACAACATTTGATATTTTCCTTAGTGGATTTATGGTTAAAGTTCAGCTTAATTCTCAACAGAAAGCACTGGCAAAAGTCTGTTTGGGAGATCTAATACTTCTTGCCCTGTGGTTGTTATCTCTAAGACAGCAATACGAACTCATATAAACTGCTCTCTAAATGCAATCTAGTGTTTTCAAGAAGTAAAGGCTATATGCTTTTTGTTGTTTTTGGCCTAAGGGCAAGTCAAATACCTGCCATTTAGCAGACGCCGCCTGAAAGGAACCGGACCTGCTTATTTTAATTAAACCCCTTTGGCAAACTGTACACTGCAAAGGTAGCACTCGCCGCCAAAGTACTCGGTAGTACGTATCCATTCTATGTGCCCTAGAGGTATACAGCAAGTTGGGCAGGACAGGCCAAACCGTTTAATCTTTCACTGCTGTATACACAATGTTTTGAAAGCTTTTTTGATGGGAGTTTATAATTATGGTAAACTGGGGCAGATTGACAAGGGGGTAGACGGGACATTTCAAACCAAACTATAGGTCTATATTGTAGTCACGACGGAAAAAAACCCCACGAAATTATGTTCATTGAAGTAAGAAACGTAAAACTCTTAACGTGTATAACATTTTATACGTACTAACATTTTGTTAATCACGTTAAAAAGGTTGGTACACATGTTAACCGCGTACTATGCATGATCGCGACGCGGACTCGATTATGTACCTGTCAATGACCTACATTAACCAACAGATATGGAACAGCATCTGACCAATTCCTTAGAAATATTTTACCAATTATGGAATAGAATCTGACCAAATACTGGGTGGTGAAAATAACCAAATAATATAGAAGACTATTTTTATCAATTTCTAGTAACAAATTATAATTAACCAACAAATCGTCACCGTTTTCACGAAGAGACGAATTTAGCATTTCACGGTCTAAACAAACTTTTGAGAAAATCGCGTGTAAACTTGGTCCTTTTTTTTGTTTAGCAGTCTGAAATATAAATATCCATAGAATATAGAATAGGTTTGCATATAAAAATTATTGAATAAAAGCAAACATCCCAACTTATCCAAAACAGCATTAACTAATTATTTAGACATCGCGCAGTATACGCGCGACGCGCGCCGATGTCCATAACAAGAGTTGTTTACGTCTTATTCGCAAGCTGGATGTTTCATTATTTAGCTGGAGGAGTGTTTTGAAAACCCCGAGGTGAAATTGTTGAACAAAAGCGTTTTGGAAAGTTTTATTATTTTTTACTTTTGGACTGAAAAGTTTTGATTTGTTGACCGAAAAGATATTTATAAATGTGAATAACAATGTGGTTGGCCGGTATTTAAACGTACATTTATAAATACCTGGGACAGTTTAGGCATTCCTATTGGTCGGTATTAAACGGACTATAAAGACATGGCTGGAAGTGTTTAAAACCAGCTGGCAACAAAAGTGGCCTCTGCACATGGACAACATTATTCCTACCTCAGCGTTGCGCGACTGCAGGGCTGCGCGTCATTCCGTACTTAGAGTGACGTCACATTTTCGATAAATATTTATTTTAATCAAAGAAGCTAAATTGTTGCCCCGAAAGTGGGTGGGTTATGAAGCTCAGGGAAATTTGGGGTAAAGAGAATACTTATGTTTAAACACCTTTTTAAATGAGTTGTAATTTAAATCCATACAAGATGGATTAATAAATATAATCTTCTTGGCAAAGCCTGAAAAGTTTATGTAAAAATATCGTCTGCTTTCTCGGCGCTATTTTTGTTGTGACGTCATAATTTCTAGAGTTATTTACTTTTGTGAAAGAAAATAAATTGTTCCCCCCCCCCCAAAAAAAAAAAAAAAAAAGTGGGTTTTGGAGATCAGGGAATCTGGGATGAGAAAATAATTATATTTAAAACCATTTTTAAATAAATTGTAATTTAAAACCATTGAAAAAAAGCAATAAATGCAAACCTCTTGACCGAGCCTGAAAAGTTCATGTGAAAATAGCGTACAGCTCGACACTCTGGGAACGAGGTTGCCAATGCAGTGATGGCTTTTTAGTCTGGTTCATAGTAAATACGCTTTATTGCATGTATTGTGTAGAGCGACAGAGGCGGAAACATATCATTTGACAGTGGCCCGTGAACATGGATAGGGGAAAACACACAGAATGGCGAAACACCGAAATTTACTTGCGACTATTTTCCGTGATTTTCGGGGCTTTTTGGCTGAATTTTACAAAAAAGTATTTATGAATGGGAATAAATGTGTGTTAGGTCGGTATTATTCACTCTGTTTAATACCGCTTGTAGTCTGGGTGCTGATAATTACTCCAAGCGGTATTAAACAGAGTGATTAAAACCTTCCGAACACACATTTATTCCCTTATTTAAAACCGGTTCATGGGCCTGAACATCAACGCGTCCAGGCCCATGAGCCGGTTTTTAAACGTGTGTTTAAAACCGGCCAACCATATATGTATTTCCTTATTTAACCAATTGATATTTAGACCAACATTGGGCAAGAATTGGGCAACAATTTCTCATTTGTTTTAAAAAGTATGTCTCTCGTCTTCGTCTGGTGAATGGTTTTTCAAGGCATTTACAACTGTTGCAATGCTGTATACATCATTCATGTAAGTACCTCTGTTGATACACATGTAGTTGGTGATAGATGAGGAAAATGATTGCTCTGTCCCATTTATTGACGCTTTGCTTATAGACGAGGCTGTATGTATGGAATAGTATGTGATTGGGAAGGAATTGATGTTTAAACTGCATATATAGTCAATTATTTCCAAACTGTGGGCTGGGTAGTGTTTAACCCTGAGGTTATTCTGAGCATATATCTCCTTGCCTTTGGTTACTCATCAGCCGCAGGTATGGGTCAATATGCAAGATGAAACTCATGTAAAACTATCCGTCACAATGGTATAAACGTGGACTTAATTACGGTCTCATCCGAATTGCAATATTTTACCCAGAACAAAAACAAGAATATCTATCGTGTTGCCAGCGTTCTCCGTTTCAGGGGATTGGTTGGCCTTTATGTTTGAGTTTGGCCACTGGCAGTATCGTTAGGTCGGCCTCTTACGCGTACCTTGCATGATCGCAAAGCGAACTCGCTAAATGTAGATATCAATGTCCTCCATTTAACCAATAGATATGGAACATTTTAGAAGAAAATCCGACCAAATACTGGGGGTGAAATTAACCAAATGTATGAAAAGGGTAACCTTAGGACAACCGGGACACATTAACGTTGAAGAAAAAAACTTGTTGATGTACATTTTTTTTAACACGTACTAGGCATTTTAATCTATCCTGGCGTCTACGTAGTAATTAATTGATTGAATTCAAATCGGGAATTAGGAGCGTTCTAAATGTACTGAATTGTACGGTACCTCTCGTACCTCAACACTTTCTGAACTGGAGCACGCAATTTGAGCAATGATAAAAAACTGTAGAAAGACCTGCCAATGCAAACAAGCAAATGTATTTGTTAGAGTACAATATATTCCCTTAAAATTCGTTCGAAAAAATAAATATAAATTTTGGAAAAGCACGGACACTCTAACTTTAACGTACCGCGACTTTTCCGCAGAATGACCAAATTAAATCCAATGGGAACGCGCGGTAGACTAACGTCCATGCCAACGTACCGCGGCGGTGAAAAAAACCACTAACAGGCCGAAAGTGGTCGCAGTAAGTTTCCGCTTAGCCGCCGCAAGTTATCAGGGACGCTGAATGGGAACAGCCGCGCCCTGTATAACGCATGGTATAATTACACGAATGAATGTCGCTTTAAATTACCGCAAGGCCGCGGAAGAAAAAGTCCAACGGAATCACAGCTTTTCAACGCCAGAATTTTCTAGGTGGCTAATGAGTTTCAAAACGTTGTTATCTTTCCGTTTCGTAGGTCGTACGTAACGTGTTCCGATAATAAACCGAAGGAGCAATCATACATACTTTGTTTTCAGGACTGTTTTCCTGCCCATGCCTTTGGAGGTATTGAAATCCATTTTTAATTGAGTACCAAGCGGCTGGCTAATAGAGATTTTCTGCTCGTTTCCGCTGGAATGCTGTTTGTAAAGCTCATTCATGTGACAACAATAATGCATACGTGAGTTGTATCAACAATGGCACGGTTGACATAAGATCTATTGGACTTAAGAGTAACTCTCACACACTGGATTTATAGTGGCTGTCATTAAAGCGCTTGGGTCAAGTAGATTCGTTGTCACGCAATTCTCATCTACATAACAAATTTAATTTCATCTACTGACGTACAAGATTAAAAAAAAAAAGATGCAAAAAGACAGTGGCATTAACATTTCTTTACCTAAGCCGTGCCCAAACAGTTTAAAAACTGGTTTTCGTTGAGGCCCTGCATACATCAATAAATAACATTGGATACAAAAATACGTCAAAAGTCATCAACAAAACCGTACATCTGTTAATACGGACAACTAACGACAATACATAAAAATACAACACAGAATATTTACTGACGTACAAGTATATTTACAGGAATACAAAACATTTATACCGAGGTAAGTCTGTACATTAACTTTTAGAACAGTCATGTTAGGACCAATTCTGATTTACGGGGTGGGCAAAAAACAAGTTTAACTCCGTAGATCAGCGCAATTGGCAGAATATCTAACGGGTGACATTACGGAAGACATTACAGAGCTCCGAATTAAATGTGCGGGAAGCGAAGAGCCTTCACCGGGTGGACCAAAAAACTATTTTGGTTAATTAAAAAAATTCCTTCAGTCAATGGAGCTGATTTTTTGTCTCTCCATCTATCATTAGACCCTGCTCAATAGAATGGAAAAACATTTCTAACCCAAGAGGTCATTTAGGGGGCAGACCAACCCTTCAAAATAATGTTTTTTCCCAAAAGCCATTGAGTTGTGCAGAAAAATCGAAATGTGCTTGTATTGCAGGGCAATACTGATTTCATTGTTTACTGGTTGTCCTTCAAAACAAATGTGTAAATAGCCAAAATGTTTAAATCTTAGGTATGTGTGTCCAGGAAACTTCTATCCGTCTGTTCAGACCGTGAGAAAAAGATTTGTGTCCCCCTACACAGTTATTTACCCCCAACATAAAACGCCTCCCGATGGAGCCCCTTCGTGCGTCCGTAAACAAAAAAAATGGGTCGCTCGCAGGGTTAAAGTCCAAGGTTCGCAATTGTTCGGGCAGATCAATCCTAATATTGGCACCACTCAGCGAAACTTGTGGAATAGCATTATTTGTTTGGCGAAAGGAACTTTCAGTGCCGTGTGGGTTGATTGCCTTGTTTCGCGAATCACTGTAACTGGTGTGAAAAGATTTGTCATGTACAAAGGAGTCATTTTGTTAAGACCTTTGAAGACAAGAATAGCCTTTTTGGACATAAACTCGTTTAGAAAAAATAGCCTAATTATGACAAGCAAACATTATTCTCTGAAGGGGTGAGAAAAGTACATTTAATAAAGGATTATCCACGCGGCTCTTTTGACTTTGAGACATTTGTTCAGAATATTACCGTGAGATATGTACCTTCCTCCCCATACAGTACAATTATATTACGGGCCGAGAAGATGTTTAAAGGCAAAAATACAACAAATCAAGCTTTCTACAATTTTTCGACTTCGGAGACATAGAGAAATTTCAAAATGACACTAAAGCCAAGGTTCTAAGTGGAGTCTAAGTTTAGAAGATAAAAAAGGTCTTCAATCCATAAAAATCCATAAAATGCACGAATCAGCACAGAGAGCCTTTGTTTCAGTGCTAATTTGGGATTTGTCGATACTACGTGAATAAGTCTTGTGAAGCGGTCCTTTTCTGCACGAAATCGTGCCGAAGGCGAGGGCATTAACATTGTTCAGGCCCATGACCTTGATTAAATTCCGGCCAATCACATTTGTATTCCCATTAATCAATACCTTTTAGTCAAGAATTAAAAACAAGTCAAACATGTAAAATGTTCCAACGATTTTGTTCAACAATTTTACCTCGTGTTTTGAGGAACACCCCTCCAGCTATTTTAAAGTACACGCCTCACGCACCTGCTTGCAGTATGGAGTGATGTGTGTGATTTAGGAGTGATTACAGAGTGATTTAGGACTATTAATATACATATTCATTGATAGTTTCATTTCATTTCATTTATTATTTTGCAGGATTACAAACAATACAAATATGAAAACAATTACAAAATTTGAAAGAAACATAATAAGAACAGGACAAAGCAAGGCAGATTACAAAAGAAATCACCCTTAGAACATTATAACAAGAAAAACAACAATAATGCACACCCCTGCAGGATTGCCAGGTAAGCAAACTAAATTACTATATAGTGGCTCTCCCAAAGTGCGACTAAGTATTGCACAAGCTAACCAATGAAATAGTCATGCACGTAACAGACTTCACATGATCCAAAATTAATGTGACACCTGATAAAAAGCGTTTCAAACGGGCTAGCCCATGTTTTATTGGCCGTTTAAACATAGGCTATATCCACGTGTCGGGCTCTTCACCAATATGAATGGCTAAACTGTCTCAGGTATTCATGAATTGTAATTAGACGGAGCGACCGAAGAATGTCCTGTATATAGATCGCCATTTTATTACTTTTTGTGATAAACTGCAGTGTGTGGGATTGGTTCCTATAGAGATTAAAATAGTTAACCTCTCGCTTCGTTCATGTAACCGTTTTTCTAACCGGCCAACCACATTTGTATTCTCTTATAATAATTAAAATAATAAACCCGAATAAAATTTTTCGGCTTTTCCTTAACAAAAAAACATTCGATATTTATATTAAGTAAATGAGTAGAATTGTGTTTTCTGTATTTTTTTAACGAAAGCCCGGACCATTTGGTATGGATAGGCGTTACAGTGCGCATTTGCTTGGTTTGCTTAACCAATCGAATTAGGAAATATATTTGCCTAATAAAATAGTATTGGGAGCCTTGTTCATAAAGCTGAATAAAGATTTATCTATGATGACGCCAAGTCACTTTTGGCCAACTAAACTCTCCATAAATACCAGACCTATAGAGGAAAAAATCCTGACATTACATACAAAACTGTGCATTTATTGTAGGTTTTCACGGCTATTTTAAAAAAGATTTCCTTAAAATTCACCAACTCTCACATTCAATTTCGTCCAAGAAAAAAATGCACAGGTTTTTACCTAACCAATTTACCATTTAATTTCAAATGTGGTCACTCTATTGAAACATTTATTGGGGGATAGTCGTTATTACAGATCAAATTTGTATAATCTGTTGCCAAAAGTTAGCATTCCTAGATCAAATTCGTCTTATTTAAATCCATTTCAAACTTATGCTAAGTAAATCAGTCTGGTGCGTGATTGAGTCAAGCACATATAAGACAAATGTATTTGAAATTGATTGATAGACAAATTCGATCTCTAAATTCTGCCTTTAGGCAATAATAGCTTAGACGAATTTGATCTGTAATAACGAATATTCCAGAAAGAAATGTATGGACTAACTACATTTTTTAATTGGACAGTAAATGACTGAATTGGTTTGGTAAAAACGTGTGTATTCTTGGCTCGGACAAAATTGAATGTGAGAATTGGTGCATGTGAATAATTGTTTTTTTAAATAGCAAGGAAAAACCTATACATCATTTTGCAAAATACTCCAAAGCGTGCATTGTGTTTAAAGACTCACCTGTAGAGAATCAACGCAAACACGGAGCTTTGTTCTCGGCAAATGGACTTTCTCGGGAGCCGGTGGTTATGCAGTGATGCAGTGGACGAGTATCGACTGTGTGTGTGGTGAGATATTTAGTTCGCCTTCGGTATAGGACTCCGAATGCCCACCAGTCCAGTATAGCCCAAAACGAAGTGCGCATAGCACAGGGTCACGTGATGCGTTGTGGGCGGTGTCAGTTCTGGCTCTATCAGAGTGCGGATCGTACTAGTAATTATAATAAACGCAGTGACGAGGGAGAAACATTTTGATTGTCAATATACGGCAACTTAAGTGCAGTACTCAAACTACTTGCCTGTTGAACTGGTCAAACGAAAGTATTTCTCGTCTGTGCAATAACTGAGAAATCGGTTCAGGCAAACTGAGACGGGACTTGGCAGAGATTGAAAATAGGGTTTTCCAGCTTAAACACAGAGAGAAGCAAACCTAACACCGTTTGTTGTGCTTCAATCAGACATTTCGTTAAGAAGTTATATATGCCTGTTTGAAATTTGCATTTATCGACATCTTGCCAAAGTAAAAAGAAAAAAACAATACAGTGTTGAGTTTTGTATACGTTGAATACTTGTGGTTTTTTTTAAACACCTCTCCCACTACTTTCTTAATAATGTTTTACAAATGTATTGACCTAACAAAGATTACAAATAATAAATCGCTATTATATCACTATTTTGTATTTCCCCCACTGTGGCCCGTGCCCAGTTCCGTCTAATTTTGACAGAACGCCTAATATTCCATATCAGAGCCAAACTTACTAAAAGACAAAATTAAAAAGGTGAATATTACACTGTATCAACAATCGTATGTGGTTGATCAGATGAAATCGGAAGATAGTCCTGATAGTTTTATTTTCTTCTATACATAGGGGAAAGTGGGGCTATTCCGCCCTAAGGGAAAGTCCGCCCACTACGTTATTTCCCACCACTATACAGCCATTTGAGCCATTTGGATGATGTAATTAGGTTACGCACGACATAATAAAACTCCTATAATAGCTGCACGAGCAGGCTCGACAAGCTCATGAAGTTATCATTAAAACAATGTTTACATATCATGTAAGTAAACGTTTCTTGCATCATCAAGATTATACACTTGCCGAATTAATTATCTAGTTATGAACTCTGTTTACTATACCAATGATGCATACGACGTGGTAAAACATAAGATGTGCCCCTGGGGGACGTTCACCTTGTATAAAGTGGGGCAGGTTTGCCCTGTGTCAGAATCACCCCACGGTAATGGGCGGACTTGCCCCATCAAATTTATAAATATACATATTTTAAGGTGAAATAAACATATCTAGAGAGATATCCTTATACTTAATAATGTCACGTTTCAAAATTAGCACTCTTACCCATGCTAAGAAGTTATATGAAACCAGAATACTTTGATAAATCAAGTTTTAAAAACGTCATGAGCAACATGTGGATAAAATATTATAGGTTAAAATGACAGGTTGTTCCAAGTTGTACTTTACAATCACTAACTAAACTGTTGATTATAAATTACAAGTTGTGGTTCATAACTATTTAGTTTGATATTTTTTTTCAGTTTACATTCTGCAGCTTAAATTTGAGAACAGATTACCCTTAAATATTAGAGTTGTAATTTAAAACTATTCAGTTTATAGCATTTTCTTTAAACATTCAATGAGTTTACTGAGACAGAACTGTTGCTCAGAAATCACAAATTGTGGTTCATAACCATTTGGTTTGCTTATATTCATTTATTTTAACAGACTAAATGAGACTGAACTTTTGATAAAAAACACAAGCTATTATTTACATCTAGGGTAAAGAGTCTTAAGTAAACATTTCTAAGAACAGTTATATGCAATATATGATATTTTGTGCACTGATTTGACTTATTTTGGAATATGGCAAACTTGCCCCACCATGTGAGCGAACCTGCTCTAACAGGATGGGTGTGGGGTAAGTTCGCCCACTTCTCTTTATGTGTTACTCCTGCTGTTATTGCAAGACCTGTTGTTCAAATAAATGTGGGGGTATTTAGCCAAGACATAGTGCTTTCACATGTAAAAGTATGGGTTTCTAGCTTGCAAATTTACATCTCAAGGCCAGTGAGAAAGAACATAGGTTTTTCCAGCTATTTTAAAATATTTTTTGTTCAAATTCACTAACGTGCGATGCGGTTCACGATGCGGTTGCATTGAAGCTTTGAACAAATTGCTTGAAATTACAATAACCTATATTGGGGTCTTCGAAACCTTTGCTTCGTGTTCGGCTTCGGCTTTGGCTTCGCCTCCGACTTATGAATTACTGATAACATGCTGTGAACTTTAGGCTTATATCAACCGATTAAATGTTTCTAAAGCATAAACATGTACCAGCATGCAGCTGAAGTCCCGAAGTTGGGAGTCTCAAGTCGAATTAAGCCTAAGACTAAGACAAAGCCAGGAATTCAAAAAGAGCCATAATTAAATGGAAATAAGATCTTTTTAGGGTACTTGTCAAGTTCTTACCTGGCTGGCAAGAGGTCCAAATTGGCACCGTGTCAAGTTTTTCTGGGTAGCAAGAGGTCCTATAATCAGCACTGTGCCAAGTTGTACCTGGGTAGCAAGAGGTCCTATAATCAGCACTGTGCCAAGTTGTACCTGGGTAGCAAGAGGTCCAAATTGGCACCGTGTCAATTTTTTTCCTGGGTAGCAAGAGGTACTATAATCAGCACTGTGCCAAGTTGTACCTGGGTAGCAAGAGGTACTATAATCAGCACCGTGTCAAGTTTTACCTGGGTAGCAAGATGTCTAAATCAGCACCGTGCCAAGTTGTACCTGGGTAGCAAGAGGTCCTAATCAGTACTGTGCCAAATTTTACATGGGTAGCAAGAGGTCCTAATCAGTACTGTGCCAAATGTTTACCTGGGTATCAAGAGGTCTGAATCAGCACTGTGCCGAGTTTTTCCGGCTTCCAACGACTTCCAAAAGGAAAACAAATAACGGAGAAAACGAAAATCAAGCGTAATGAAGTGCCGTCAAGCCACTGTGGTCGCGGTGCATGAATGAGCCTCTTTGCCGAAGACGAATGCATTCGTGTAGTATTCGTTTCCAGCAGTGCACACACCCGCCGCTAACGACACGATTATAAACCAGGGCCCGCGGTTGCATCAACGGTATAAGTGCTGTACTTAAGTTACGAACGAAAATGGGTTGCACCATCGATGTATTACGACATGTACTAACTTCCTTGCCGTACGCATTCTGACTTACGTGCAACCAAAATAAATTACGACATAACTGTTGCACCATCACAACTTACGCATTAGTAGGACATTAATTTACGATATTAAATTACGTATAATGGGGAGGTTATTTAAACAGTTAGCATAGCCAAACGCGGCAATATGTTCAGGTTGAAGCACAGTGTCGTTTATGATTTTGTTAATAATATTTGTTGAACAATACTTCTTCAAGAACAACCAGACAGCTATTTTAAAAGACGTTTTGGAGACCGTACCCGGGATTTACTTATTTAGATTTTGTTTCTCCTAAAAATTACAACAACAATTATACCAATGAGTACTAGCTAAAAGAACACAACATTAGGGTCGAACAAAGTTAAAGTTTTAAATCTACAGCTCGGAATAAAACATAATTGATTGTAAAACTGCTGTGTACATGTACATTTGCTACCTAATCATGTGACCTGCGTCTCTCCCCATACAAATACAGTTATACACTAGTACATTTCCTAAGTGCCATAAGATATGCATTTTAGAACAAGCCGAAAAGTTTGTTTTGGTGCAATCCGCAGTTACGACATGTCTTATGGGGACCATGTCTTAAGTGGCCCTCACACCGGCCTAATGGCCCTGTCACACCAGAACGTTTTAGGCCAACGCGTGAGTAACATGTTGGGATTTTGGCAACACGCTGGCAAACGGTGACCAACGCTAGGCCAGCGTTAGCAACACGCTGAGCGCGTTACTCACACGCTGGGACACGCTGTCACACGCTGAGGAAAACATATTTTTTTCAACATACCTCAAATTTCCAGCGTTTGCCAGCGTGTGACTGCACACGCTGGCGGCGCGTTGGAGGTTCGTTACTTACGCGTCGAACACGCTAGACGATCGTTACCAACCCGCTACTCACACGAAGGCGTACGCTGGTGACACGCTGGTTATGGCCCTGTCACACCCGAACGTTTTAGGCCAACGCATGAGTTTGACGCGTGAGTAACGACCCTACTAAGCGCCGCAAGCGTGTGCAGTCGCACGCTGGAAAACGCTAAAAATTGTAGGTATGTTGAAAAATGTATTTTTGCCTCAGCGTGTGACAGCGTGTGGGTAACGCGCTCAGCGTGTTGCGAACGCTGGCCTAGCGTTGGTCAACGTTTACCCGCGTGTTGCCGAAATTCCAACACGTTACTCACGCGTTGGCCTAAAACGTTTTGGTGTGACAGGGCCATTACTGTAGTAGCGCGTCGGCTTTTTATACAACAAATCACGTGGTCGTTGCAGTACGCTGGCGCGCGTTGGAACGCGCTACTCAAGCGCTGGGCAGTCGTTCATCAGTCTTCGAGCGCGTTACTTACGCGTTACTCGCGCGCTGGCGAACGCTATGAACCCGTTATCAACGCGTTAAGGACACGCTGAAATCACGGTTCCACTTTTTCTGTGGAAGTTCAGCGTTTGCCCGCGTATCAACTATTTTTAACGCGCTACTCACGCGTTGGCCTAAAACGTTCTGGTGTGACAGGGCCATTACGGGGCCGTTACGACGTTTACGGCGGCGTTGCGGTGAAAACATCGTGCACAACCGGGAACATTCCTTGTAGCACCTAGGACATCCTCAACGCTTTCTGGAGCATTGGTATGGATCCTTAATCGTCCGGGAGGGGTCACAATTTCTTACGAGAGTTTTGGTTCAGAGACCAAAACTCTCGAAAGAAAATTACGGCAGTGCTACGGAAATCTAGACCGCAACGCTTCCTCAACGCCTCCTTAACGCTTCCGCAACTGCCGTAACGCCACCGTAAGACTCCGTAAGGTCATCTTAACCATCCGCAAGAATTCGTAACAATTCCCCCTCCCCCGGTACACTACGGCTGCGTCACGATTCCTGAAGGAGGCCCAAGGTCCCTTACGTTTCCTTTCGATTCCTTACGGAAGCGTTGCGGTGTGTTAGGTATTAAGCGATGGTCACATCTTACGGTCATGAACGTAGTTGAACGTAGTATGGTGTGACCGTAGTTGACCGTAGTAAACCCTAGTAAACGTAGTTAAACGTAGTTAAACGTAGTGGACCGTAGTTCTGAACGTACTTAGACCTTGAGAAAAGCCATGATTTCGCCGTAGTTAGCCCAAAAGTGTTCAACATGTTGAACATATTTATCGGTCCCTTTGGATGCCTGTACCGTACTGTGAGCCTAGTATATACGTAGTTAACCATAGTTGACCCTAGTTGACCCTACTTGACCCTACTTCATCATAGTGTGGACAGTAGTTGGCCCTACTTGACCGTAATGTGGACCGTAGTTGACCGTAGTTGACCGTAGTAACAACGGAGCTACGGTTGAAGTACGGTCAACTACAGTCTACTACGGTCAAATGAACAACGTTCAACTACTTTCAACTACGTTCATGACCGTAAGATGTGACAACCGCTTTAACAAGAATGTACAGTGTTTTCCTTACGGAAGCTCAACGGTAATTTCTTTCGGATACACTGCGGTTCCTTGCGAATACACTGCGGTTCCTATATTTTACGGCGGTGTTGCGGTGCCACAACGTCCTTGCGATTCGTTACGATACCTTACGGCGCCGTTGCGGTGGCGTTGTGGTTCCTGCGGCGGACCTATACAAGCCCTGCAATTCCGGAAACGACATTGCTATCGCTGCTTTTGACGAGTCAACCGCAAGCAAACGTATAGAGGCACCGTATCTCCGCCGTGTATATCCGCAACGCGAGCCGTAGCAGTCCGTACTAAACCGTAAAAAACCGCTGTGAATCGGGGATATCCTCAACACCACCGTATTTCTACCGTAGGGTTCCGGAAGGAACCCGCACGCAACCGGTACGCAATCGTGAGGATCCGTAGGGAATCGGGAGGTGAATCGTGACGCAACCCTCACGTCCCCGTTATGCAGCCGTAAGAAGTTGTAAGAACCCTTTGTATCAACGTAACCACACAATTCTCTCCCGGGTGTTCACGATTTTGCTCAAAAAACGCTGACTTTACTTGAAAATATCAGCACACCAGGAGCCATTATTTTACACTGGCATAGTGGAATGCCCTAACAGTCTAGTAAAGTGATTTGTAGTAATTTGGTCATTTATGGTTTTGATGTTTGCAAATGTATATTCTCTTTAAGTCAGAGCGGACCCCTTTTTGTCCGTGTGGCCTAGGAACACAATGACAAACACAAAAGAGAGGGAGTTTCCCCCCAATTTGTCTTATGTCTTGCTTTATGTGGGCGCAGCTTGCCTTTTTTTTGTCAGACTGGGCCACGAGGCTATATGGCATTGATATGTGTAATGGAGGTTGAAGTGTGTACTTTATACTGCCTTCGTGACCATGCTATGATTAGAAACGCATAGTTGCACACGATAATTGACAAATCAAATGCATAAAGCATATGTCATTAGCAGGGATCGTTTTTCATCCCGTATTCAGTAATGTGCAATATTTTTTGTCATTACTGTCTGAAATAATGACCCAGCGATTCAAATCGATTACAACATTTATCGGTTGTGCCTTTTGTTTTTGGTTTGAAGCAGCAACAGTTCTCAAAATCTGAAGAGTGGTACTTGATAACACCTAGCGAGGTTTTACACTGTAAAATGTAGGCCAAAAAGGATTGATAATCTGCCTCGGAGGCGTGTGGCCTATAGAGGTTAGAGTTTGTGACCCTTGATCAGAGGGTCAGGGGTTAGAATCCAGCTGCTGGCCATATGTTGTGTTCTTGGGCAAGCCACTCCACCCCACTTGCGTATCTCTACCCAGAAGTACACGGGATCCACATAAAAAGTATACCCATTTTCAAATTCATATTATTGCCAAACTACTAAATGTTTCTAAAAAATACAAATGTCTGTTGAAAGGATATAATGCCCTCTGTAGGATGGAATAAAGGTTTATTGTGTCATTGCCATGAATGACTGAACAAACAAGACATTTATGAACAGTACTGAAATTAGCACTGTGGCAAGTTGTTTTTACTTGTGTATAACAAAGCTCAGGCAGGTTTTTGTAAGGACACATTATTTTACGGTTTAAACACATTGAAAAAGCAATGACTGGGTCGATGAATCATTGTTTCTGATCCCTTTCTTTTTGTGGTACACTTACCTGACAAATTTAGGGTGATGTACCCTCCGTGGCCACTATTTCTGTTAATGCACAGCTGGCATCTTCGTCTCATATGCCTCTCACTGCCCGCCTTATCATCTCAACTTGTCAATATGCCTTTAGAGAAATATTATAGGTCGTTATCATTAAGGAGCGTCTCTACCCCTCCGCGTCATAATTACTCAGTAGTTTTAACAATGACGCTAAAGACCTTTATCGGGGTACGGCATATTGAAAATCCAAGCGAGGCAAATAACGCAAACAAACGTGGCGGTCTAATTTTTGTGTGCGGTGAACGAGTGGCTCTCGCCAACTTACAGAAGATTAATCTTTAAAATGGAAGGATGGATTATATTCCCCTGAAACGTCAATACGTATTCTAGGTAGGTCACATCTCATTGCATTATGAAGAAGACTCATACAAAACTTCCTAAAGTGGCCGAAATGAAGTTTTGATGAGGTAGTTAACGTTGCGCTGTCAACGTCAGACATTCTCATTTGACTTGTTCATCCGTGACGGATATACGGATATTAGGTGGCTTATATGACCAAGGAATAATATTATCGTGAGGTTAAATCTGGACTTTTCCATATCACGAGGCCAAGCCGGGTAAAATGGAGAAAACAAATCCAGATTTCACCTTGCTATAATATTCCTCAAACCATGCATTTCACAATTTAAAGCCACTCAACATCTGTTGTATATAATTGACGTACAAATCCGCGAACGCGTTGGCTTATTTGTTTACGTCGGCTGCCCACCATGATTTGGCACGAATCGGGTCACAACCAGCCTCCTCTCCAGGTTTTGGAGTGAGGGTCAACTATTCAAAAGCCGTGGGAACAAGGATGAACCCTAACTGTTGAATAGTAAATTCCATTTACCATGGGCGAATGGGACTTTTTTCACTTTTATAAAATCCGGACTTATTGCGCAAGCTGAAGTGAAGATAATGAAGAGAGTGACCGGTCACGTGAGAGGGTTTAACCAATAATAGAAAACAGGTTTCGGATGTTACAGGAGACATATTTCCACATCGCGGGTGTGGCGTGAATGGAGCAAGGATAAATGTCACGTAATCTAAGTTCTACCAATTAAATGACAGTTACCTTTTTGATTGAGCCGTTGGTCCGGCTATTTAAGCTGGCCGAAACGCATGATGGACTCACGCAACGGGAAATGTGTTGAAAACACCGATACCACGAGGGCAATACAGCAAAGGCAATGAATAATATATAAGGTAGTGCCTCTATTGCCGTTCACTCGAATAACGTTACACCCTTGGGAGTACATACAGTCTATTCAAGTAATTTAAGAATTTTAAGCATGGAAAGTCTTACATTTTTTCCTAACAGATTATGTGCATGAATAAATTTACGAGATAAGAGAAGACAGTACATGTATAGATCTTCCTTTTTGACAGTGTGAGTTTTCACTCGCTGTGTAAGAGTATTGGCTTATACTGAGGCACAACATCTCTTCCAAAAATGATGCAACGAACCTTATCTAATAGATTCCGGCTCTCTGTTCTATTTTAAATTTAATTGCTTTCCACAGACCAGGTCTTAAGACTCCCACTCTATCCATTTAGGCTGTATCAACTTAATTAGCTTGACAAAGTGTAGGCCTATATTTATATGAATAATTTCAAATTGATGGACTTTTGTCTTCTTGCAATTACAATTAGAAAACCTCAGGTCTCTGGCAGCACCATGGCTAGATCAGTGTTATTTACAAATCTCATTATTATTATTATTATTATTATTATTATTATCTATGTACCAAGTGCCAATTTCGGGTGCTCGGTCATCTGTAAACTGGGGTCTTGATACTTAAAAGAGTTACTCGTTCAGATTTCAAATGTTAAACTATTCGCTGGTTTACGTTTCATTTTCCATGTGAAATGTTTTACCTTATATGCCAGGTATTAACGGGGCACAAATATACCCTATAGCAATAAGAGTAACACGAGAACTTGTTTCAGGTTCAGGTTTAGGTTTATTTCCACACTAAGTTGAATTACACTGAGAAAAGCCTTTAACGGAACTTAAATTAATAGTATGAGGAGCTCAGACAAAAAGTTGAAGCTTGTATGGGTTCTGCCCCCTTAACAAAGAATACATGTAGTTATACAATACATGATTAACCAAGTAAACATTAATAATAACAATATATGTTAATACATTAAATTCATGAATTCATAACCTAATAAAATTAATAAATTACATGCCCTAAATTACCACCCTTAGCTTTCAATGTGTTAATGATAACTTCACTCGACAATTAAAGTAATAATTGTACTCTTAATCACCATTAACGTTGGTCGCAGCGAGAGTTTTTAAAACTATTTGTTGTACATATACCCTAATTCACGTCCTTGGGCAGAAATGAAATATTCAATTATAGCGTAGTCTTGCCTCTGTTTAAAAGGTATGTTGTGTCTTTAATACGAGCTCGGAATGGTTTTGCTTTTATAATTACAGTGACAGATGTAGTCCTGTGGAAATTAACTGATGTAGCGAGATTTACTCCCTTTGGGTGATGAGACGCGCGTTCAATTGACATTCCATTATGCCCAAGCCCCCCCTGCATTAATACAATCAATAAAGACAGAGATTGGACGAGAGCCATCGCGTTCTAGGAAGAAGCTCACCAGAGGCAGGCAAACAAGAGGAATCAGGTTTGTCACATACCATAGGCTTGATGAGCATCTTCATGCAGACCTGCCAATTCATATAGTCTGTCAGCTGAGTTGTCATAACAAAATGTAAACGTCAGTAAATGCAGTTTCATCTTTGTCAATTTCGAATTTAAAAGAGCCGATGACTCTACGCAATTCGGTATTTTAGCATAAAGTATAGGCCTACCTAAAGGTTCCATTACTAGAATGCATTATCGTAGGATATGACTTATAATGAGTTTGATTCACTGTCACTTTAATCACGAAAGTTGGTTGTCGAAAGTTGCCAAATTAAGTGGTCTGTAATATCCCAAGGGAGTACCTGATCACCTTCTATATGAGCATTTAATTCCCACGTTGATTCCTGAATTCACGAGACATAAATCACGAAGTCGTGTGACCGATAATAATTCTCTAGAGATGAACATTTTGTTCGTTAAGGTGTTGCCAGGAGCCGTACTCGTTCAATCAGATCTCATTGACCCATGTTTAATATACATGCAGTCGAGATACTTTGAGTAAAGATAAAAACACATCGCTATAATTAACGTTGATAATGCTCCTGCTCCAGTTGAAAACCCCATCTAAACAGTCCCAAGCTGAGAACAATTCAGAAGGGATGACAAATAAACGCGTCACGAGCAAGGACAACGTGATATCACGCGCGCCCTTACAAGCAGTGGGAACACCGTGTTGGCATCTTATAATATAGTTGCATTATCAAAATATCAATATATTTTAAGAATACAAATCCCTTTTTTCAATGAAAGATATTCCTAGGCCTGGGTCCAGTAAATAAAAATATATTCCGGCGCGAACACCACCCATAAAAATCACCACTCTTGAAAAAAAAAGACTAGGCGATGGAAAGCTTTGTTACGGCTTCACATGTTTTCTTTGTAGCGTACCATAACCTTTCAAATTGCACGCAGCGCAACTGAGCCGCGGAACTGGTGACCAAAGCGCAGCGCTTCCCAGCGCCCAGTATGGGCGGTGGGCACGATCGAAGATAATGTGCAAATTATTTATTTATGTCAATATAGGGCGCTATTTCTTTCCTCAGGCAGAATTCGGACGTGTTTCTTTCAAAACGATTCGTGGATGCAGGGTAAGTGAAAAAGAAGTTCCCTCAACTTAACAAAAACATTTGGTAAAATAAAAGCTATATAATATGAAAGACCGTCTCATTATTGGTCTACTTAAAAAAGAATGACACGATTTGGAAATCTCAGTTGTAAATTACTTGCGATTAAATATAATACCTGCAAAAAACAGATTTCCACTCATGTGCATACCTATGGTGGACCCGAAGGGATTTTGGCGTAGATTTATCTGATTGTGTAGATTTCTGCGATGTGGCCGATTTTATCGCCCATTTCTGCGCAGATTTATGCGATATTGCTGTGATATTGCTACTTTTATTCGCGAAAAAATATGCGACATCACAGAAATCTCGCTGAAATCTTCGAGGCCACCACACATACCACCATGCACACATGGGCGTAGCGACTGCAAGAGGAGGGGGGGGGGGGGTGGGTGGGGGGGGGGGGGGGGGGGGGGGGGGGGAACCCCCCCCCCCCACCCCCCCCCCCCCCCCCCCCCCCTCCTCTTGCAGTCGCTACACCCATGTGTAATTCAATAATTTCCCTCAGTCGGCATCTCGAGCCTCAGTCGGCAATTGGCCTGGACCCCCAAAAACTCAGTTGACAAAATGGGCCACCAATTTAATAATTTTGTGGTCCATTTGCCGACTGAGGCTCTAAATGCCGACTCAGGGAAATAACACAGAAAGCCGTTTCAGTAATTCTTCAGCATTCTTTAAAGGGAAATTTCAGGCTCAATAATATTTTACCTAGTCTAAAAGGGTATAATTATGGTAACATACTGACTCGGCAAAGAATTTGTTGTGATTTGTTATCGAGAACGACTCACGCGTCTATTATATCACGATTTCTTGCCGTTCAGAAGTACAAGGGCGCGTCCATATTGTTTAAATTTCCCGCCTCACCCGGGACATTATGACGTAGTGTCTGTACCTCAATGCACATCGCTTATTGCGTGTTGTTCGCACTGGTATCCTACCTTGACGCGGCCAACTACATTATGCAGACGTATGTTGTACGGCGCCCGACTATTGCGAGTACACATTGAAAACCTCACATTATGTATACCGGTACACTATGCCGTACACAAAAGGGTTCACTTGCATCCCGTGCGCGTGCAGGGCCGCTATCGATTGGGCTTCGCGTACTGATGGTGCAGACACTACGTCACAATATCTCGGATGTACCGATAAACCAGAACAAAATGGCGGCTCGCATGACCGAAACCGATAAAAATGAAATAAAAATCAAGTCACATTGGCAATTGACACTCTTTAACATTATGCAATTATAAACTATGGGTGGAGTTTCTCTTCAATCATCGTCTATCGTCGGGTGTACATTGACCCCCATTTGACCCTAAGTTCTTGCGAGATTTACTGTTGCCACAGAACAGTAAATCGCAATATCTTTCCCTCAGTTTAAGCATGTTTAAAGTTTCCACAGAACTATAAATCAAAAATCTTGGTAAATGCCAGTCATCCCCTCTGTGACGAGTTCCGCTCATCCGAAAAATAATGCAATACAAAATGCCAAGAATTTGTTTGCATATTCGATTAGAAGAGTCAGAGGAAAGTAGCCAGGAAATGCCTGAGATTGCACCACAGAGCATCTAGAATCCGAATTTGTCCCGGGCCCTTAAGCGGGCCCCGTACCCCACGCCGTAAATGGCTCGTGCTCACTCGGCTCAGAGTTGGAAAATGTACCCCCCCCCCCCCCCCTAAGAACATACCCTCGCTACGGCCCTGCATGCACATGCACGTTTGTTTATGGTGTAAATCGAGGAGTTTCTTTTGTTCCTCTCGATAATTTCCTTTGTTTGTACGGCTCTCGTTGGTCGTCCTCGATTCTAACCCTAACCCCAATTCACCTTCGTGTCGCCAGGTATGTGTCCTCCATTTACACCATAAACAAACGCATGCACTGTATACAGTCTGGGCTCAAGACTGTATTGGTCATAGATTAGGACTGTATTAGTCTCTATATGGCAAGCGCACGATGTACGTCCACAAAAAAACCAGCAAATTCAGTCTTGGGCCAAAACTATACAATTTCAGTCACTACACAACATACACTGTTAATGTTCTGAAGAAAACAAAATCAGAAGGGTAAACAACAATGCGTTCGTGACAATGAGTGTGCAAGCATACTGGAACTGATGATGCACATGCAGACAGGCTTTGACAATCACGTCGCAGCCAGTAAAATGCTTCTGTTTGCACCAGAACATGTTTGAAGCTTCGTCAGATCGTTAACGAAAAAAAATAAGAGGGGTTTCTAGAGCAGATTTTAGTCAGAGCTAATGTGGTGGACAACGCCAAATGGACAACATTCTGGGAGCCAAGTTCGAAAAGAAGCTTATTTTGAGTTCGTTTCACCCCTAAAGGGGAAAGGCTTGGCACGTGGAAGGTGGTGTCTCTTGAGTATTATAAGACCGAGTGCAAGCACCAAGGTACCCCGCCGTGCTACTCACAACCTCTAAGTGTCTATTTTGTATAAACAAAGTATAGGCTGAGTTAAAAAAAAAATTCACATCATTTATTTTTCTATTGAAAAACAATGGTCCAAGGATGGTGTTATTTCCCATCAGACCAATCTACACGTTGAGTTTCTCTCGGCTATCAGAACGGGATTAGGAATGGTAATGACTGGAGGAAACAATAAACAGGTGCTAACACAATCGCAATGTTTAGCTCCACATTAATGAAATTTGAATGATCTATTCAGAATAGCCGGAAATATTGGGCACACTTATTGTATTCTGAGATAGTTGACTTAGATGTAATGGTCTTTTTACTCAGCCTATACTTTGTTCCTACAAAATATAAATTTAAAGGATGTGTGCAGCAAGGCGGGGGTACCTAGAGAGATTGGTGAATTAAAGTCCCTTGGATGCCACCTTGAATGCTTACACCCGGTCTTAAACTACTCTATAGACACCCCCTCTTCTAAGTGCCCAACCCTTTCCCCTTAAGGGGTGAAACGAAACGACATATTCTAGAAGCTGGCTCCCAGACTACACGATGAAGCCAGCAGTGTCTGTAGCCACGTTGACTGCTGCCATCGTAGATGTGAGGGGACAACGTATAATACGATGAATTATTATTTTACTGCATTACTATTTTTCCTGATCGAAAACCAGTTATTGATGTTTTTGATATTATTCCGTACATTATTCCGTACATGGCCATGTGACATGGTCATGGAACACAGCCAAATGACATTAGGCCCTATATACGGCGTGACATTGCCAATAACCTGATAACCCCCACATACAACAACAAATTGAGGAAAATAAACCGAAAACTTAACAAAAAAGTGTCCTTTTGGACTTAAAGTTCTCCTGAATCACAGAGAAGAGAAGCCACATGGGTACCTGACGCAAATTGCAATAAACGAATCAATGTGCGCCAACCTGTTCGTTAGCTTTTAAGAAATACATGTACTACCAACATTATTTAGTTTGTCCCCATTAGAAAAAATCGATATAAACGGGTACAACCCAGCTAGACTGGTTTCCTGACCGTACATTTCCCCGATGTATAGATATTGCTCTGTTTAATTTTAGAACGAGACTACAAGAACATGATCATTATTATTTTAATGAAATATCGACCCAAGCAAGGCCAAATGGCCACTCTAGGCAAAGGGCTGCAAAGAATAGAAAAAAATACAACCAAGAAAGCGGAAGAAAGAAATTGACATTCCTCTTAAAAGAGGCCAAATCATAAGATGGAGGGAAACAGCTACTGGGCAAGAAGTTTCAAAGCAAGGCATACAAAAAGCTATTAGAGTAGCTCTTTGTTGTACATATCGGCACAGCTAAAGTGTATGGGTGAAGGGAAGCAGATATCCTGGTTACACGCCCCCCAAAACTGGCAGAAGGAACCAGTTTAAACAGACTGGTGGAACAAATAGGCCATTGAAAT
This sequence comes from Crossaster papposus, assembly GCA_037893245.1. NCBI lineage: Eukaryota > Metazoa > Echinodermata > Asteroidea > Velatida > Solasteridae > Crossaster > Crossaster papposus. The sequence continues at coordinate 431,794 of JBAIAA010000213.1, read as the reverse complement.
ATATGTAGAACAGGCTAAGGGTGGCTACTGTCCTGCGATGAGAAAGATTGTTTTTGTAGTTTTTTCCCAGCATATACGAATACAAACCTTCAAACAAGTCAGTGTAATAATATTTTTTGCAAAAGCATTATTGATGTATATTCCTATTACCCAGGGTGAACTCCAAAATACGGAAGTCAAGTGTCTGATAATGAATATGTTTAATTTCAGATAATCGACCAAGAACCATTGTCGGATAAGTTTAACTATAGGGCCTCATACAGTGTGTCTAAAAAAAAATGCAATCAAAATTATAATAGAATTCTATAGATAAAATATGTATGGTTTTAAAGATACATATTTCTATTTAAAACTGATATATCAATCTAATAATTGTTGACATAGTTACGAGTCCTTTCCTAAGAGAGGTCAAAATTACCAAGGGGCCAGGTTTTCCGATTTAGGACAAAGGTAGCCTTCTTGTCTCTGTATGGACGATTACCTTTTCTATACACTGCAAAAACTGTTTTTACCCAGTAAACAAAAAGTGAAGTTAAATTATATATTCCAAACAAGTGTGGGCTCACAAACGGTGGTAGGACCTACTGTTTAACGGATTTAGTACTAACTAGGTTCACGTTGACATTATTATTATTATTATTATTGATTTACCTCCAAATGGGCACTTTGGGAGACAATCCCATAGAGTCGTGCACAATCTTTATTGTAACCTAACCCGTTTTTACCTGGAGCTTTTTCCACGAAATTTCATATTTATGCTATTTAGACCCAAATCTGTCTTCTCCTAGCAAAATTACCTCCCAAATATCGTTTTGTGGGGTAGCTAGACACTTAGGGAGACACTGAAATGTCTCCCTAAGTGCCACTGTCTCCCAAGTGAATCAAAACTATCGCTAATTTGTCTCCCAAAGTGCCCATTAAGTGAAATTGTTATTATTATTATTATTATTATTATTATTTATTTCTGGTTTAGTAACCTTTTTACCTGAAGTTCGGCTTGTTAGATGACTTTCAGGAGGTACTGTAGTTCTTCTGAGGCGGATGATGAGAAAGGCTCAGATATATCGGAACCGCTATCCGCGAATATTTCATCAAGAAGGATCCGCCATGACTGCTGTTTTTTGTTGTTGTTTATGGTTTTTATATCCACGCGCTAGGACGCCCGCGTGCGATTTTTTTCCGTACCACAAACGCGTCAATTTGCCCGTTTCATTGAAAGGGGGCGACTTGAATGGAGACTTTTATACCTTTTTCTATAAGACCCTATCTAGATGAGATTATTAACCAATAATTTTGGTTAATAGAAAAAGGTAAAAAATCGTTTATACGAAAAACTAGGGACTGTATACAATTAATTAGGGACTGTATCCATTTATTTTGGTGAATTATGGCTGTCAACGTCGTTGGTCTTCATACGTTCCGCGCGTATCAAAATCTTTGGTTTCCATTCAAGTCGCCCCATTCCAATGAAACGGGCTAATTGACGCGTTAGTGGTACGGGGAAAAAATCGCCGCCCGCGTGGGGTTTCACCAATCAGAGGCCGATCTCCAAAGTGAGGGCGCTCTTTACATTTCAGTTTTTGGAGAATGTGCTATCAGGGCCCAGTGGGAAGGAAAGCCAGTTGTTTTGTGTGCCGTAAAGTCAAAATGGAAACGAATGTGTATGCTTCATTGAGCCCATAATAATATGGCACTCTTAGGATTGATGGAGATAGCAAGGGACCCGACAAGCGAAAGCGCCCTTGAGTTTAGTATAGAAGTGCCTGATTAGTCAATATACCAGGTCGTTTGGAGATTTAACCAATGGCGACAGTGCACTCATTTCATTTACGTTCTTTTTGAGCGGCATTATTATTTGTGAGCCTTGTTTTGAAATGGACGTCAATTTTTAGTGACTCTGACTGTTTCAGGTAACCAACAGAAATATAATTTTGAAGATAGGTAAGTATAGAATATATCTTGCACCAAACTGTCAGATTATTCTGCCGAACTTGTTTAGTGAAGAAACACGGCAGTTTTCTCCGACCTTAAATTCACTACAACAACGGTCATAGTTCCGTCTCTGTTTTTTTTCCCACAAAATTGTCGATGAAAACTAGAATAATCTTTCCAAACTATAAGGCGCTAGTCGGCCTGTTTGTTAAATAAAATCGTTGGTTTAAAGACCGGTGTTGGAGCCCAATACTCTGTTTTGGTTGAGCGTCACTGCGGGTACCTACATTTCCAGGTTTTTTTTACTCGCATCCACTTTCTGTTGACAATAACTTCGTACTCACGACTCAGATGAACACTTCTCATAACTTTAACTGGAGTCCTTTAATTAATGTCCCAAAATGTAAAGTCCACCAAAAGGTGTGATTCTAATAGTAAACTTAAGACAATGATGACGACGATTGACGGTTAAAAACTTGTGAACCTTCCTAGGTGACGCTAACTTTTTCACAGTGTCAAAAAAAATTGCGCCACCAAAACGAGCGAGGGTGCCATATAACTGTTACGGTACAGAAATGTCACGAGAGATCAGTGGATTTGTTTCAAGTTCAGGAACAAATCTCGTGAACTGAACTTAAAGGTAGGATACACCATTTGCAGACATCAAAAATATTTACTACCGAATTATTACGAAATATCTTACTTATTTGAAGGTAAATTATGATTCTAGGCATCCAGCAAAATGATCGCGCTAGATATCCTGTAATTATTCTGAAAAATATAATTTTATAAAAATAAATTCGCGATCGCCGGATGGCGATCGCCAAAAACACAACTGCCCGACAGCTGTTGAAAACAAACGCAGTTTTTCGTGATTTTCTCGCCATCCATAAATTATTGTAAAATGTCGGACAGGTCAGTTAAACGAGATTTACTATAAAATACAACCCCTCAAATCCACCCATTCATGATAATTCAAGCAATTACCAATATCCTACCTTTATCTTTGAAACAAATCCACTGATCTCTCGTGACAATCGAGGGCGCCCTCAATAGGCCCGTTTTCGGAGTATTGATGATTGGTGAACTGCATGCATACTGTACTAGACTAGACGGACGGTGCGCGCCCCGGAACAAGACTAGCCAAAACTTAGCTTGCTGGAAAAAAATTCGCGTCAAAATATTTGCGACTTTGGGGGCAAGTTGCGAATATTGACGTCAATATTGACGTCAATATTCGCGACTTTCGGGGAAAGTCGTGAAATTTGACGCGAATATCGACGTCAAATTTGACGTCAATATTCGCGACTTTTTGGGAAATTCGTGAATATTGACGTCAAATTTGACGTCAATATTGGCGACTTTGAGGAAAGTCGTGAAAATTGTCGTGAATATTGACGTCAATATTCACAATCTGCGGAGTCCCTTTAGGGCCACCATACAATACCGCAGAATCCTAACTCGAATTTCATCATGGTTAGATAATTACTGTTATATGAAGCCCGGGAAGGGACAGGGTGGTAAAAAAATTTGGGCCCTAGCTATTTCGTTCCCACGAATTACTAATTCGTGCCCACGAAATGCTAATTCGTGCCCACGAAATGCTAATTCGTTCCCACGAATTACTAATTCGTTCCCACGAATTAGCATTTCGTGGGCACGAATTAGTAATTCGTGGGAACGAATTAGCATTTCGTGGGCACGAATTAGTAATTCGTGGGCACGAATTAGTAATTCGTGGGAACGAATTAGTAATTCGTGGGCACGAATTAGTAATTCGTGGGCACGAATTAGTAATTCGTGGGAACGAAATAGTAATTCGTGGGAACGAATTAGCATTTCGTGGGCACGAATTAGTAATTCGTGGGAACGAATTAGCATTTCGTGGGCACGAATTAGTAATTCGTGGGAACGAAATACTAATTCGTGGGAACGAATTAGTAATTCGTGGGAACGAATTAGCATTTCGTGGGAACGAATTAGCATTTCGTGGGCACGAAATAGTATTTCGTGGGAACGAATTAGTAATTCGTGGGAACGAAATAGCTAGGGCCCAAATTTTTTTACCACCCTGTCCCTTCCCGGGCTTCATACGAATGAGTATGAAGCCCGGGAAGGGACAGGGTGGTAAAAAAATTTGGGGCCTAGCTATTTCGTTCCCACGAATTACTAATTCGTGCCCACGAAATGCTAATTCGTTCCCACGAATTACTATTTCGTTCCCACGAATTACTATTTCGTTCCCACGAATTACTAATTCGTGCCCACGAATTAGTATTTCGTTCCCACGAATTACTAATTCGTGAACACGAATTAGTATTTCGTTCCCACGAATTACTAATTCGTGAACACGAATTAGTATTTCGTTCCCACGAATTACTAATTCGTGCCCACGAATTAGTATTTCGTTCCCACGAATTACTAATTCGTGCCCACGAAATGCTAATTCGTTCCCACGAATTACTAATTCGTGCCCACGAATTACTAATTCGTGCCCACGAAATGCTAATTCGTTCCCACGAAATACTATTTCGTTCCCACGAATTACTAATTCGTTCCCACGAATTAATAATTCGTGCCCACGAAATGCTAATTCGTTCCCACGAAATACTAATTCGTGCCCACGAATTACTAATTCGTGCCCACGAATTACTATTTCGTGCCCACGAATTACTAATTCGTGCCCACGAATTACTAATTCGTGCCCACGAAATGCTAATTCGTTCCCACGAATTACTATTTCGTTCCCACGAAATACTATTTCGTTCCCACGAATTACTAATTCGTGCCCACGAATTAATAATTCGTGCCCACAAAATGCTAATTCGTTCCCACGAAATACTAATTCGTGCCCACGAATTACTAATTCGTGCCCACGAATTACTATTTCGTGCCCACGAATTACTAATTCGTGCCCACGAATTACTAATTCGTGCCCACGAAATGCTAATTCGTTCCCACGAATTACTATTTCGTTCCCACGAATTACTATTTCGTTCTCACGAATTAGTATTTCGTTCCCACGAATTACTAATTCGTTCCCATGAAATACTATTTCGTGGGCACGAATTACTAATTCGTGCCCACGAATGACTAATTCGTGCCCACGAAATGCTAATTCGTTCCCACGAAATGCTAATTCGTGCCCACGAAATGCTAATTCGTGCCCACGAATTACTATTTCGTTCCCACGAATTAGTATTTCGTTCCCACGAATTACTAATTCGTTCCCACGAATTAGTATTTCGTTCCCAAGAATTAGTATTTCGTTCCCACGAATTACTAATTCGTTCCCACGAAATGCTAATTCGTGCCCACGAAATGCTAATTCGTTCCCACGAATTACTAATTCGTTCCCACGAAATGCTAATTCGTTCCCACGAATTACTAATTCGTGCCCACGAAATGCTAATTCGTTCCCACGAATTGCTAATTCGTTCCCACGAATTACTAATTCGTTCCCACGAAATACTAATTCGAATTAATGCACGAATTAGTATTAATGCACGAATTAGTATTTCGTGGGAACGAATTAGTAATTCGTGGGAACGAATTAGCAATTCGTGGGAACGAATTAGCATTTCGTGGGCACGAATTAGTAATTCGTGGGAACGAATTAGCATTTCGTGGGAACGAATTAGTAATTCGTGGGAACGAATTAGCATTTCGTGGGCACGAATTAGCATTTCGTGGGAACGAATTAGTAATTCGTGGGAACGAAATACTAATTCTTGGGAACGAAATACTAATTCGTGGGAACGAATTAGTAATTCGTGGGAACGAAATACTAATTCGTGGGAACGAAATAGTAATTCGTGGGCACGAATTAGCATTTCGTGGGCACGAATTAGCATTTCGTGGGAACGAATTAGCATTTCGTGGGCACGAATTAGTCATTCGTGGGCACGAATTAGTAATTCGTGCCCACGAAATAGTATTTCATGGGAACGAATTAGTAATTCGTGGGAACGAAATACTAATTCGTGAGAACGAAATAGTAATTCGTGGGAACGAAATAGTAATTCGTGGGAACGAATTAGCATTTCGTGGGCACGAATTAGTAATTCGTGGGCACGAATTAGTAATTCGTGGGCACGAAATAGTAATTCGTGGGCACGAATTAGTAATTCGTGGGCACGAATTAGTATTTCGTGGGAACGAATTAGCATTTTGTGGGCACGAATTATTAATTCGTGGGCACGAATTAGTAATTCGTGGGAACGAAATAGTATTTCGTGGGAACGAAATAGTAATTCGTGGGAACGAATTAGCATTTCGTGGGCACGAATTAGTAATTCGTGGGCACGAATTAGTAATTCGTGGGCACGAAATAGTAATTCGTGGGCACGAATTAGTAATTCGTGGGAACGAATTAGTAATTCGTGGGAACGAAATACTAATTCGTGGGCACGAAATAGTAATTCGTGGGCACGAAATAGTAATTCGTAGGAACGAATTAGTAATTCGTGGGCACGAATTAGTAATTCGTGGGAACGAAATACTAATTCTTGGGAACGAATTAGCATTTCGTGGGTACGAATTAGTAATTCGTGGGAACGAATTAGCATTTCGTGGGCACGAATTAGTAATTCGTGGGAACGAATTAGTAATTCGTGGGCACGAAATAGTAATTCGTGGGCACGAAATAGTAATTCGTGGGAACGAATTAGTAATTCGTGGGCACGAATTAGTAATTCGTGGGCACGAATTAGTAATTCGTGGGAACGAAATAGTAATTCGTGGGAACGAATTAGCATTTCGTGGGCACGAATTAGTAATTCGTGGGCACGAATTAGTAATTCGTGGGCACGAAATAGTAATTCGTGGGCACGAATTAGTAATTCGTGGGCACGAATTAGTATTTCGTGGGAACGAATTAGCATTTTGTGGGCACGAATTATTAATTCGTGGGCACGAATTAGTATTTCGTGGGCACGAAATAGTAATTCGTGGGAACGAAATAGTAATTCGTGGGAACGAAATAGTATTTCGTGGGAACGAAATAGTAATTCGTGGGAACGAAATAGTATTTCGTGGGAACGAAATAGTAATTCGTGGGAACGAATTAGCATTTCGTGGGCACGAATTAGTAATTCGTGGGAACGAATTAGTAATTCGTGGGCACGAATTAGTATTTTGTGGGAACGAATTAGCATTTCGTGGGCACGAATTAGTAATTCGTGGGCACGAATTAGTAATTCGTGGGCACGAAATAGTAATTCGTGGGAACGAAATAGTAATTCGTGGGAACGAAATAGTATTTCGTGGGAACGAAATAGTAATTCGTGGGAACGAAATAGTATTTCGTGGGAACGAAATAGTAATTCGTGGGAACGAATTAGCATTTCGTGGGCACGAATTAGTAATTCGTGGGAACGAATTAGTAATTCGTGGGCACGAATTAGTATTTCGTGGGAACGAATTAGCATTTCGTGGGCACGAATTAGTAATTCGTGGGCACGAATTAGTAATTCGTGGGCACGAAATAGTAATTCGTGGGAACGAAATAGTAATTCGTGGGAACGAAATAGTATTTCGTGGGAACGAAATAGTAATTCGTGGGAACGAATTAGCATTTCGTGGGCACGAATTAGCATTTCGTGGGCACGAAATAGTAATTCGTGGGAACGAAATAGTAATTCGTGGGAACGAAATAGTAATTCGTGGGAACGAAATAGTAATTCGTGGGAACGAAATAGTATTTCGTGGGAACGAAATAGTAATTCGTGGGAACGAATTAGCATTTCGTGGGCACGAATTAGCATTTCGTGGGCACGAAATAGTAATTCGTGGGAACGAAATAGTAATTCGTGGGAACGAATTAGCATTTCGTGGGCACGAATTAGCATTTCGTGGGCACGAATTAGTAATTCGTGGGAACGAATTAGCATTTCGTGGGCACGAATTAGTAATTCGTGGGCACGAATTAGTAATTCGTGGGAACGAATTAGTAATTCGTGGGCACGAATTAGTAATTCGTGGGCACGAATTAGTAATTCGTGGGAACGAAATAGTAATTCGTGTTAACGAATTAGCATTTCGTGGGCACGAATTAGTAATTCGTGGGAACGAATTAGCATTTCGTGGGCACGAATTAGTAATTCGTGGGAACGAAATACTAATTCGTGGGAACGAATTAGTAATTCGTGGGAACGAATTAGCATTTCGTGGGAACGAATTAGCATTTCGTGGGCACGAAATAGTATTTCGTGGGAACGAATTAGTAATTCGTGGGAACGAAATAGCTAGGGCCCAAATTTGTTTACCACCCTGTCCCTTCCCGGGCTTCATACAAAGGTAATTATTGTCATCAGTATATCTATTTTTAATGTTTCTATCTATAGTTGTGTTGGTCTTCCATGCGTCACCCTCGCACATGGGATAGTCCTAAAATATAGCAATATTTAGCCCCAAATGCTTCTGTCCTTGACACAGCATCCGCTGGGAACAGTTACCTTGCATTTTGCAAATGTCGGTTGTCCAGATACAGACTACAAGTCCAGTTTGTAAATATAAAGCCAAGTAAAATGGAGTTAATCACTTATTCATTGAACTGCTTATTTAGATGGAACCAAAGGCAAACCTTTCTGTATATAGTTGGCTCACACAGAAATAATTTCGCATGTTTAGTAGACTGTTTTGTTTTGGTAAGAAATTGAGCTGTTCATTGTAAAATGTTATTTTAATCTTGTATTAGTTACTTTTCCTGATCAGAGAGATGGTCACTGTGAATGTATTTCTGACAGAAAAGTGTGAATGTTCAGTCAATTTTAATTTAAAAAGATGGGCTTTCTTTGAAAGAAATAACAGAAACATTAACTTTTTTGTAATAGATTAACGCAAGGGAAGAAGGCACCTGGTCACAATGGCTTGTCGTGACGACCTGGTCGAGTTGTATTTCCATCTTGGAATAACTTACAAACACATTGCATTGACATTAGGTACAAAACATGCAATGTTCATAAGCGAAAGAGGTGTGAAACGAATCTTGCAAAAAAAAGGTCTGTTTCGTCGTAAGGGTTACACAGAACTTGAAACGGTTGTTAGATTTATAAGTACAGAACTGCAAGGATCGGGCTGTTGTCATGGATACCGATGGATGTACGAAAAATGCAAAGTAAACGGTTTAATTGTCCGGAAGGAACATGTCAGGGCTATTTTATCGGCTCTCGATCCTGTTGGGACCGAACTGTGACGTTCAAGAAGACTACGCAGACGGTCATATTTCTCCAAAGGACCCAATTATATTTGGCACATGGATTCTTATGATAAGTTGCGTCAATATGGACTATGCATTAATGGATGCATTGACGGCTTCTCCCGGAAACTGACGTGGCTAAATGTTTACACTACCAGCAGCGACCCAAGAGTGATCGGTGGCTACTTCATAAAAGCCGTTGAAAACCTTAAAGGTTGTCCCAAGATTGTGCGTGCTGATCGAGGAACAGAAAACTGTCGTGTGCGGGACTTCCAGACATTCTTTCGAGAAGATGACACTGATGCATTTGCGGGAGAACGAAGTTTTCTGTACGGGGCCAGCACACATAACCAGCGGATCGAGAGATTCTGGGGATTTTTGAGGAATGAATGCATTCAGTTCTGGATGGAGTTCTTCCTTGAAATGAAAAACGAGGGCCACTTCGATGGTTCATTCCTCGATGTCAACTTGGTCAGATTTTGTTTTCTTGGACTGATACAGGTAATTTTGGTTTCAATTTATTAAGATTTTGTTCTGTTACAAATCAATGGTCCTTGGACGTTGCCGCCTATTATTAACAATGATTGTTTCGTGTTTACCGAAATTTGATCCTTCAAAACACTGTTTTTGTTACACGCTTGAACAAAATTGTGATGCATACCAATTAAATTGATAGTGCAGTTTAAATTAAAACAGATTCATTTGAAAGACCCTTTGCATAATTGTGCATCCACAGATTGCGTCTATACTTTAACGCATTGTCTGCTCTTGCAAAATATCACCATCTTAATAAATTGCCTTTTTTTTTGCACCATTATCTAGATTCTGTTTTGTATCAGTCTAATGTTCGGTGTACCCGACTACAAGAACTTTTCACTTTTCGTGCAAGTGTTGCTTGTTGTACTGTTAACGATTTGTAACAGAGGTGCAAACATTACAGAGTTTATCCCTTTTGTTTAACAGAGCGAACTGGAAGCAACAGCTGATGTGTGGGACGCTCACGTTATCTCCCCATCAAGGAATGTAAGAGTACCTCATGGGCGGCCGAATGTGATGTACTTTGTGCCCGAGCTGTACGAATCCCAAGATTACTTGAACAGAATTTCAGCACCCAAGATACTGGCCTGTAAGCGGGAGTGTGTCTTTCGGAGATCAGTACCGTGTGACGACGACGTTTTCTACCTGTGCACCTTCATCATGGCAGAGCTAAACTTGGATGTTCCCCACGATGCCTATAGTGGTTTGGACGTCTACTTGGAGCTAAGGGAAATATTATCAACACTAAATTAGGGTGTTTTGCTACCAGGAATTCATGAAGCCCAAAGCATCTCCAAGAATAGGGCAACTGGAACAAACAAGAATTGAGGGTGAAGGGAAAACCCGTTCGAAATGACGATTGTGTAATGGATATTTGAAGTTATTATTGTTTATACTGATTTCAAAAAGTAATACTTCATATCATTTATACGTTATTAAATATTTATGTTTGATCAGTACGGATCCAAACAATTAAACTATAATTTGTATGAAATGTGAGAAAGACAGTGATTCCTCGCCCATAGCACCCTCTGCATGTTTGATTATTAAAATAATGACACAGAATTTGATTGATATGTTCAGAACTTTGGTGAAACAAAAATGGTATACAAATACCACGTTTTCCTATGATATTGGTACGAACGGTAGCAACATTTGCTGTGATGTATAATGTACAAACTGTACACTGTAAAAAGTTTGTCCGTTTTTTCACGGAAAAAGTTCCGGCAGCAAAATTACCGGAACAGATTTTGGGTTCTGTAAATTTTACGAAACTTGTTATTTTACGGAAAATAATTAACGGAAAGCGCTTTTACGGAAAACAAGTCATCACGGAAATGTTTCCGTAAAAATACAAAGAGAAAAAAAAGTTCCGGTAATTTTGCTGCCAGAATTCTTTTTATGGTTCGGTTATTTTTCCGTAAAAAAAAATCCATACAAATCTCGTAAATTTACGGAACAATTGAAAACTTCCAGTAATTTTGCTACCGAAACTTTAATGTTCTGAATTTGGGGGTTTAGCAACTTCTTTTTTATAATACACTGTACATGTACAATTGTAAATAAATGGCATTCATATTATAGAACAATAATTACATTTCCACAAATTTGTGCAAGAACAGCAACTATTGTTTGAAAATAAAGGAGATAACACAACCTTGTTTATGTACAAAACTTTTAGTCAAGCTAACAAGTTTCACTGTTGAGTGAAGGTAAAGATTTTTAAAAAGAAATAGAGAGATGCTATCTTGAACTTGATTGTCCTATTCAGAGATTTGAGTCAAGAACAGCTGATTTCCATAGAGTACAAAAGCAAAAACTAAGACAAACTAAGTGAACAATTATTCTTTTTTTCATAGTCACATCTTTAATTTATTAACTTCCAATACAAAAGGCAATACTGGTTAAAACAGTAACACATCTAAATGTAGTAACCATAACAATCAGTTTTGTTTTAATTTATGAGCCACCCTGTATAGAGATCAGTATTTTTCTCTGTTGTAAATTATAAATTTGATTTGACCTTGACATTTGACATAAAATTAATACTAACCTGCTATCCTTTACCCGAGTCTTGTTTATTCCTTACCATTTGAACTTCAACCAAACATACTGTACACCATCTTGTTAACCAGTTCGCGCCGGATGACGTATATAAACGCAAAGTTTTCCCCAAATTCAAAACGGATGACGCATAAACACGCCAAGTTCAAGTTCGGAAATGTCTGTCAGCAGCGAGCAAGGCCAGAAATGCGTGGGTGTGCTTCCCGGCACTTTCGGCCTGAACACGCTTCGGATCGAGTTTCGTTAAAAATAATCCTGCCCTTGGCTCGGTGATGTTAAAATAATCCCGGCGCGAACTGGTTAACAGCCCTTTATCAAAGATATCGGTATAAATTGGTGATTATTTGATCTAGTACCTAGGTACGTGTACCTAGGTACGTATACCTAGGTAGGTACGATGACTGTGTTGGTTATGTGCATGTAGATCATTTCCATTAGTTTTAACCAGTTCGCGCCAGGATTATTGTTTGGGAGACCGAGCCAGAAGCAGGATTAATTTTAAGGAAACTCGATCCGGCCTACATGTAGCTCGCTGCTGACAGACATTTTCAGCCTTGCTTGTGGCGTATTTATCCGTCATCCGTTTAGAATCTCGAAAATATTTGCAGATATATACGTCCTCCAGCGCAAACTGGTTAAACAGTTAAACAAGGAGATACCATACTCGTACATGTATGTCATAAATCTATAAAGAGAAAATCTAAAAGATTAACTTCCAAGGTTTTGAACATTTTGGCCGTTTAACATCAAGTTACTATCAGTAATAAGGATGTCTACTGTTAACATGTTTAACCCTAACTCCCTACACAACAAAGGAAGTTGGAGGATTTTGAAGGAAGTGTATTGTTTAATAACAATGGTGAGGGAGTTAGGGTTAATAGTTGTTGTGATTTACATCATTAGTCAAGATTTATCACAAGTAAATTTTGTAAAAACAAACTGCTTTAACCTTTCTTCTTTCACCTTTTTTTCATTTTCTGAGACATAGGATACTTTTTATTTTATCATTTAACTGCACCAAAATACATGGGTATGTAAACTTGAAAGAGATCAAAAACATTGAAATTTGGGCTCGCGCTTGTAAAATTTATGTTTAAATGTTCAGAAAATCTCAATGCTCAATGAATACTAATATACATTTGGGTCATTCCATGAAGTTGAATGTGTGACAAATTTAAAATTGCTACAAAATACATTTGTTGCAGCAATTGGGATTCTATATGATTATTTCATCATAGCTCGAGTCACTTTGACAGAAAATTTAGTTTGGGCTTCCTTCTCTAGAGTTTTAAATCAACCCCCATAGACTTATGCTATGGATAAAAAATGATAAAGTGTGTTTTTTATTTGAAAATTGACACAGAATGACCTATACATACATGTACGTGTAGCTATGGTTTTATGATTCAGGACACTGCATCCAATCACTCTCAAAAATCGTCAGGTCATTCGCCAGAGCAAGAACCCTGTGGCTCACCTCCCTGATTACTTTCTTTCCTCTCACTGCCTTGCTCCCTTGTTGGGGATTGATGCCAACAAATACCCTGAACAAAAAAAAAAAATTGTAAACAAATTGTAATTTCCCTCATGTTTTCATTCAGTACTGAAAGCACGCATCACCAACAGTGCTATCAAGGTAATAAATAATGTTGCCAGTATTCTTTATGGGTTCCTGCAGGAACTGCTGGTAATAGTGACAGCTGTTTTGCTGTACAGCTAACCTTTATCTTTTATCCTTAATTACTTTTTAAAATGTCTGTGAGGAAGGTTGTACTCTATGTTTAAGTGCCTACGTAGCTAATACAGCTTGGCAAACTGAAATTAAAAAATTATATATTGAAGTAAAGTGAACAAAGAAAACAGGCAGAAGCAGGATTCGAACCTGCGACCTTTGGAATAACGTACCGGAGCTATCTTGCCCTATACTAGGTTGGCGGTCTCCCAAATTGTCAGTATCTTTGTTCAGAGGCGCTAGTCAAAAATCAAATACCAGAATTCCGTGTGGCCAGGGATCACGCCGGATTATACGATACAACCTGGGAAGCGGCATTGTGGGGATCACTCAATGAGGATATGACCTCTTATCTTAAATTACACCACTATACCACAAGAGAAACTGACTATTTGAATACATATCAAAGTGAACAAAGAAACTGGCATGAGTGGGATTTGAATAAAGATACTGACAATTTGGGAGACCGCCATCACAGGGCTAGATAATCATGGTCCTCACTTTAGTAAGCAAATTTACCTAGTAATGTTCCCTTGTGGTATATACATGTACAATGTAGGTGTAATAAAAGAAATTAAGTGAAATCTGAAAATAAACGCACCATTTGCCCTACTGTGATGTGACATATTATGTAAAACTGCTGCTACACTATCACTGTCATGTATTTCTAATTTAATTATATCCCGATTCATAAAAAAAATGCACTCCGAGCATGTGCATTAGAATACACGCCCAAGAAAAAAAGGTCTTCAAAACCTATTTGAACGAAGTTTTCTAGGTGTTTTCCCCACAGTGTCACAAACTTTTCTGACTTAATTTAATTTAAGTCAAGTCATTTTAGTAAGTGAGTCGTGTCGTGTCGAGTCGAGTCGAGTCGAGTCGAGTCGAGTCGAGTCGAGTCGAGTCGAGTCGAGTCGAGTCGAGTCGAGTCGAGTCGAGTCGAGTCGAGTCGAGTCGAGTCGAGTCGGATCGGGTCGGGTCGGGTCGAGTCGGGTCGGTTCGGGTCGGGTCGGGTCGAGTCGAGTCGAGTCGAGTCGAGTCGAGTCGAGTCAAATATTTAGCTCCAGACAATTTGAACAATAATATAAGCACAAGGAAGAAAATAGTTTGTTAGCATTCTTTAATGAGAAATCGCAAACAGTTTCTGTTGGCGAAACAGTTGCTGCCCCTTTTTTAAAGAAATCACTGTGATGTAGCGTATCCCTTTGAGGTACCGGTAGTAACAATCCTGACCAAATCATTACTATGATGCTACACTTAAGAATATAGGATTGACATACCGTTGTATGAAGTCCATGGTCGAGGACACAGCCAATGGATAAACAATGTTGAACACATAGTAGGACGCAAATACCATGGCTATGCCCTTTTCGACAGATGATAATTGACCATGCACCACCTTCTTATCGATGCATAAGTAGATATGTCCATCTGTAAAAATGTATGCAAAATAAACAAAAGACACTCAAAATGATTTACTTATAAATCATCAAATAGGGAAGGACAACATGCATTCAGAAGGCATTTGTAACATAGTAGTATACAGATACCAGGTATAACATTTTTGGAGGGTGGGTATATAGTCAATATGAGCTCCCCCAGGTAATTCAAACATTCAAACAAATTTTTAGGGTGGGTACATGTATATAGTCAATATTAGTTCCTGAGGTGATCATGAAGCCGAGGGAACTAGTTTGTCAACTTTCAATACTGTTATACAGAGGGAAGCTATTATCCACTACCTACCCAAAATAAACCATGTTATATGTTTTACTATACCTCATACATATTCAGTTACATTGTCAGGTGTTAGGGAAAACACCGCCAACAAAATTAAAACATTTATGTGTGCTGCCATATTTATGTTTAGCGCACGGCATACAGTTCAGTCGTGTCGATGTTCGTGCGTTTGTTTTTGATTGAAATAGGGGACGTATGACAAAGGGAACAATGGGGTCCCCTATTCCGCAAAGGTCCCCGATTCAGACTCGTGTGCAAATCCTATGGCGATCATCCGAAAACGTTAGAGTACAAACAAAAGAGGGAAGACGGTCGGACAATGCCCCGTCCCCTATTGACGGCATTTACCCACTTGCGTGCGTGTGTAATATACACCCGTGTGCTAGTTCCACGATTGCATCGTAAAGTGCATGCGTAGTAAACTAGCACACGGGTTACCTGGGTTTGCGGGTTACCTGGGTTTGCTAGTTAACTACGCATGTGCGTATTTTCCCTCTGCGTGAATGCTTGTGCACGCTTGGGAAACAGCAAAAAAAGCGGATGGCACGTAATGGTGATGGACCAGTGAGAATGGGGCTCTGGATCATGAATATGTATGAGGTATAGTAATTCAGCAAGGAACACAGTTTATTGCAACCACTGTTGTGTCAAAGTTACCCATCTCCGTGGTCCGTCAGGTTGGCATCTTGCAACAATATAAATTGAAAAATAATTGTCAACTTCCCCGTGGTTTTTAACATAGTCTGCAAATGGGCAGACTGTGTCAAAAGTAATACTTCACAATGCCTAGAAATAACACATGGCTATAGAAGCGTCTGTGACAACGTTCCATTGACTTGTGTGATATCGGACACATATTCCCACAAGTATTTCGGTCGCAACTGTACTTTCCCGAGCAGGCGCGCGGTCACAACTTCAGCACAGCGTGCAAAAGAACGTATTTGTGCATGCCCCCATGATGATCAGACAAGCACACATACAAAGTACACACACTGTGTTCGTGTGTGTACTTTGTATGTGTGCTTGTCTGATCATCATGGGGGCATGCACAAATACGTTCTTTTGCACGCTGTGCTGAAGTTGTGACCGCGCGCCTGCTATGTGTGTACTTTGTATGTGTGCTTGTCTGATCATCATGGGGGCATGCACAAATACGTTCTTTTGCACGCTGTGCTGAAGTTGTGACCGCGCGCCTGCTCGGGAAAGTACAGTTGCGACCGAAATACTTGTGGGAATATGTGTCCGATATCACACAAGTCAATGGAACGTTGTCACAAAGGTAGGATACATTGCAGATATCGAAACAATTTACTGCCAAATTATTAAAATGATTGCGCTAGATATCCTGTAATTATTCAGAAAATTGAATTTTATAAGGCAAAATTCACGATCGCCGTGCGGCGATCGCGAATAACATAAGAATAACTGCTCGACGCCAGTTGAAAACAAACGCTGTTTTTCGTGCTTTTCTAGGCATCCATGATTGTAAAACTTCGGACAGGTCAGTTTAACGATATTTACTATAAATTACAACCCCAAAAATCTACCTATTCATGATAATTCAAGCAATTACAAATGGCGTATCCTACCTTTAATAATACTGTGCGTTTAATTATCATGAATGGGTGGATTTGGGGGGTTAATCGCCATCGCCATCGCCAGACGGCGATTGCTAAAAAACCCAAGAACAACTGCATAAGAACCACTGCTCGACGCCGGTTGAAAACAAACGCCGTTTTTCTTGTTTTCTCAGTAGCCATGATTGTAAAACTCCGGACAGGTCAGTTAAACGATAATTACTATAAAATACAACCCCCCAAATCCACCCATTCATGATAATTAAACGCACAGTATTATTAAAGGTAGGATACGCCATTTGTAATTGCTTGAATTATCATGAATAGGTAGATTTTTGGGGTTGTAATTTATAGTAAATATCGTTAAACTGACCTGTCCGAAGTTTTACAATCATGGATGCCTAGAAAAGCACGAAAAACAGCGTTTGTTTTCAACTGGCGTCGAGCAGTTATTCTTATGTTATTCGCGATCGCCGCACGGCGATCGCGAATTTTGCCTTATAAAATTCAATTTTCTGAATAATTACAGGATATCTAGCGCAATCATTTTAATAATTTGGCAGTAAATTGTTTCGATATCTGCAATGTATCCTACCTTTAATACTGAGCGTTTAATAAAAATAAGCGTTGCCTTGTAAAATTATAATTAGTTACGCCACCCCGATCGTACGTACGGATACAAAGACGATACACGCGAGGTACATTAACGTCTCGTACTCATTATGTTTTGTACATAATACATTATGTACATAATGCTAGTGATTCCTATTTGAGCCCCATTATAGCTGACGAGTATATCGCTAATGGGGTCGATCTGTCAGTTCGTTGATACCAGGATAACTTGTTTATTCACGAATATAGCCATGCTGGAGCAAACATTTCATACGACTTAACATTAAAGGTGTACCTTCGGCCAGAGATCATTCAAAATATAGTACACCGTAATCAACCGCGTTTGTTGGGGTGTTTGTTTGTTTGTTTGTTTGTTGGGTTGTTTTCTCGGACCTTGGGCTACATTTGAGGACCACACTACGGATACGCACCAAATATATATATAGTGTTTGTAAATATATTTTAAATATTTCTGTTAAGACTTTGCAGTATTCCAATGGATGACGGAGTAATTTACATTGTAAAACTTTGTGATAACATTGTCAATATTCCCAAAAGTTAATTACCGGGCAATTATAGCAAAAATTTCTGCTGGAGTGGGGTTTGTAAAGGCCCTGTCACACTTTTGCGTATCCTAATTCCTTATGAGTTGCGCATTGACATTTTTTTCATACGCACAATATGCACCTCATATGCATCTCAATCGTTTTGTGTAAGTTTTATGTACGTAGGCATGCGCACAGTACGGCCCAGTACGCCGGATAGTTTTGGGCAAGCACAAAACTACGCAGCGTACGCTGTTACGCAGGTCATAAGTTATAAATACGCAGCGCATCGGTCCCGCATCGGTCGAGCGCGGTACAAATACGCTATGTGTTCGTGGGGGATAAGCGGTTCATACGCGGTAATACGCTGACCTCCCGGCACGCACCCCGTCAGCGTATGAGCCGCGTACATTGGACGTATACATAGCGTACTTGCAGCGCAGATACAACGCAACGCACGCACGCATAGCGAATGCCGACGTATTGCACGAATTAGTACCGTTGGTCCTGCGATCGGGCAGCGCATTGTACTTATTTGTAACTTTTGAGAAACGCACAGACAGCGTACAGATAGCGTACTTGCCGTACATCCATGGTACACTCGAGATTTCGTATAAATATGATGGCTCCTCTACACTCTACACTCTACACTACAGCGTCGAGAACACATGATTGCTGTCATCCAACACCAGCATGACATCATAAACCTGCAGCTCCATCTCCTTCGTCAAAGAAGAGATAGAAGAATAAGAAGAAGAGCGCGCCGAAGAATCGCCTGGGTCCGGCCATGGATAGGGAGAAGACATCAGTTTGGGGTCTATGATCAACTGGTGGTGGAGCTCCGAAATGAGGACACAAGAGCCTTTACCAACTTCATGCGCATGCACCCTGCCATGTATGATGAATTGCTGGAGAGAGTGGGAGGAAGACTCACTAAGAAATACACCTTCATGAGACACCCCATGGAACCAGGCTTGAAGCTGGCATTGACCCTCCGCCACCTCGCCTCTGGGAACACCTACGCGTCCATGGCGTTTGCTTGGCGAGTACCACACAACACCATCTCTGTGGTCGTTCGAGATGTCTGCAAAGCCATCATAGCAGAGTACCTGGATGAGCTGATGGTCTGCCCAAGTACACCCAAGCAATGGCGCCAGGTAGCTGACAGGTACTACCAGAAGTGGAACTTCCCCCACACCTGTGGTGCCAAAGATGGAAAGCACATGGCTATCCGCTGTCCTCCCTGTAGTGGTTCCATGTACTACAACTACAAGGGCTTTTACTCCATCTTGCTCTTTGTCATGGTCGACGCGGACTACAAGTTCCTCTGGGCAGATATTGGCGGCTTGGGGTCTGCATCCGACGCCCAGGTCTTCAATAACAGTAAACTCAAGGAGTGTATTGATGATGGTACCATCAGCTTCCCAGATCCCGAGTCTCTCCCAAACGACACCCCAGATGTTCCCTACTTCATCGTTGGAGACGATGCTTTTCCCTGATGACCACCCTAATGAAGCCTTACAGTCGCAGGGACATGACCAGAGAAGAAAGGATCTTCAACTACCGTCTCTCGCGTGCCAGGAGGGTGGTGGAAAATGCCTTTGGCATCCTGGCCAACAGGTTCCAGGTGATGCTCACCACCATGCAGCACCACCCCTCCACAGTGAAGCTCATAGTCACAACCTGTGTGCTCCTCCACAACCTGATTAGGACACGGTACCCATCACTCCAGAACCAACAGCTGGACCAGGCAGAGAATGCAGACCGTGACGTTGTAGCTGGAGCATGGGGAGAGGGTCGCAACCTGAAGGACACCATCGAGGTGACTGGTCCCAACAGAGCCTCTATGGAAGGGAAGATGCAGAGGAACCTGCTGAAGCACTGGGTCAACTCTGAAGCAGGCTCTGTACCATGGCAAGATGGGATGATCTAGTTTGTTTGCGTGGCAGGGACACATGTCAATGTATAATTGTGCATAATATTATGACCTTGTTTGCTGACAATAAAATTTGTTTTGTGTGGAAGCACATGTCATAAGGGTTAAACAAATGTGACCCGCTCTAAGAAAAAGTGACGTAAGTCGCGCTATGCATTTATGAGTAATGGCCTGTTAAAGTTAATAGGGTAAATATTGTTGTCAAAATTTGATTTTCATTTTTTGTCTTAAATGACATCTTTAATATCAAAAGTTTCAGATTTAATTAACAAAAAGTTGGAATTAGATAAATAAAGTGAAACAAAACCTTTTAAGAGTGCATGGTTCCAATGTATTGTCTTAGTTTTGTTGTGTTTCAAAGCCTGTTTTCTCAGTTGTTTATTTTGAATTCCATGGAACCATTAATATGCAAAAACGTCATATCACCGGAACGGGAGGGGCTATGGAGCTGTACTATGTACCAAATCAAAGCTTAAAACCTGGACTTTTTAATCATGTACATAACACTATTTTTAGGTTTTGCGACTTATGTCACCTTTTCCTGGAGCGGGTCACAAATAGACATATTACAATTTTGAAATAGGGCATAAGGGTTAATAATTTTACATATGACGTTTTTGTTAAACATCTGAAATACGTTATATTGTATGTGTATGTGTAATTGTAAATTGTTTGTATTGCAAGTGTTGAGTGTTTTCATTGCTTTTCAAATTATAAAGGGAGGGTATTTCTTTGCATCTCAATATAATAAGGACTTTATTATTGTTATGTTTGTATAAGTGATGCAAAGCATAAAGGCCGGGTATTAAATTTACATGGCAAGGTAATAGGGAATTGGGATAGGGCCAATTGAAAACAAAGAGATTGTTAACAGTTTAGGTAACTTTTATTGTTATCACAATGAGTATGTAAATAATGGCACTGAAAAGGCCTACACTACTCTAAAACTACCAAGTGTCCCTATTACACAAACACACAAACTCCTACTTGTCGTCACTGGTTGCTAGTGGTGGCGTGGGGGTTTCAGGTCTTGTTGGTGACGCCAAGATGCCAGACAGAGAAATGTATGAAATGCCAGACAGGTTGTTGATGTTGCCAAGCTCCGACAGCTGATGCTGCTGGTATTGCTGTGGCTGCTGCTGCTGCTGCTGCTGTGGCTGCTGCTGTTGCTGCTGTGGCTGCTGCTGCTGGTACTGATGTGGCTGCTGCTGCTGGTACTGATGTGGCTGCTGCTGCTGGTACTGGTGCTGCGGGGAAGCCTGGTAGTACTGCTCCATGTAATGAGGGGTTGCAGACCCCCACACAGAGCTGGGTGGCGCCTGGCGTCTCCATATGTGGGGAGGCGGCTGGTGGGGGGTGTAGGGTGGGGGTGTAGAGCTGGGCCTAGCATGTCTGCTGGCAGTATGTGCGAGGAACAGTGGAGGAGGAGCAGGAGCAGCAGGATCATCACCATCATCGGAATAGGACGAGTCGTCATCCATGTCTAGCTTGCGGAGTATGTCCCAAATTGCAGCCTTGGCCACCTTGTACTTGGGCTTGGACATGGTGAGTAGCGAATCCCTCACGAAGTTGGCAAAGGTAGCTCTCCTGCTGAGTGGGGCAGGTTCAGCCAACTGCTTCAACAGTTGACCAGACTGAAGCAGGTTCTCTTGGAGGGTCTGCAGGGAAGGGTCATCATCCTGCCTGCGCTTCTTGCCCTTCTTGGTGGTGGTGTTTGTTCCCGAGGTGGAAGGGGTCTCTACAGGGAAGCCATCTTCCTCCTCCATGTCTGCAAGGCCAGCTTGGGCAGCCGCTGCCTCCGCCTGTGCCAAGGTGTCACTCCCCTGCCCGGCAAGGTCTGCTCTGATCTGCAATAATAACAATGCATTAGCCACAAGAAAACAGAAGAAATGGCAAATAATAATTGCACATGAATGCAATGAATGTCCCCCTTTACACGTAAAACTTGTGAAATATGGGTTTTTTAAGCACAACAATCAAATAAAGCTCTTGATCAATAAACGATATGAGTTTGTAGTTACAAAATTACCAAGTTGATCAACGTAATGAATCAAATGACTGAAAACAAGTTTTGTGGAAACTGATTACATTGTAAACATGTTGGTGTCCACGTGAAAAATGCAATCTTCCAATATGTACATTTTTAAATAGATTTTGTGAGAAAGGTAATTACATAACTAGGTTAAAGGATCTTTACTAACTAAGAAGAAAATGTTACAATAAAGTGATTATTTTGGGCTTAAAATGCGCATGTCGTTAGTTGATATCCTTGTTTACGGAAACACCCATTTGCTAATTCGATAATAAAACATTCATGGGATATCACTAAGGTTCTAAGCTAGTTTAGGCTTATAGCACACAATATACTAGCGCACACGAGTTTGAACTTTGAAGCAACTTTAAACAAAGACAGCGTGGCTGGGTGGTTGCGCAAATTATGTTTCCTGAAAACTTCAAGTTCTGAAGGTATAATGTAAACGTTTATATTTAACTTGTTTACAATTTCCAAATATTATCCTTAAGAGAAATGCGTTTAAGGCGCATCCGGGGCGAGAGTATCTCTTTAGCTGTCATGAAAAACACTGTTGTCATCCACTTATATTCGATAAGATAAGATAATGTATTTATTAGCAACCATACAAAGTTGGATTTTACACTTGTAATTTGTTTAAAAATACATACACATTTTAAGAAAAACTTCTATCAAGAATATATTAATTATAAATATTAATATAGAGTAACCTTTCATGGTTGAGTAACTATTGATGACATCTCAGAGTTATAACGAAATTTAAGATGCAAAATGTGGCCAAAAAACATCAGCTGCAACTCACATGTGTTCCCTGTGTGATCTACAGTATACAGTCCAAAACGAACGATAAAAACTAGAACTCAAACGGAAAACAGATGAAAGTACGCTGAGCTATTTCCGAGGTGCTGCCGCATGGCGTCACTCATGTTCTACCCAGCAACATAGAATTGTTTATTATGAGTTGCCATGGAGAAGTTGTTGACAAGGACAATAACGGCAAGTGGGCGGCATCTCTGTGACGCGCCTGTTTATATTAAATTCAACGGCTCTGGTTGCTGTGGGCCGTATGTGCACCATTCCAAGGCGCTGTATTTCCATTCTATTCAAAGGCGTATAATTATGTCGTTAAAACTGTACTGTAAATACCACACGACAAAATATGAATGCCACCGACGGCAACTCGTCTAGTTTTGGATATGAAGACCCCATCGTTCTTTTTGGAGTCATTCTACAATCTCTAACAGTTCTACTCGTTGTCCTGCTCAATTCACTGGGTCTTGTAGTTCTTCGCTGCACCAGGGACATCCAAGATACTACCAAGACCTTTATAGCATCGCTTACCATATCAGATCTGTGCAGTGGAATATTCAACGCAACTCCCAACCTAATCACTCGTATTTATAACCGCTGGGTGCTTGGAAATCCTTTGTGTACTTTGTCAAAAATTGTATCACCGACGCTGTATTCAACAACCATTTTGTCACTTCTGATTCTAACTGTTGATCGCTTTCTGGCTATCGTCCATCCACTCCACACTCTAAACAAAAAGTGTAAACTCTTGTTGTGTAAAACCGTTGGGTACAAAAATTGTGTCATTTTTGCTCAATATTGAGCAAAACAAAATGTTCGATTGTACCTTCTACTTGTTTGTGTCATATCTAACACACACAAAATGGTTAAAATAGTACCCAACGTTGGCTACAAGCTCCAGCTACACAGGCGAAGAGTTCAAATCACAATATTATTACACACGTAAAGGGTTTAAGAAACTCTGTTTACCCCACAGCTGTGCCATAAATCTGGCATGTACACTTTGAAAAGATCAATATTACCAAACATTAGTAAAATGTTACCACTGTGTGAAGGGTAAACTGATGCACGTGGCACGTTTACCCAACATTGTGTACGCGTGTCATTTATCTACAAAATGGCTGCCGTTTGATAGACCTCGACAAGTTTTGGGATTTTGAAACCGTATTCGTAAGTTTCAGGGCAAGTCAGTGAAATGAATTTCCGTGGTGTTTGTTTATGTGATGCTGGTGTATGAGCATACAAATCAGGGGGTTTGAAAAAGTGACACACTTATTATAGCATTATTTGTAAAATGAACGTCACGCTGCGTTTAATTGCACGTGTGTGTACGTATTCCTACACTGTATATTGCACGTATCGCGGTGGCTGTCGTTACGGTAGTTTACTATCCGATTCCCGACTTGCCCGACCTCACATTGACAATACTCTGGACCTTTCAATTTTGGAACAAGAATATTTAGTCGGGTGACAAGAGTGAAAGGTCCAGGGTATTGTCAATGTTAGGCTGGGTAAGCCGGGGAATCAGATCGTCAACTAGCGTAACGATAGCCACTTCGTTCTCCGCAAGTGACCGACATTTAAACGATTTTAAATGATTTGAATAACGATGGAAATTGTAACGCCCCTTTCCTATTAAAATCAAACCCTACAGCTTCATAAAATTGGGAAATTTGATCAAAATTTAATTCGTTTTCACTGACTTTCAAAACTATGAATCGGTTATTGAAATCTCTAGGTTGTCAAGCCCGCGAATGCTGTCTCGGGCAATTCAAATTACACAGGCCAAAGTTGAATAAACCTCGAAGGTCACAAAACAAAGGTGCACAATAGGTGATTAAAAACAACCCAAGTCATGGGGAAAATCTATAACACAACAGTAATGGGTAGGAATTAAAACCCAATATCTGGGTAAGAAAATGACACAACACATGGGTAAAATCAGGGTTGGGTACAGTTTACACAAGTAATGAGTAAAAAGGGAACATGGTCGTCACATGGGTAAACTTCTTACACAA
Source organism: Crossaster papposus (assembly GCA_037893245.1). Classification (NCBI taxonomy): domain Eukaryota; kingdom Metazoa; phylum Echinodermata; class Asteroidea; order Velatida; family Solasteridae; genus Crossaster; species Crossaster papposus. The sequence goes on along the minus strand of JBAIAA010000213.1, from coordinate 407,061 downwards.
CTTTGTTGTGCAAATAATGTAACACAATTATGGGTAAAAAGTTACGCCGAAATTAGTACTTTTGTACACTCTAGCATTAGTCCATGAGCCAGGGGCTGAAATTTCACATATTGGTACCATCTCAAGGGACTAATCGCCACTGTGATTTTTTCTTTCTTACATGTGTATAGATGTCAGAAAAGTATGATAGACTTTTGTAAGTGGTAGCTTAATGTGGAATTTGGGGTATTTTCTATGACGTGCCTGATAGAGACGGAATCAGATCTTTTTACATCAAACATTAACAACAAACTTTATTTTACTCCATAAATACATGTGTGATGTCCTATACAGTGTCCCAGCATCTAATGCCTTTCAAAGGTTACCCTAATTTCTCCTGTATTTGGCTTAACTCTGTATTAAGGCCACCTGCCTAATATGGCCAACATGTTATTACATGTAAAAAAACTTTAAAAAACATAAACTCATTAAACTGTTCACTTTGCTTTTGAAACTGCGCTGGAAAACAACTGACCCACGAGTGCTATTTTGCTGAAGTGAATTGCAGGCCAGGGCAGATATACGTAGGTGGAGACATGGGGGGGGGGGGGGGTGGTGTAGAAGGTTAATTGCAAATTAGATTTTGAGTTGTCAGTGGCTACATTCTACAGGTTGATGGGTGAACAGAAAATCATTAAAAGTGGTAAAGAAGTTGCATGTGTAATTTACAAATTAACATTTCCATTTGGAAGGCTGAATATACTGAAGGCCATGGTTGTTTCACTGTACTATAATTGGCAGGTTTTCTTTTTAGATCAGAGCTACCTGTAACAAATGGCTTTCATTATCTGATTATAAAACAAGTGCCCATACGTTTTCATAAATTACGGCTGTACATATTCACAGGCGGGAAAATGTGAGTTTTCATGGAAAACAAATTAAGAAATGTTTGGTGTTAAATATGATTATGATAATTAAATATGATTTTGTTGCGACTCAGTCTTTTATGTTCATAAATATCATAAATATAGTATATTTTGCAACCGGATGCCACGGTTGTACTAGAGAATGTACATACACATCCTATGCATTGATTATTCATTTTTGTTGGAACTTCTGTTCTGTCTACACACTGCAATATCTGATATAGCCTAATGAACCAGCAAACCCTCCCAAATAAACTTGATAATTATAAAAATGTATTCACTTCAAAATATATCTATAAACCACTTTTGATTCAGATGAAACTCCCTGACAACCATTCAAATTTACTCTAATTCAGAGTCAGAGTCTGTATCTGAGTTGTCATCGTGGCAGTCTTGGTCATCAGAATCATGATCATCTTGCATGTTGTCACACGTCAGCAGCTTACACGGCTGTGCATCTCAGACCATTCACAAGGCACTCACAGTCTGGTAGTTTGCAGACTCGTTTGCAGTTGCAAGACAAGAAATCAAGGACTACATCTGGGGCTGGGGGTCCTGTCATCCAGCAGATAACAAGGCTGTCATCTTCTTCACTCCATCCAGGGTCATCACTGGGACTTGGGATGCTGGGAGAAGACTCCAAGCTACGACGCCAAATGGCTGTTTGGTAGTTCGCCCTTGAAGCATGCATGTGCAAACAGTCTGCACACGGAGGAAGCTGACTGGAGTCTATGTTCCCTTTCTTCGCTATAAACAACTGATGTCTCATTTGATTAACATCAGTTGTGTCACATCCAGCAGCATACATATGACAGGTAAAATCTTGAAGAACAATGAACAAGCTTTTGGAGAGCTGCCATTCCGCCCCTAGCTGAGTGAAAGCTACTTGATACTTGGTGTTTTTCAAGAGTAGTTTCAGGGCATTCACTTTTCCCTTGCCTCCAAAGGCACTTACTGTATCACAGCCAGTGAAGGTGTGCATTCCAGGCAATGATTTACAGACATTTTGACCTAGTGCAACAGCAAGTTTAGTCACATCAATTAATCTTAGGCGATTTTTTGTTCCACACTTGATGTACAAATGAGACTTTATGTAACTTTGCAGTGCAAGGGCAATGACAAGTACATCAGTATCTTCGGAAGCAATAATCAGTGAGACCGACTCTGCAGCAGCATGCTTGGCATGTAAGAACATGCGGGTATCTGCTTCCTCCTGAGTACTGCACAGGTCTGGAACTTCAGTTGATACTTCAGGTGTCAGCTTATAGCATTTGCTTTCACATGTGACATACAGTGTTTTATTGCCAAGTTTTTCTCTCAACTGTGGCCTCTGCCAGTCTCTAATGAGATAGTTGATGAGATTGGTCTTGCTTCTAGAAGAAGACAGAAGACGTCTCCACTGTTTGATCTTATGACCACCAGCAATATTGCTGAACACAACACCAGACTCTGATCCACGCTTTACTCTTTCAGCATTTTTTATGGATCTGTCATCATATATATCAAACACCACATCAATACGCCGACTTTGTGATCCAGTTGTTAGGACTGTAAGGAACAATGATTCTGAGAGCTCTCCAAAGGTTTTATTTTCGGCATGTGTTTTTTGTACCAAGCTCATTCCATCAATGATGCAAGTTGAGGGATGAGGTATTGACTCTGCTGGTGTTGCATTTTTCTCAAGACTCCTTGCCAATGCTGCCTTGTTAGTTTTCTTCAAGGTTCCATCACAGTTTGCCAAAGACCATGGTATTGGCCCAAGTGGATGTTCCAAAACTTGTTCCATCTGAAGACCTCTACTTGAGGAAATCAGCAGCATTTGGCCAAAGAGCTTGTGGTCTGCTTTAAGAATGGTCTCCTTGTCTGACGCTCTAATCTTTTTCTGTTTCCTCAAGTTAGTGAATGTTTTCAACTGCTGCTTCTTAAGCCGGTCATGGAATTTTTGTGACTGCTTTTCAATGCGCTCTTTTTGGAACTGCTGGTATGCAGTCTCTCCAATTTCACTGGCTCTTTGAAGATCTCTCGCAACCTCGGATGAAGCAGTAGTGCCTGTGGAAATACTGATCAGGTCAGAGGGGTTGGTGTCAAATGGATTGCTCCACCCAGTTTCCATCAGGTTAGTAAGACACTGTACATCTGATTCATCTTTACGGATACGTATTTTCTCCAGGTCATGATGACCAAACCTTGATGACTGTGTGTCTGTCATCAACCGTAGTTGTTTCAGGCATGTTGCTCTAAACTCCGCTGTGAGGTAATACCTGCTCACAGCGGCTGGCTTCAGACTAAAACCCTTTGTCCCTCCAGCAGTTTGTGTGTCTTTATTGGCAGTTTCCTCAATCGTCTGATCAACAGGGATCCTACCAAAGTGGTTCTTGTCTCCTATTTGCACAGAGAATGCCCCGTTTACAAGCTGAGAGTGGACTTCCGGGTTATCTTCTGGCAGTCTAGACATTTCTGCATAGTACACAGACAAGTACCGGCTGTAGTTGAGTTTGTCATATGCAAAACACCATGGAAGTAATGCACGGACAGAGGACAGATGGAGAGTCCAGTCACCCTCTCGAGATGCCCTAACAAGGTTCAGTAGTAGTTGCATCATGTCAACATATGACATCCAGAACTTTGCAAGTTGACCAGCATTAGACCTTAAGTGCTCAAGATACACATTGTAGAGTTGAAGCAGCTGATCACATGCGGGATTGTGCAGCAGCTCATTCAGATTGTCCTGGTTTGTTGTTTCATGCAATTTCTCCAACAGCATTTTGGTGTCACTCAACAAGGCTGGCGCTTCATGATCAAATTCTAGAAATCCCTTCCAAATCAACCTGACAAGAGCTTCATACATCTGTGACAGTTTTTAAACATGTGACGCAGTTTATCCCCTAAACATGTTTAACCCTAAAACACACGGAGTGTTTAAATTCATAACGTAGACGGTGTTTAATTTCTAAACAGTTGGTGTGTTTAAATAATATACACTTGTAGTGTGTAAATTGTAAATACTAAGGGTGTTTAAAAAATAAACACACATTACAAAAATAACACGTCAAACTGTTTTTATATTAAACATGTGACACGTTTATTGCCTGTGACAGATTTTAAACATGTGACGCCGTTTATTATTATTTTGAAGTGTTTACTTTTACAAATGTGTTTAATTCGTGAACACAGTTACTTTTTAAGAAATATTATAAGCTGCAGTTAAAATGCTTGATATGTCTAATGAAGTTGAATTTCAGAGCAATGAAAATTTGAGTGTAAGGCAAAGGAACGATGGCTGACATGACAGGACCAGTGCTGTGTAATGTTCCATTTAGTAATTACAGCAGCAAATCTGTTTATGTCCCATAATGCCAAATAAAAGTGCATTTTAAAAAACGTTTTAGCAAAATTAAATCACGTTTACTGAACTATATAATATGTTAATTTGTAAAACAATTCCTGTACACATTGAATATTAGACTCGAGTATTATACTTAAATTTCAGTGTGATTGTAGCATTTGTGCCCTCTCAAATAGTGATTACATGTGATGATGATAACGATGACAATAATAATACCACGTATTTTATGTGAATATATTCAAACACAACATTAAAACAATGAACTTAGTATAAAAACCTGTGTTTTAAAAAGATAAAAAGATAAAAAAATAAAAAGCAGGATCAGAAGTTGTCAACAAAATATTATATAGGAGTTACATTCATTAAGAATACTGACACTGGATTAAAAAAACCGGAAACATTAACATTACAACAAGAATACTTACTATAAAACCCGTTGCAAATCAAAACCATTTTGGAAAGGATGTATTTGTTCAGAAGCATCTTAAAATGGCTTAAAGGAAATATACATCATTTGCTTTTGCTGTAATTTTCATAAATGGATGGAATTGGGGGGGGGGGGTTGGAAATATATAGCAAATAGAGTTACACTGACTTTTTGGAGGTTTTGGGTTCGAAAATGCTATAAAAACCAAGAAAAACAATCGTTTTCCTGTATTCTGGTTCCCTGACTCCATATAAGAAGAAACAGAGCAGTTTACATACATTGGTGAATTGCAAGGTCAGGGAACCAGTCTAGCTGGCTCGTACCCGTTCATAGGTTTGTAATCGATTGCAAACAAGTGCGATGGTCAATTGGTCATTTTTTTCAAACGCTGATCGGCCGATCAGAGTTGGAAATTGATACAAAAATACCACTTTTCTTTAAAATGACAGTATACCAGGTACCATGATTTTACAGGATCCTTTACACTGTCATTCACTAACAGTCCAGCAAGGCATTTCAAAATGATTTGGTAGTTTTATTTTTTTGATGTTTGCAAATGTTGTATTTTCCCTTTAAGCTCAATTGTGGCAATTCTGACATAAACCGGTGAGCTGAAAAGAAGGAAATTTGCTGGACTGTGTTGTCGTGCAGAAAAATGACCAGATGAGGCGATTCTAGGGGTTTTGTCGTGGTAGCTTTGTCCACATCAGCAGCATCCTATATGTAAATAGTTAATGAATGATTTCATTAAGATGTGCTCAATCATACTGGGAAAATCGTGACGGAAAGTGAAACTCAATTTAACACATTCATTTCTATTAAGTGCTTTTGGTACAAATATGGGCACTTGTCTAAAATCAATTACCTTCGACCGTAGTGACAAATTCGGCCCAGAATAGGACACAGATGCAAACCCATTTGTGACTTTTCATTAGAAAGTGGTGCATTATAATTATATGAAGTTACATGTACACTGTCCTAATGATTGTATATGTTGTGAGAAACAGTCACTTTGATGTTGAATGAATTTTAAGACTGCACAGTGGAAAATCTTTTGATTTGTTTTCGGAAATGTATTTGAGGCATAGAAATAGTTAAGCTCATACTATCATTAGAATGATGAATATTTGCTCCCATCATTACGCCAACAGTGGTGCGAAATAAGATTCAGTGTATACGCCTTTTATCAAAGCAGAGTTCAAAAAGACACTTACCTTGTTTTCTTTAACGTATGCTTCACTGAGTTGCAAGGGATTCAGACGAACTAGCTCTGAAAATACCAGACAAGAAATAATTATTAATCCTGTTTTTATTCAACAGCTACATTTTTTGTCCATGATGTAGGATATCATCAACTTTGCTAGTGGATTTTTGTTGCCTCGCTACTACTAGTACTACTAGTACTAGATTGCCCAAGCTATAAACTTAGGAATTTGGGTCAGCTTGCCAGGGTCAACAAAGGTTTGATGTCAAGGGAGCGTCCCTGTCTCCATTGACCAACTTCAACTACATAAACAGGACAATGCAGGCCGAAAAATGCCTCCAAGGAACTTCAACTTAGTCTTCCAAACAATTAGCATTCACACAAATAATTAATGTTTATGCGTCGAGTAGTCCTTTGAAAAAAATGTAGAATGTTGACTCCTGTTTATGTTCAATTTTCCCAAATTTTGCCATGCATGTGTGGCGTACCGCCAATAAGGAGGTCCGCTCAAATGATTAGATTTAAGGACGCCAAGGACAAATCACAAACATACAAAATCAAAACACCAGGAGTCAAATTATGATTGGTTTTATGAACTTAATTGTTACAGTTCCTTATTTACAAAATCAATTACAATAAGTAGTTCTCGATCTGAATCTCAATCAAACTCACAAAACAAGTGTTACAAAAAGGCCTTAGGGCTAGGCCTACTTAGCTTCAACTTCATTTCAAGCTCTATAAATTGTAATATTAAAATAAGTTCCCAATGGTAAATTATAATCACAAAGTTTGTATTCTAATGTTGCCAGATTCAAAGTGAAGGCTTATCATGGAGCTATAGCTCCATGATAAGATTCACCGGTTCCCTAACGCCTAGCCAGTGTACGGTTGTTGTGAACTAGGCCTCCAAATTGCATCAGTGACAATCGTATTGCAATAAATCAACATGTGGCACACGGTGAATAAAACTTTGAGATTGTGAAGACTTATTCACCCCAAAATCACTCCTTTTGTCAACATGAAATAAACTAAAACCTAGCCCAGCGGTAGCAGAGAACTTGCATTATGACATTAGAATGTAAAGATAACACAAATTGTGCTCATTTTAAACTAAAATGTTGGTTTTCAAGCACAACATTTTGCATACGGTACTCACACGTTGGTGTGCAGGCAGAAAAGGGCTGATATTCGCGCGTTAAGCGTTAACCACGGCATACTAAGTGCGCGTTTGTATACATTTTTCTGGGCTGTGTGCCAATTACCAGTACGGTGCCTCGTGAAAGACGTCTCACGACATTATGTAGACCAAATCCTAAATTCATGCCCCCCCCCCCCCCCCCCCCCAAACATCACCATCAAATTGTTTTAACCTACTCATGCTACTGTTGAAATAAAGTTGAAATCCTAGTGATGCTTGCTAACAGTTAAGTTTACGTTTATAACATTATTAATCAAAGTCTTTATGAAAAACTCACCTGATTTGACATGCAAACTGTTACTTAGTGCTGCACGATAATGACACGTCCGCGCGCTTAGCTTGCTGCATCCAGTGGAAATTTATTTCGACGTGGCGGTTATTTTTTGGCGCGATTTCCGCCAGCGCGCCCGTCTTCCCATTGGTCGGTCAAGAAGGCCTGGCGCCAATATAATACCTGCTTAAGCACACAAGTTTACTTAGCACAATAAAGCAATTGCGTAAAAAAAAATAGAATACCAGTCAAAATTTTACTTCATGCGATTGTCGTGCAAAGCTACCACAGCTATTTACTAGTCACAAACAATATGGTAACCTATTTATACCAATTAAGACTTTTCATGCTAAGCACATTTTGTGCATAAGCAGCCCTATGAAATTCGCCACGTCAGCTAGTCTTGCGTGACGTTATCATTCATTTTAAACACACTGACGTGTCGCATGTTTATATTGTGTTTAGAATGCGAAACGGAAATGACTTATCATGACTTGTATTATTTAATTATTTAATTAAAAACGAAATTTTAATGTATTGTCAAGGAATAATACTTGTACTAGCCACTAAAGTTGGAATAAGAGACGTTTTATGAATGGCGATAGGTAAACACCTATACCAAATAAAAAAATAAACACCACGTGTTTAGTTTATAAACACTAAATATGATTAATTCTGTCACACTGTGTTTATGCGTTAAACATACTGTTTATTTTTTAAACGCGTCACACGTCCTTGCGTTTTACAGTGTGGAGCATTTATTGTTGGTAGGTAACTTATGATGTCTTGAGAGACAGAAACCTGATCCCTTGTCAATATGTTGAAACCAGTCCACCCACTAATTTGTTGATTCTCTACATCTCTTTGACGGACCAGAGACCAAACCAAGTTTTTCAACAATGCCATGGATTCAGCAGCTTTCCCATCAACAGCCTGCAGTTTCATTGCCGGTGGGCCAACACGTTCACCAGCATTATAAGCTTGTAGCATCGTTGGTGGGAGAGAAAGAGTGCGTTTTTTTTGCTTTGGTGCAGATGATGTCACTTTCGGCAAGTCAGCTGTGTATACTTTGGGTTGAACCACTATACCATTGACGCGATGAGATGTTCCACCACCAGTCAGGGTCTCTTCAAGGCGGTCAATATTGTCGTAAGCTAGTGTGACTGGAACACCATAATAGATGTTGGCGGGAAGGGAGAAACCAGAGTCTTCTCCATGCTCCAGTTTTTTTAAGCACAGGGCTGTCTCAATTTCCTCCAACTTGGAATAAGATACTCCGTGCCCTAGACGATTTAAAGTTTTGATTAACTCAACATTTCCAGTCAGTGTTTTGACAGCCCATGGCAACAGAATGTGCTTAGCTGTTACAAAAGAACCTCCACCAACAGCATACACACAATCTTGAGCCAACGAATGTACGAGCCTGCTTACTCGTGATGTTGGTGTGCCGACTTTCTCACCAGACAAAAGAATGTGAAGAAAGGATGAAAGTGACGAGGGGAAAGACACATAGTCGGTATTTAGCTCATCAGGTTGTGGTGGCCATCCTTGGTTTACTTCTTTTTGCAATGCCTGTATGTCAGCTCTTATATAAAGTGCTGCCTTACTGACAACTTGACCACGATCAGAAGAATCCTTAAGAAAGGACTGCAACTCCTGTTTCAACTGCACAAACTCAGTTGCCAATTCAGTTATTGATAAATTGTCAGGGATGACAAGGAGTTTGCCCTGCTTGTTTGGGAATATTTTGAGGCTGTCTTTGAATTCGCCTTCTAATCTTCGGCGGATGTGTTTCTTAGTGTGTGTTTTAATTTCTTCAATGCCTAGTGATTTCATGTATTTCACAAGTTTTTCAGTAATTTCTATCATAGAAACAACGTGAGGTGCGGGGAACAGTTCTGTCCTGATGTGACGGAACAACATTTCATAAGCAGCATCTTCTGCTTTGGCATATGACGGAGGTTCAACGGTGGAAGAAATTATGTCACCGGAACAAAGATTTTCTTGATCATCACATTTGTAACCTCTAGTATAATCACGATAGCAAGTCTTATGGTAATGTGCTTCAGCAGCTACCAACTCACGTGAGGTTATGGCTAAAATCTTATGATCCACCTTCATAGTTGCAACTTGACGAACTTTATTGTCTGCACGAAGTTCACATGCTTGGGTAAGAGGCTCTTTGGTTCGGCTACGCTTCATGTATTTGCTGCTTTTGTCACAGAAAATGCACACCTTCTGATAGACACGTGATTTGGTTGCAAGTTGTTCCCTTGTTGACCTTCTCTGCTCTGTACTACAACCTGCCAAACCATCATCACTCTCAACTTGGGACGGTACAGTGCAAAGACTTTTCTTTAGTGTAAATGCACTTCTACAATTCCTATGATAATATACGTCAGGGACAGATGTATCAGATGATGAAACCTGCAGAATGGGCTCAAAGGCACGGGTTTTTGCAGCATTAAGCAGAGTGAGCCATGAAGACAAATCTTTGGGGCGTACGAGTTCTGCATTCTTGTCTCCCGCCGAGCATATAATACAAGTCAGTGTTTTGGTCACACCTTTGGATTTGGAACATGTCATGCGAGGTTTCTTTGAGGGTGGATGGATTTCAGGATCATATTCTTCCTCGTCACTTTCTGTCTGTGACATTTTGTTTGTGGTGCAAAGAAACAGTAGCCAACTGAAGAGTAACCCCCAAAAAATTATGAAAACATATGACATCTGACTTCCCTACAAACAATGTACATGTAGGCCAACTAAATGTGTGCAGTGAGTATCAACTTGAACACAAATGTGCTATGAACAAGTAGCAGAATTGTCATGCCACAAACATGACACTTGGCATGCTTGGCAAGCAGTGAGGAAGTTCATTTGGTTCTGGACTAAACCCATGTAAGAAGTGCAGGAGACATGTGTAGGGTCATTAAAATGACTATAAATTACAATAGGATAGTGGGACTACTGGTACGAATTTATGGAGAAAGCAACTGATTAAATATGTAGCTGACCACATGTAAGAAATTAACCATCAGTCAGACCATTCACACAGCCATGACACAGCACCGTACAGATGGAGCAAATGACATCGTAAAATGATCATTGCATGGGGCATAGCAAAGAAAGGACGAATCTAGACTAGCAGTACAGGCAGACTAGACACAACAAATTCCTGAGAGAGAATAACCAGTCTTTGAAGAGTCAGATTGAGTACGAGGTCACCCCAATACAAGTAAATGTAAATAAAAAGCCAACTGAAAAAAAAAGATCCGAGCATACGTACGTGTAGGCTACATGTACGTACGCAGTGACCAGCAAAGTCACAACTCACATTGATCGATCAGCGGTGGTGATACAATCCAGATCACCTACAAAAACACAATATATCAAGCCCTAAATACTTCCTAATACATCACTGACCTGTTAACCACTCTCAACCTTTCAATCTTTCATGAAACACTCTGTCATTTCTGAGTATTTCATCGCAAACTTTCTGTCTGCTCAACGTAAACATCGTACAGACACAGCACATGTTGAACTACAACGGCTGTTTAGTGTTGGCTAGTTTATTTTTTCATCACGTATGAAACTATACTGTGCAACATTGACAGTTTCCTCAAACAGCCGCATGTTGCGTGAAAGTAAGAGGCTGTAAGATTTTTAAAAGTTACGGTAAAAATCTTTCAAAAACTAGTCATAAGCTACCGTTTTAGAAAGTCTATCATACTTTTCTGTCCTTTCTGTATTTTTCTTCATTGCAAAAATCATATTAGAATTATTCCATCAAAATGGTACCGATAAATTTGCTGGCTCATGGACTATTGTGTAAACCGTTTACACAAGTGGACGACCATGTTCCCTTTTTACTCTCAAAAAGGTAGTAATTTTACTCAATATTGGGCAATTTTTTTAGAGTGCACTACCCGAGGCTAGCGACACCAATTCGCTCGAAGATTTGTGTTATTTTGTTATGGACATTGCCCTTTTCAATCTATTTGGTTTTATTTGGCATACTTTTTCAATCGACAGTTTCCAATGATGGCGTTTGCCAATACGGAGTTGAAGCCATATACCGCTATGGAACTATTTGTCTCATCACCATCCCTCTTGCTAGCATTCTGATTCTATATATTTATATATTGAAAATTGCTCAGCAGCATGCACGACGTATAGCAGCCCAGAATCAGATTGGTGCCCCACGAATGAGTACAAAAGCAGCAACGACAATACTCATCATAACAGGCGCGTTATGTCTCAGCTGGGTTCCACAACTTACCATCCATTTACTCAAATCAAGACATGTTCCCATTTCCCCTGGTTTGGATATCATTGCGTACTGTGTATTCATCAGTAACGGCTGGTTGAATGTTGTTATTTATTACTGGAGGAATAGGGAACTTCGGCAGGAATTTCACAGCTTGATATCCCGATGTCGCGGCTTAAATTCACAGTAGTATGTTGAACAAAATGAGCATTTGCATCACATTATTGACTAGCGGATATCTGGATATCCAATATTCGAATCTGCGTCTCCATAGAAAAGAGACCCCCATAATTAAATATTTCATAAAAGTACACCACTATAGAATCATGTGTACCAACAGCGTACCCTTTGGGCCGTTTGTCGATATACAATGTATACCGTTTCTCTAGGCTCCAGTTTTATCAACTGAATAAGAACATTTTCCATCTAAACGGACTTTTATTAGAAAAAAAGGGTTCCAATTTTTGACTTCGCTACTATTTAAAGAGCGCCTAACTTGCTCCAATGTTGAGTGTTTGCAATCTGGATCAAATCGCTGTTATGTACACCTAAAAGTTTTGCAAGTGATTTGCACGTTTTCATAAAACACATAAGGTGCCCATTGTGCTTCCCGCGCAAAGGCAACTTGTAGCAGGTTTCCTCCTGTGGGCTTCGAACATAAATTGGGTCTGAAATTCCCTCGATTTTCTAGGGAGCATGGCTCCGGTCATGCTCCTTATGTAAACCACGTGGGAGGGGGTAACCTTCATATAAACACCCAGTGAGTAACGTTGTAATTTGTTTGATATTTTTGTGAGATAATTGTGTCATTTTTGTCACCGTGTATTTAATGATTATATTGTCAGATTGTACTATTGTGTAGCGTACGTACACATGTACAGTGCAGCTAGCCATGTGTTGACATTTAGCCTTTATGTTGTATTGCTGTGGCATATTTTATTGTACTACGCTTAAATATTGTATTGTACTATTATTAAAGATAGGATACAACATTTGCAGATATCGAAAAATGTTACCGTCGAATTATTAAGAAATGTCTTACTTATTTGAAAAGAAATTTTGACTGTAGGCATCCAGCAAAATGATTGCGCTAGATATCCTGTAATTGTTCTGAACTATTAAATTGCAAAAAGAAATTCGCGAACGCCAGACGGCAATCGCTACTGGCCCTGAATTTCGGCAACACGCGGGTAAACGTTGACCAACGCTAGGCTAGCGTTCGCAACACGCTGAGCGCGTTACTCACCCGTTGTCACACGCTGAGGAAAAAATACATCTTTTAACATACCTAAACTTTTCAGCGTTTGCCAGCGTGTGACTGCACACGCTGGTGGCGCGTTGGGGGGTCGTTACTCACGCGTCGAATGCGCTAGACGATCGTTACCAACCCGCTCACACGCTGAGCGCGTTCCACCCACGCTACTCACGCCCTGGCATATGCTATGAACCTGTTATCAACCTATATGGACACGCTGATATCACGGTTCCACTTGACTTTTTCTGTGAAAGTTCAGCGATTGCCAGCGTATCAACTATTTTTAACGTGCTACTCATGCGTTGGCCTTAAACGTTCTGGAGCGACAGGGCCATAAACAACATAAGAACCACTGCTCGACGCCAGTTGAAAACAAACGCCGTTTTTCTTGCTTTTCTCAGCATCCATGATTGTAAAACTCCGGACAGGTCAGTTAAACGATAATTACTATAAAATACAGTATAATACAGTATAATTAATGTACCTGTATTTGGTTATGCAAAGCATAATGCTTAAGTAGTTGGCGACATGTACTGCACGTGTCAGCTGAAGTTGCCCCTGCAAGATAACCACATTAGTGTTTGCTCTTGATTAAAGAGATGTATTCGCACCGTATATTGACTCATTTCATTGTATAAAGTTGTTTTTTATATTACAACTCAAAACTTGTCATTCATATTTTTTGTTGAGATTTATTGTCTGCTGTACGAATTGTTGTACAACTATTACATTACCGGTACATGCTTTTAGAAGTGTGTATAATGTTCACAGCATTTTATGTAGTCATATAATGACTTTTGGGTCATTATTTTCATGATTAGGCAGATTCTTTTCCAGATTTATCAAGGTTGGTTCACGAAGACGGAGACATTTTCATATTTATGTCTTTCCTTGTTGTATTTTTTTTATGAGAAGGAAATGTGTGTTTCTTTGTTCGCATTTCCAATTTGTTTCCCTAAGAACGTGCATGGACGGAATTGTGGATTGAAGTGTAGTTGCTAAGTTGAATATATTTGTGACCTGCAATTCCACAAAAACGGCGTAAAGTTGCGCTATGCTATATTAAGTTATGATTGAAAATAGCCGATTTGACAGTGATGAATATTTGTGTGGTTTTGGACAATTCCCAAATATATTTTATTTCGAACTACCAAGTATATTGTGTTTATTAGGAAGGGGCGTAATCATACATGCAGCTTACGGTTTCTTTTAATTATTAAAACGATTCTCAGTCACATGGGAAGGACATTAATTTAAAGGACGTGTAACGCTGGGTTATGTGGATTTTTTCGGTCAGACTATTACTAATACTATTACTAATGACTGAGAATCGTTTTAGGTTTAAGGCTTTTGCAAGAGAATAGCAATGAGAAACGTGTTTATTGGGAAGGGGCGTAATCATACAGCTTATGGGTTTTTATAATTATAAATACGATTCTCGGTGACTCGGTCACATGGGAAGGACATTAAATTGAAGGACGTTTAACGTCAATATTATATATTTTTTTTAATACCCTACCCAATAAATTATAGGCCCTATATCATTTTAAAACTAAGAATTCAAGAAATCTGGAAATACCAATATCTCAAAATATCAAAATGTCAACTTTACTCTGATTTCGTGGGAGCAGGTCACATTTGTCAGCAACTTTTGCAGTTTGGTGTGTATTCCAACTGTTGTACTCACCGATTTATGGGATATTTTTTAATATAATCTTTGGAGTATGAGATTTGTTTGTCTGGCACTTTCACCATGCAGTCTACCATAGGACCATTTTCAGGAAATGAGTGTACAGTGTATGTAGATTCCCTAATTCTCTTGTTGCCCTCATAGTGACGGGTTTAGCTGTTAATTTTAAGTAGAATGTTTGTTTGTTTCTAGCCTGATTAAGGACGATATTTTGTAGTTTGTTGAGTTGTCCAACTGTTTGCCCTCACAGTGGGACGAGACTTTATTATTCTACCATGCAGTCTATCTTGGGATGCTCTGAATTGTATAGTGATTGAGAAAATAATGCCAGCCACTTTGTATTGCATTCTCCAATGTACCTGTTCCTCAAATTAAGAGTGTGAACCTCCTGTTTTTCCTGCCAATTTGTATCCAATTGTTCAAACATATGTTTTGAAAACAAATAACTTCAATATCTTTAATAAGATCCATGACAATGTGCTTTGGAAATCATTTGTTTTTAGAGTACAAGATTGGTTTACACTGCGTGTTGTGTGAATGTAACCATAATGTTCAGAGGTTTTTTTACATGAACACGTTTTAAGCAGAATCCTCATTTTATTGTACATGTATCGTGCATGGTATAGGATGCTTTGGATTATAACTACAGACAAATGATTCCAACTTTTTGAAAAAGTGTTCAGTTCTGGTTGACCTAATTGAATTACAATGTACACATTTTGGAATGAGATTGGTAGGAAGACTATAATTGTGATTGTGTAGAGATCTTTACATACTTTTTATGTGCAGATTTTGCAGATAGGTTTTGTATTTGAATGTAATTCTTTACATGATTTTGAGGCGACTTGGGAAAGTTTTTATGGAATATTGTATTTGTACTGCTCGTGTGACAGTGTCTATTTAAAAAAATAAAAAAATATTGTGGTTTATTGTCTTGTCGGTGTACCTTTAGGGTCTGTAAGCCCTACATTGTATTTTCCTCATCTTTTAAGAATGTTTATTAATGCTATGTAGAAACTGTATAATCGCGTGACGTAACATGCATAATCGCCGACCCGTTGGTCAAGTTTTTGTTACGTCACGTAATTATGCACGCAAAACGTCACACGCGCGTGCAAATGAAACAATTCTGCTCTGAATTTTCCAAGTGATTATGTTCGAAGGTCATGGCTTGGTCTACGGCCTACGCGCGCTGCATACCGCAATTAGAATGTCTTGCAACCAAGATTGTGAAAATCCTGTTTGCTAACACCATTCGCGTGATTCGCGTGTTGGTTGGCGTGTTTATTCAACACGAGAACGGGGTTTCGAAAACGCCCCCTGGCAGTGTCAAGAACAAAACGTGAAGTAAACGACGTAAAAATCATAATTTTCGGTGGATCTTACAAATGAAAAAAAAAATAAAAAATGCTTGGTAATACATTATGCAGGATGCCGATGTACATGTATTTCGGCAGTTATATAATTAATTATTTACTAACCACATAAGATTTAACGGTTTGCTTTATTACAGTCGGCAATTTCAATTCCACATTTTAATGTCTCGCTACCCAGTAGAGGAATATCTCCCTAATCATCGGGGTCCGAATCCCCTAAAATATGTTATACACATTGTAAATGATATAATGAGTGAGGATTATGTATGTACCGACCTACTATAAAATGGGTAGACATTGCTGTTAGCCTCTACCACCGCGGGCATGCGGGCCGCTTACAGCCCAATTGGGGCCATCTTGGTGGGAATTCATCGGCGTGGCCGCTCAGTCTTCACAGCTCAAGACTCGAGGCCCAAGGCTCAAGGCTCAAAGCTCAAAGCTCAAGACCCAAGACTAGAGGCTCCTCACGGGTACACCACCTTGCACGTCATAACATAGCTTCGTCATCAGCCAAGCCTGCGACCATTAGTTCACGCCTCTCGTACATTTATCCCACCGACAGACTGCAACCAGTTTTTCGGTAACATAGTAACATAGCTTACTCCTAATTTCACGGGGTCTTCATTTTTCCGTAAGAATTGTCCAATCTTGTCCTTAATAATTATATAATTTGGTATTGGATTAAATAATGTACTTTATTCCACTTTGTATTTTTGATTGGAATATAATAATTAAATGTATGCACATTAATTTCTTATGAATTACAAGCATACTCCTGTCTTATTACTAGCTGGTTGTTACATTTCCCCTTTCTTTTGCTCATTGGTTTCTTCCATTTATATTCATTGCCTTTAAATTGCTCTAAATGGCCTGAGGTTTCATGATTGGTAAAAATATCAGGTCGTTTTGTGAGGACGATACACCTATAGCATTTACGCGCTTTCTGAGCGGCATTATTATGTGGGAGCCTTGCATTCGAAATAGACTTCAATTTGTAGTGACCCTGGCTGTTTCAGGTAACCTAGAGAACCATAATTTTGAAGATGGGCAACTAAAGAATATATGTTATTTTATTTTATTTTATTTTATTACACTTGTCCACTGGCTGAAAAATAAGAACATTATAAAGTCATCCATGAAACAAATTTAAAAAAACTATTAGGCCTATACAATTTTTTTAAATTTACGAAGTAAATACCTCAAACGAATACAACTTGGACTGAGCCAATGAGTGGAAAGACGGAACAGGTGACTAGCACCTCTACAGAGCCATCCTATCACAAGAAAACGAGATCCTTTACTTTAAAATTTCGAAGAAAAAAAAAGAGGAAAAAAGGAGGGGACTGAAGTCGAAAAACGAGATAAAGGAGAAGGGAAGAATTAAAGAAAGAAAGGAAAAACCAGAAATGCAATACATTGTCACCGTTTTCACGAAGGGGCAAATTTCATGAAAAATCGTCCATTTATCGAAATTATTTTTTTGAATGAAAACGATTAAATATTGCAATTTCTACAACCTGGTGAAGTTATACATCCAAAAAAATCATAAAAATCCTCATTAACCTAATTAACGAATGGGCGAATTGGTCCTCAAGTGCCCTTTTGCGTTTTCACGAAGAGGCAAATTCGAAATAGCGTTGACTTCAACGTGTTTATGAAGGGGCACTTTGGTGCGCGTAATGACATTAGCGTTTTCACGAAGAGGCAAATTGGGCGAATTGGGCGCGTACTGGCTTTTAGCGTTTTCACGAAGAGGCAAATTGGGGGCGCAATGGGGAAATGTATTCATTCTGACTCTCACAGCCACGGGCGAATTTGCTAATGTATCGTTTTTTCGTTTTCACGAAGAGTCAATTCTATTAATTGATTAATTCTGCAAAACTAATCGCCTATTTTTCTTAACGTTTGTTATATTTAAGAAGATTGAAATCCCTTCTTTCCCATGATACCTTAATCTTGTATATTCTATGAATATTTATGTTTCAAACTGCCAAACGAAAAAAGGACGAACTTTACAAGCGATTTTCTCGAAAGTTTGTTCAGACCGTGAAAGGCTCAATTTGCCTCCTCGTGAAAACGGTGACGACATGATCTAATAGTATTAATGTCAAGTGGACAACTGACAAGAAAAATGGGAATTTGCTAAAACCTGCAGCCAGTACAACGACAATGAGACACCCAAGTGCAAACATTATCGGAATCAAAGCTGTAATTGAATTTAGTTTTGTAAAACTCCAAAACTTGGTTCTTAAAAGATGAAAATTAAGAATCTGATCTGACTACAAGTGGGAGTTGATTCTATGTGCTAACTATGCGCTGAAAATAAAAAGCTTTATGAGATTCGGAATTGCAATGGGGAACAGATAATTTAAAAGGATCAGCAGATAGTCTTGTGGTAGGGCGGCCCTGTGTAGAGTTGAACAAAAGTATCCAGAGTTGTATCGTAATGACGAGCCTTGCATTAAAAAAAGTACACAAGGTCCTTGATTTCTCTTCTGAAAGACAAAGGTAACAACTCGAGACTAACCAAGCGCGATTTGTAATCTATTCCAGGGTAGTGCATCATAAATTTAGTTGCACGTCTTTGAACACCTTCAAGTAACCCTATATTGCGTTTCGATGTACCACTCCATACTGGACTGCAGTACTCCAAGTTACTTCGTATCAATGATACATAAGGTGTCTTAGAGACTCTAGCTGGAGCATCAAAACCATCAGTACGCTTGATCATCTCCATCTTTTTGTTACATTTGCCAACAATTTGATTCACATGCCCGTTCCAAATAAAAGAAGAGGAAATATCAACACCAAGATCTCTGACCGACTCTGTAACGTTCAAGAAAAATACCGTTCAATTTATAATCAAATCTGACCAATTGTTTTCGCCGCGAGATGGAGATGATCTGGCATTTAGATATATTAAAATGCAAATCCCACTTCATACTCCATGAATACAAGGAATTAATGTCATCTTGTAAAAGTTTACAATCTGAAGCGGTCTCAATGGTTCTCAAACACTTGGAATCGTCAGCAAATAATGCCATTGTGGAGTGATGGACAGAGCTGGGCATGTCATTTACATATAAAATAAAAAGCAAAGGCCCTAACACAGAGCCCTGCGGAACACCAGAAACAACCGGTAACCAACCAGAGCTACGTCCGTCCACAACCACTTTTTGTTGACGGCAGGATAAATATGATTTAAACCAGCCAAGCAGCTCTGAGTGAAAACAAACAGATTTCAATTTATGAATAAGTAAGTTGTGCGACATGCTCTCAAAAGCTTTCGAAAAAATCCAAATAAATCATATCAACCTGCCCAGCTCTATCTAATGTGCAACTAATCTCTTGAAAAATCGTTAAAAGTTGAGTGACTGTGGATCTACCTTTAACAAAGCCATGCTGAAGATGATACATATCATCCTTGATGACTGGGAAATGTTAAAAATAGCTCTTTCCATAATCTTTGCACAGACACAAAGTAGAGACACTGGTCTATAATTTTCAACCTGGTTTTTGTCAGACTTTTTGTGAACTGGCACAACATTAGCCTTAAGCCAGTCACTAGAAAATGCTTGCGTACTGAGAGACAAGTTAAAAATGTGACACAAAGGAGAAACAATCTGATAGGCACATTCCTTCAGCACTCTGGGAGATAACCCATCTGGACCAGCAGCCTTAGTAACATCCAGGATTTTTTTAATTTTCAAAACATCACCTTCCTCAACACGAATAGAACCCAACACATCATGCTGATAATCATAAACGGTAGGGGGATTAGAGCATCCCTTAGGCTGAGTCAGAACTGAGTAAAAATAATTATTGAAAAATGTGGCTTTGAATAACATCAAAATTGGCACGCTTGAAGTTATATACATGTCGTGGAACACTCTTAATCCTATTGACCTTGATACATACTTCAAATTTAAGCAACCTATGGTCAGTTTGGAAATGTTCATGAGATATGCACACTTTAGAAACCTTTTCAGAATGCGATGAAAATATCAGATCCAAAATATTATCACAATTATCCCTAGAAGGGACATGGTTAACCTGGGTAAGAAAAGAATCATTCATTGTATCACAACAAAGTTGTTCAGACTCTGAGATATTGTGTAACACAGAATCATTATTATTATTATTATTATTTCTGGTAATGAAACCAAGGATCCTTCAAAAGTGCTCAAGGCACTGTAGCTCGTAAGCCAGAAGAAACCCGTAGAAAGAGGCTGTGTCAGCCAGGAACACCGGGGCAAACCCCTTCTCTTAGCGATAAGTGTTCTGGGTTCTTTTACGTGCATTATACAATGTTATAATGTTATAATGGGAAAGATATATACACACATTATAAATTATACAACACACGGGACCTACAACTTTACGTCCCATCCGAAGGACGAAGCAATAGTGGTTTAATTGCCTTGCTTAAGGACACACGTGTCCCGGCCGGGATTCGAACTCACGCTCTGTGGAACAGAAAACACACGCTCTTAACCACTCGGCCACGACACTCCGACAACCCTTTACATTAGGCAAGTTCAAATCCCCGACAACAATGATGTGTTCATAAGCGGTATAAGTTCTGGTCAGAGCAGATCTGAAATTCGTCGGTGGTCGCACGAAGTGACCTATCTCAGACTTTTTCAGTTATGGTTATTTCGAGAAAAACGCGTTTTAAGTTGAGCCTATTTTGCAAGAGTTATTTCACCTACAAGTGTATATTTCATAAATTATATTTTTATATTATATAAAAGTTCGAAAGTTAAATTATAGTGTCAGTTTGTTCCAAAGATAATAACTCATCGGCATCAGGTAACAAATAAGCGGCAAAATTATAAGTCAGTTCGTAAAATTAGCATTTTCATTTTTCATGTGCGCGGGTAGCGACCTATCCCGATAGGTCACTTCGTGGGACCAACAATGTCGTTTTTTCAACCTATGTCATTATGTACATACGCGCGCCAAGCGACGAATTGAGATAGGTCACTTCGTGCGACCAATGGTTTAATAGGTTTCTGCACTGACACTATACAGTGGTTTGTGCGACAAACACATTTCACATTAATGTTACCTACAGTTTTTCGCTCGTTTTAGTGGTATTTATTATCATAGAGTAAGTACACTTGTATATCAAGAAACATTGTTGATTACTTGTTTGAGGAATATGACATAACATACGGCCACAATACTACATATGGATAGCTAGAGTGTGGCCAGTCTGACGGTCTTTATTCTCGTGATACGAACAATAAATTAAGCTATTTATTTATTAATTTTTGTTTTAATTGGTTTTTTTTTGGGGGGGGGGAAAGATTGAAACTCAATGAAACTCGGAAGAGAGTCCCAATTCATCTTTATCTTAAAACAAGTTTATTGATATTAAGGATTGGGTGTCATGTCATATAATTTTACATAAAATCAGAAACCGTATTTTATTTTGAGATGAGGAAAAACTAAGACGTAATAATATATTTTGCAACATTAATATCTCTCAATTGCTTTTCACAAATTGGCAAGATT
This sequence comes from Crossaster papposus, assembly GCA_037893245.1. Lineage (NCBI taxonomy): Eukaryota > Metazoa > Echinodermata > Asteroidea > Velatida > Solasteridae > Crossaster > Crossaster papposus. Next base: position 385,602 of record JBAIAA010000213.1, on the reverse strand, counting down.
AAAAAATGTGATTGGTACTAATCAAATACTCTGCCAGTTCATTATGTAATGAATGAATCTACAATTTTAAATTCGTGAAAACTTTAACATTTTTGCAATTCATCAGCACGTTTCGGTACTTAGTACTAGTCATTTCGAATTGGACGAAATTTTGAATCGGATTAATATTTATTTAAACGCTAGCTTTTTACTGACAGTTTTACAAGCACAAATTCTAAAACCTTTACATTTCTTAAAAGTCTTCATCAGCAAGCTTCAGTAAGTTTGCTTAGTACCTAAAAATGGAGGTGTAATCCAAAAATACTAGATTCTCAATAATCTTTAAAAAGCACAGGCTGCCCCAAAAAGCAAGTCTTTGTTTTGACGACCACAGAAAAGAGGACAGCTGACAACTGGAGTTGAAAATGCCGTATTATCAGGTGGACCACTGCCGACCGACATGATAACTGCTGCACCGTCGGTTGCAACCAATGATTGCTGTTTATTGCCTGCAAATTATCACAAAACAAAATTAACAATGCATTAATACTTTTGTTAACATTTTTGACTGGATGAGAGTACCAAGTTTTTCATTTCCCACAGTGTAGCCCTCATACAAAACATAATTGTCAAGAACGCCTACTACACTGTTAAAAAAATATATGTTAATTAACAGTACATTCTATTGTCAATCGGCATTACAGAAGTTACTGTTTTTTAACAGTACATTCTACTGTTGTTTTTATCTCTGTTTATTAACAGAGATTCTACTGTATTGGGTACTGTACACCTACAGTGATTCCCCTGTTTTGCAACAGTGATTAACCCGTTGTTGTTTTGTTAATATAACCGCAAGTTTTATCCAAAAACAAACGCTCCTGTTGAAGTACAGTTTTCTGTTACGCGTATTGCGGCAATTTACATCGATGAATGAAGTGGGAATGGGAACCAGACCTATTATAAGTAACTAGTTATTACACATTACACAATACTACATGTATTACGTATACAGATATATAGTACAAATGCTACGATAACCTACTAAACACTTTAACCACGGTCGTGAGTTACTTTTATATTCAGCTTTTCCCGCAATGATGAAGTCACGCTTTCAAATGAATATTTTCAATATTTCAATGCGGAAGGAGATGGGATGCAATTCTTCAGCTTTATTTGCTAAAAATAAAAATTGTATCAGTGAATTGCTTTAATAATTACACAAAGTGGTCAAAAAAGTGTGTTTTGTGGTATAACAACACAGTTTAACATGACTTTTGTGAACACTAATTTCCTCACTTCTGATTGGTCAGTTGCTGCGTAATGAGATTCGTGTAGGAGAACAGTAGATTCTCTGTAAATAAATACTTCGTTGTCGTTGCTGTATATTTACAGCTAAATGTGTTGTTATAAAACAGTAATGTTGATGTGTCTTAACATAACGGAAGAAAATGCTTGTTCAAAAGATGATGTTTCTTGTTCCAGTACAAAACTTTAATTTAACAGCGAACATTCTGTAACCAAACAGAGAAATTCAGAAAAATGTACATAGACAGTACTAGTTTTGTTTATACGCAAAGAAATCCCAAAACAGTAATATCTACTGTTATATATTGACATTTTCAACAGAAAAACAACTGTGAAGTTACACAATTTTTAACAGTGTACAAAGATTAAAGGTTAAAAAAAAACCAGCAATATTGTTTAGAAATTAATCAACTTACTGAAGTTACTCAGTAATGTACTGAGTGGAATATCACCTGTACCACCACTGTCACTATCTCCATGGTTCCTGTAACAGAAATGAGAAACACTGAAAGTTCGCAGTTAACCTCAAACTTCTTAAGTGTATTTAAACCAAGTGGAACGTAAGGTTTCAAGTTAAGCAGCCCTAATGACATTATCCACATTCCCTAACCCACGCATCACTCGGTGCATGTTTAGTATGCCACGCTTATTTTCAGCTTATGCAGTGATTTAAAACAGCATGTCGAGCTATTTCATCATTACAGCTACATTTCATATGGGCTTTTAGGATAAAAACACAATACTTACGCAAAAACGACAGGCAGGCATCAAGCTTGGTGAGCTAGGCTGAGTGTTGTACCAGCGCCGGCGCTAGCGCGCGCTGAGTGGAATCGACTGATTCCTAGCGTTATCGACACACAGTTACTGTGGAACAAATGTATTGCAACGTCTAGAAACCAGACGCCCGTCCTTGCTAATAACTATTCGCTTGTTATTTTGCAGAAATAGTTTTTAAGTGAAAGGTGTAACTTTATTTTCATTTGCAGAATTTGTTAAAGGGGTAAATATTTTATTTAATATTGGTATTTACCATTTAGCATTTTCGAAGGGAAAAGGGGCACTGATGAAATTATATAATCTTGAAACTTTAACATGTGTCACTTCGTGAGACCAGCGTATTTGGTTTCTGTGGTGGTAGGAAGTGGCCTATCTGGATGTGTCACTTCGTGAAAATCTAATTCTCATTTTTTCGGTAGTGTCGTTTTTAAATATTCAAAATTTGGGTCAAAAACGTAGATTTTGAGAAAAAAGAAGAAGATATTTGGAAAGATCTTAATCTAAGGAATAACATTCGACCCAAAAAAAAAATCGACAAAAACATGAGTTAGGTCACTTCGTGCGACCAGCGACGAATTGTTGTTAAAAGTTCCAATATCTTTATCAGGTGCTCTGTAACACAAAATAACCGCCATCTTGTGGTTCTTGTTGGGTCTCAATTCTATTATCATAATCTCATCATCTGGTTCCAGGTCAGCACGGCGCAGAGAAAGAACAGAATCTTTAACTGCACAAAAAAGACCACCACCTGGCCCTCTGGACTTAGTAGTGCTCGATCTGTCCTTGCGATATTGGATGAAACCAGGAGCTACAAACCCAGCATCTCCAACGGAAATATTTAGCCATGTCTCAGTAACACAGACACAGTCATGACCATTGGACAAAATTGCTTCGTAGTCCCGAAGTATATTAGTTTTCTTCCTCCTCACCGTTTTGATGCTACGTGCCTTAAAATACAAGAATTTCAGACCGTTAGCATTACCAGTAGTTGCAGTTGTAGTAGAATTAGATGTATCACCACCCACACCAATGTCAATGGCAGACGAATCCCCAACTTCATCTTCGCTGTCGTCCAACTGTCCATCAATGCTCACTTGTGGCAGATATGCAAGTGAGCATGGAGGGCAAATGAATGAGAAAGGTTGGCCCGTACTTTGAAGATGTGTAGTTCTCCACAGAGAAACTGGCTGCTTGCGTGATTTAGTTTCAACATGCGTTACAAACTGGAACAGTGTGTTGTCACACTCACCACATGCATGTAGATTAAAATGATGACCATATAAATTGACAGTGCATGTAGGATTGGGAGTCTGCATCATACCATAACCGTATCCCTGAATATCAAACTGAAGGCCGAGCCCTGACGATATGCTGCACATTAGTATTGCATATAGAATACCATTGCATCCAGGGGCCATCTTTGGAGATTTTTTATGAAGATTTAAAATTAGCAAACATCCACTAACCACCACCAATAATTGTCAAAAGAAGCATATATTTGCAGTCCTCAGGTTACAGTAGGCAAGTGGTTGCAAGTTGTAGTAAAAAAAAGTCCACGAAAACGACGAAAACGAAGGAGAAAAGAAAAGAAAAGAAGAGAACAAAACGAAACACCCCTCAACCCCTGTCAGATTATTCAGCCGAAAACTGAAAACTTGAATAATCTTTCTAAACAATATAGTCAGGTTCATAATGTACATTATTGAAAGTTTCGTTCACTTTTTTGTAGATTTGCTAAACTATACATTTTTGGAAACGTTAGGATATACTCAACAGGAAAACCAATTTGTTTTTAGTTTCTTTTGAAAAAAAATAGTTTTTTAATGTGACGTGACACATGAAAAGGTCATTTTTTTCAATGCCCTATATCTCTGGAAGTATAAGTCCGATTGGGTTTAAACTTGGTATGCAGGTATGGCGGGATGTGTTATGGATATAAATTGAAGTGACATCATGATGACGTCATCGTGTGATTTTGTATGATTTTGTTTAATTTTTGGACCTTTAAGCCATATCTCATCAACAGAACATAATAAATTCAAAATTCTTGTTGTAATATGTTTATTGGGTCATAGACATATGCACACAATTGTGAAAAATGTGTGACATCATCATGACGTCATCAAAATGCTATTAAAACAATCCAAGATGGCCGCCATAAAGAACCTAAGAGCAAATGTAAACATTGGTTTTCATGTTAAGTATATCCTAACGTTTCCAAAAATGTATAGTTTAGCAAATCTACACAAAAAATTAACGAAAATACATACAAAAACTGGACTAATAAGGCGAAAGTATTTTTAACTGTAAAACGAGTTTTAAAATGTGGTGTCACATCTCAATAATATCAATTTTACCGAGAGAGTTATGCATATACGTAGCAAATACACAACAAATCGGAGCGGTGCGCACGCCGTACTGATGAAAATGGCTTCTTATTTGCTGTTAGATTATTGAAATTCGTTGGAAATATTACTACATGTATAGGTTTTTTTTCTCGATTAGGTCTGAAGAAAAACATTTACACTCGTTTTTGTATGTATTGAGGCGATTTTGGTCATGGTGTCAGTTATAAGGCACTTTTAGGAAGTATGGTTTCGTTTAGAGACATTCAAATTAGTTTTGACATTCAAATTCGTCTGCAAATTTAAATGTTGTTTGGTTGCATGGATTGTTAATGTGGTTGGTTGTTTTTTTGCGTCCTCAGAAACGAAATTAATGATGGTTTAGAGTAGAAATCAAATTTGCGCGGAACCAAACGACGCGATCATCGCGGTGATTAAATTGGACGCTGTTTTATTTATTCCTAACAGACAAAAACCTAAATTATGGGAAAGGAACACTAAAAATAATAAGGATTGAAATCAAGGAGTTTTAACGAAATGAAATTAAGATAATTTTAATGTTTACAATTCACCAATACACACACATAAACCAGTTTAAATAAACAGATGGGAAATGCAATTGATTCTACATTAATTATCAAATACTTTAAATCCTATGATTGGCCAATGCTGAGAGGGGAAGTACCTATGGATTGAATCCTGGATCGGATGCCGCGGCGTAAGAGCTCTTGCCATGACGAAATCTTCACAGGCGACCTGCAAAACGGGGAACTTGGGGGTGACGGATGGCGGTACGGGTGCAGACGGATCAGTTGAACGGTACGGCTATGATCTCTGCAAACAGTAACTGGAAACGGTCCAGAAAAATACACTTCCAAATGTGAGAAGGCCAGTTTCATTCTCAATTGTGGAATAATTATTTTGATGCTTATTTAACTTTATAGAGTAGTAACCCACGGGATGATCAATATTTTCGACATCTTGTAACAATGCAGCCCCAACACCTACCTCACTAGCATCGATAACTATAGTCCTGCAGATTAATAACTTTTTTCACCACAATATTGCATTTGATGATACAAGCACCAAAATTGGCATAACTACTTTGTTGGGGTCACTGTACACAAAAAAACCGTTAGCCAAATTTAAATCCAATATGGCGGCCATTTTTTTCAAGATGGCCGCCACTAAATGGTAACACTTAATGTTACATTGGATTAATTGGTCATACAAGCACCAACAGTTGCAACTATCCACCAAATGCACCCCTTATCATTTTCGAAAATAGAAACAACTTAAACATTCAAGATGGCGGCCATTTTTTTCAAGATGGCGGCCATGTTTTCCAAGATTGCTTTCATTGAATGACATACAGTGGTTATTTTACAAAAGAAACCAAATGGTCATACAATAAAGCTGCAATTTACCTCTCGTTGGTCATTTATAATTAACAAATCATAAATCACTGGAAATCAAAGATGGCCGAAATTTTTCAAAATGGCGGCCAACACGTACGTACAATACCAATTTATAACAATAGCGGGTGTCAGTAAAGAAGAAAATGGTTACAAGAATTGCGACCTGACTTGAGATTCTTACCATTACTGTTATTACCACCCGATATTACCAGGGAGAATGTAACTGTTATTTCTGACATTGCATTGTTATTACCACCCGATATTTCACCCTTTACCTATTATTACCCAATATTACCGGAGAAAATGTAATCGTTATTTAACGTTATTTCTGGCATTGCATTGTTATTACCACCCGATATCACCCAATAGTACCAGGGAGAATGTTACCAATATTTCTGGCATTGTACTGTTATTACCACCCGATATGTTAATTATATACTAATTTTACGATACTACCGGAACAATACTACAATATATACACATATAAACATCAATGACTCTTCTGAGCTTGCCACTGCTACAATCTCAGCATGTACTTAAACGCTATATATGTGCCCAATATCACCGCCGTCTATAATCACAGTTTGCAACTAATTTTTTGTTATTTATTTGTGTGTTGGCTTTTTGGCAAATTTGTTTCTTTGAGACTTGTAGTAAATAAATATTACACAATTATCTCTACGAAAACACCCTAAACGTATCGCTATTACGCAAAACATAACGTTCATGTAGAAAAAGTGACACAAATGTTTCACCAAAGTTTATCACGCCCACTTGGGGTCAACATGTAAATTGAGGTCACCCGATATTACCCCATTTAACAATATTACCAGGGAGAATGTAACTAATATTCCTGGCATTGCCGTGTTATTACCACCTGATATTACCCCCTGATATTACCCTATTTACCAAATTTTACCAAGGAGAATGTAACAATATTTCTGGCATTTCCGGCATTTCCATGTTATTAACTCGGTAAAATGTTACCCATTACCTCTCATTACCCTGTTATAACTCGCTAAAATGTCGGTTTCAACTGGGTAATAACAGTAATATTTGTACTTGGACATTTTTCTGGAATTGCTATAATTTTACTGTTATTACGCAAATTCCCAATGTAATGACCAATTCAAGCCTTTCACCATTACCCGCATTACCTGTATTTTGGTTATCCACATATCTACCAACTGGATTGGTTGAAATCGACCAATATATTGGTTATTTTCAACCAATCTGTTTTTAGAGTGTGTTGTATGTCTTTGTACCAGATATGTTACGATTTATGTGTCACTTTTTGTAACATATAGGCTGAGTCATCTTGTGGCGGCCATCTTTAAAAATGGTAGCCATCTTGAATTACCAAGTGGTTGACAATTTTAGCATAATATTGGATTCAAATGGAGATTAAATGCCCATTTTGGTCCTTGTATTACTGTTTGATCCTTGGTAACACTACTACTATCCATTCAGTGGCGACCATTTTGGAAAATGGCGGCCATCTTAAATTTTCAAGTGCCTAATATACTGTTTTGGATATGCCAACAACAGGGAGACCAAACAGATGTTAAATGCCAAGTTTTGTGCTTGTATTGCCATTCTATCCATCCGTACATCAATATTTCGGTGATATTTGGCCTTCATTGGCGGCCATCTTCAAAAATGGCGGCCATCTTGGATTTTAATTTGGCTAACGGAGTTTTTGTATAAAGTGACCCAAATGACCATGTGTGCCAATTTTGGTGCTTGTATCACTAAATGCAATATTATTGTAGTAATCTGCAGGACTACTAGCCTAAATGGTATTTCAAAGTCTGCCGCTTCGAGAACTGGTTCGTGAGCCAACATACACTTGCTTTTCAAAGGCCATTTGAAAATTTTCCGACCATGTGAATTTTGTCTGTTTAGCCAAAAGATTGGTCAGCGGTTCCGCAATCTGTGCAAAATTGGGGCAAAATTGTGACCCACCAGACCAAAACCAGGCGGAAGTCGGCAAATGCCATTTCGAGATATGGCATTGTACACACAAAAATGTGTTGCTGGTCGATTTTTTTTTTTCATAAATCGTTAGTTAAAACTCAAATTTATAGGCTCTTCATGTTTAAACCTTTTTAAAAATCCCCGGAAGTGATAATGTCGGCCTTCTCCTGATTTTTGTTGTCGTTGCTAACAAATTGAGCAAACTTGTTGCCACGAATGGCAACAAAATGTCACTTTTTGAAGCGTCGTTACTTTTCATTCCATAGCGGTACTGGTGCATGTGATGTATCATTTTAAAGCTTAAAACGCTAGCAATCCAATGGTATAAAAATCTCTCATATGAAAAATTTCGACTTTAGCCTGGTTTTGGGGTGGTGGGTCACAATTGTTTGGTAAAAACCAGTCAGGCCTAGACATTGAAGTAGTTCTTTATTGCTCATAGGTACTGGAAAGTCAACAATGGCTCGTACCTTTGGCTGCTTTTGGCAACACCTTACCGGACCGACTTGATGACCCAAGTAGGTCACGCATGCCTGACCTATTTCGCTTTTCTTCAAGTTAACAGTCATTAGCCACAGACAATTTTCTAAACAATGCATTTATAGTTCGATCAATATGGGATGACCATGAGCTCGAATATATATATATCGTTTTTTATTGTATTTTTAAATTTATTTATACACGGTGACCATATAACTAAGGTTGTTTTTCAAGGGGCCGTGTTGCGTAAAGTAAACAATACACACAAATAAAACAAATTATTTTAAATCATATGTGAAACATATTAAAACATTACGTTGGTGTGCAAACATAAGATCAAAACTTTACAATCAAAATTATTAAATAAACAAGTTTTTACTTTATATAAAAACAAATTTAAATAGAAACACATTTGTATAGAAACAAACAAACAAACACAGATCACAGTAAAAACAATTATAAAAAAAACAGAAATCACAAATAAACACAAATCACAGTAATTTAAAACATAATTAAAAATAAAGAAAATATATAATGAAAACTAAATAAACAAAAACCTATAATAAAATAATATATATACAAAATAAGTATACATGTATACGCTGTACAATTAAATAAAACAAAGTTAAAAGCAGATCGAGAGCAGCATTTATAGGGATAAAATAATGTATTAACATGCTGGAGTTAGAGACGTTTTCTTTTTAAAACATTTTAGACTGGATGCACTTTGAGTATTGTCGTGTAAGAAGTTCCAAGTAGTGGCACCTCTGTAATTAAAACTTCGTTTTAGTGACTCTGTTTTTGGCTTTGGTATTGAAACACACTTACTTCTCCTCAATGCATAGTTTGACTGGACGATGTTAAATTTGTCAGTCGGTGGCCGACAGTGTAGAAGTAATATTGTCATTGCATACAAATCCCCAACCCAAATTTTTGGTAAGGGATTTTAGCTCTGTATTTACTGCTTCTATCTTGTCATGGTTGAGTTGAGTCTCGCGGGCTCGATGAATAATTGAGAATATAGTAACGGATGACATCGGCGAGGTCTCTTGATGACGTTCCCTGCTGTTTGAAGTTTGGAAACGATCGACTCAGCATGCATTATCGTCAATGTTGTTTGTCCCCACGTGAAGAATCACTTCCGATGGGGTGTGACTGTTGATAAGATCCCGTTCGTTGGACGTAATACCTTCAATCGTTGCTCCTTGATACAGGCAGCATTTTACTTTATTTTTCCTGCTGAGACGACGACCATTGATTTGTTTTATCATAGAGTCACCAATCAGAAGTACGTCTACATAAGATTCGAATTTAGATCGTTGGGTTCTTCGGTAGTTGGGTATCTGATCAGTTATGGTGGTTGGTGAGGTTCCGGGTTCCTCTTGAGAGCTGTTTGCGATGGTGTTGAAATACTGATCGGTTACCTCTTCGGGGGTTAGGTTGTCAGCTTCATCCAGTATCGCATTTAATCGATTTTCCAATGGGATAATAGAATGAGTAGTTAATTTAACAGATACACTGCTGCGGATGCACTGATTGTCGAAAGTTGTGGGGAATGTTCCTGTTTGTCCTTGTTGAGTAGTTCAATTGCGGATTGGAGATTTGCGTTCTCGTTTTTCAGCTCTCTTTTTTGGAGTTGAAAGTTATCATTTTTTTAAATTGACTTCTCATTGAAAATACTTCATCTCTCAGATCTGTCATTATATGTTTTAAACTCGACATTTCCAGAGTAAGAAGGGTCGGGTCAAAGTCCGACGCGCTTATGTGTGGGAAACGAGATTTACTCAGAATCCCCACCATTTTCTCTTAAGTTATCTTGTAGTCTTTGTTGGAGCTCTGACTTTACACCCTTCTGGTCCAGCCCTCTTCTCTGTAGTTCTTCTTTCAGTTCGTTGCCAAGTAGTGATTAAACTCTCCTTTGTACATCTGCATTTCTCGATTTTTCAGCAGGATTGATCGCCGCCCGCTAAGAGCGCCCTTTTCCCGCTCAGCTTTAGGTCATTGTATTGTAATGGCCAAAAGTATATAGCAGCCTCATTGTTTAGTTTGATACTCTTGGAGTAACTGAATTGAGAAATTTAGATTCCACATCCAACCGTGTTGGTAGCAGGGTTAAGTGATCCGTCAGTGTAGATGTGGAGTGAGTTTCCCCACAGGGTATGTATCGTTTCCGCAGCAATGATGCCCTTTTTATTTATGCCCGATATGTGTTTAATGCGATTGAAGATTTCGGCCGAGATGTCTGGTTTTGTGTAATGCCAGTAGAGAAAAGAGTTGTGTAATGGAAAAATGTTGAAGTAAGGTTGACTGGATCTAGCTTCAAAAGGTCTGTGATGCAGACTATTTTTCAATTTTTCTGCAAAATAATGTTTCTGTCAGCAATCTGTTTTGACATACTTGTTGGGGTGAGATCGTGCATGCTTAGTTAAATATTGTAGAGATTGCAGAGAAATCACCACACTCTACATTTAGTTTCTGGCACAAAGTTCCATAGAGTGCCCCGGAGCATATTCTTAGAGCCTGATATTGTATGCTATCTAGTTTCTGTTTATGTTTTATGGCCGCTGAATTGAAGTCTTCACATCCATAATCTAGAATTGGTTTGATGAGTGTTTTGTATATTTGGTAGAGAATACAGCAATCCGCTCCCCAGTCCTTTCCGCTATAACACATCTCAAGATATTGAGTTTGGATTTGTATCTGTTGACAATTTAATTAATATGGTGCTTTCAGCTAAGTTTGTTGTCAAAAATAATACCTAGAAATTTAACTGACTTCTGAAATTTAATATCAGTATTATTTATCTGTAAGCTACAGGAAACGTTGTGTTTTTTGTGTAAAGAAAGCCGCAAAGGTTTTTAGAATGGATATTTTAAAGCCCCATTTATTACACCAGGCAGAAATATCATTTAGATTTTGTTGGATTGTTAAGTTGATAAAGTTTCTATTATATTTCCAAATAACTGTATCGTCGGCATATTAGGAGATGTGGATTCCGTTTATGACTTCAGAAAGACCGTTGATAGCTATGTTAACAAGAAGGGGACTGATGACACTTCCTTGAGGAATGCCAATATTGACATTGTGCGAGTCAGAGTATGTACCATTAATATATTCACTTGAATTTTTCTATTGGGAAGGAAATCATCAATCCATTATTATTACATCCATATATTCCAAGAGATTGAAGTTTGATGATTATGCCTTTTGGCCATACCATGTCGTATGCCTTTTCAAGGTCTAAAAAGACAGCAAGTGTGCTTTCCTTGTTGGCAAAAGCTTTATTTATGTTAGACTCTAGGTTGATGATGTGATCGTTTGTACTTCTTCCTTTTCGGAAACCACTCTGATGAACACCGAGTAGATTATGTTTATCCAGGTACCAGATGAGTCTGTTATTAACCATACGTTCCATGATCTTGCAGAATGTGGAGGTGAGGGCTATAGGTCTTTCTTTATGACTTGGGATCAGAGGGATTTTTGCCAGGTTTTGAAATATAAACGAGGGTGGCTTCCTTTCATGTGCTTGGACATTGAGAAGTTTTCCATATTATGTTAAAAATGATGAGAAGAAAGCCACGGGCTTTCAGAGGGATGTGTTTGATGATATTATTACATATACCAGGAAAGGTACACTTCGCTGAATTGATGGCTTCTTCAAGTTCTGATATGTTAAACAAAATCATTAATGATGTTATCGTTTTCCTCCGAGTGGGAAAAGTTATCTTCTACATTTTGTTTTACTTCTAGAAAAGAATCACTATAGTTGTTGCCACTACTGATGGAAGCAAAACTACTAGCAAGCAAGTTAGCCTTTTCTTTATCTGTGATAAAATATTGATTTTTATCTGTTAAAGTGGAAATATTAGTCTTGGTATGGGTATTGTTAATATGATGAATTTTGTCCAAGATCTTTTTTGAGGGTGTTTGGTAGTTTAAAGTATTGCAGAAATTTTTCAAATCCTTCCCTATTTGCCTTCTTTATTGTTTTACGAGCTATATAGCACACGTGTATTTATAGTGAATAAGGTCTTTGGGATGACGTTTTTTTAAAAGTGTTTTAATGGCTTCTTTACAATTTTTAATAGCTCTTTTGCAATCATCATTCTACCATGTGGTGGGCTTTATTTTATAAATTGTAGTGGTAGTGGTTTGTGGTATTGAACAGTTAATAGCCTCATTGAGTTAATCGATGTATGTATTACATGTTTCTTCAGTATACATGTAGTTATGCTGGGTTCAGTAATGAAACTATCACAGGCATTTTGAAAAGTATCCCAGTTAGCTTCTTTTTTTTAGACCACTGAGGGAAATGTTTATGTGGCGTATGAAGACATTTGTTATTTGATTAAAAAATAATAGGATGATGATCGCTGCCCCATGTGTCATCCAAAATATTCCAATTGTAATTAGCTGCTATGCCAGGAGTGGTAAGAGTATAATATCAATGCAGGTGATAGTACCATTTGAGGTATTATTTCTTGTCCCGTCTCCATTATTTAAGCAGACAAGATGATGTTTGTCTATTAGAGTTTCGATGACATGGCCATTCGTATCCATCTTCTTGCTTTCCCAAAGGGGATTATGGCTGTTGAAGTCTCCACAAATATTAGTATTTTTACCAATATGATTATCAATGTCTATAAAGTTCTCTTCTTTTAGGGTAATATAATACACGGATTATAGGCATTGAACATTTTTAATTTACTTTTATCAGAAATATAAATGTCAACTATTTGATAATGAATAACAAAATTCTTGTCTATAATGTTGTTGACGGTAAGATCTTTTCTGGTAAAAATGGCACATCCCCCGCCAGTATTTTTTATGTTCTGGTTTTCTGTCACTACGGAATATATTGTATCCAGGGAGATTGAAGTTTTTCCCTTCCTTGAGCCACGTTTCTTGGACGCATATGATGTCAGGTTTATTATCCCAGTTATTTACAACATGTTTTAATTCATTTCCATATGCAATAAGAGATTGGGCATTCCATTGTAAAATGATGACCATGAGAATAATATTCATGATAATATTCATGTTTGTTTATTGTCTTCGTTTGAGCGATTGGAAGTTTTCGGGTTTGTTTTTGGTGTTTCAGTTTGTGAGTTCTCTATGGTGGGTTCTTTGGGTTTTGTTTTGGATTGAGAAAGTCTATAGTTTGTCGAACAGGCTTATCAGGTGCGGATCCAGGGGAGGGGTCCTGTGGGTCCAGACCGCCACATTTTTGGACTGGATTTGTTTTAATTAATTAATTTCCTTTTTTTTTTTTTTTTTTTTTTTTTTTAAATCTATTTTGTATTTTTATATCAGAGCAAAATAGCAGCGTGGTACTTTCTGTTAAAGATTCCCAATAGATAAAAACGATCAAAATATATAAGAAAATAGGCTCATAATGTCCCAGAATGCACCTCAGAGCTTCTACTGTAAAACAAATTCGGGGGGAGAGCCCCACCCCACCCCCCCCCCCCCCCCCCCCCCCACCCATGGCTAGGACCCCACATTCACAAATTCCTGCATCCGCCCTTGCTTATCCGAAGATTGCGAAGAATCATTAGGTCTGCTCTGTTTATCTTTGATCTTGTGAGTCTTAGTTAACTGATGGTATAAGTGTTCGACTAGGGTCTTTATTTCTGATTCCCTATTTTCCTTATTTTTAGTTGTCTCCCAGATTTGAAGTGTTCTGATAAGCAATTCTGTCAGGGATTCGTCAGCTTTTAAATAAGTTGAGGTAGGTTTGGTTTGGCAGGCAACTGGAACTTTGTCAGTTTGGGTGGATGCATCTAATTTGTTAGCAGAAGACATGTTTTTTGTGTGTTTTTTTACATCATTTACAGTTTGAGAAGTCTGTGGGATTGTCCAATTTCTTCTTTTAGGCCAGATTTGAGTTTCTTTACGTGTTAATGTAGGTGTACATGTATCCCTAGGTTTTTTAGCATGGACAGTGATATTTGTGCTCATAGATTTGGCAGCTTCAGCATAAGATATGTTGTAAGTAACTCTTACTTCTTGTATCTTCTGTTTTGCTTCATGGTGTTACATCCGCCGTAGGCAGAAGAGTGATTTCCACCACATCTGCTACATTTCACCTGATCTTTTTGGTCACATTCTTCGTAAGTATGGTTTCCACTGCATATGATGCCTCAGTCACATTTGCTCTACGGCTAGGATACGGCGGCCGTAACCCGCCGAAATCGAGAGATACACTCTAACAAACAAAGTGCTAAAAGGTGAGTGCTACGCAATGATCTGCCCTTCACATACATAAACCAGCACCACTGAAACAAAATGTGACCGAAGTGCTAAAAATGAAGTGCTGAAAATAGGTGCTGGCAAGCAAAACTATTTTGATTGGTATATTGCGCCATGGGACTGTTTCGACAAGTCTGTGCTTGTTTGCGTTTGCATGTTGTTGTCATCGTCGTACGTGTGGTGGTGTCTGCTACAGGGGACCCATCCTTCGGAAGCAAAAAGGTAAGCAAATAAAAATGATACATTTGTTCATTGAGATGATATTAATAATACATAGACCTAGTTAACATTTGAGTAGCTTTGTTGATAATGATTTAATAAGAATACACTAACAAGTCTGACGTGCAATCACTGTCGTCATGGTCGTGTCACGGTGATGCACGTCTACATAGAGTGTGGCGACTTATTTATCGATCTAGAATAGGCCTCACGACTAAGTTTTTCTCATATTTTCCAACAAACAGTATTTCTTGCAAATGGAGTACTGTTTTAATACATGATTAACTTATATTTTTAGAACTCGCGGCCGGAACTCTACGGCTTCATGGATTAGCTGTTGCCATGGTTGCTATCGTAGACACAAAGACAGAAGATCGTGTCTCTCAGCATCAAGATGTGGACAATCAGCTTGTATTATGAGGTAGGTCCCAACCCTTTTTAAAATTTAAATTGCTGATATGCATTGAAAGGAATACAGCAATGACTGCTGAGAGTAAGAGTAACTGGCAGACAAGAAAGGAACCAGGCAAGCCAACATGATTATAGGGAGGGGCTTAAGATTGGATGTTTTGAAATCTCCCCCCACCCCCAGTAATTGGTTAGGTAATGTTGGCACTTTAGAATTTGCGCATGTACATGCCACCGACACACAAAGTGACTTACGGAAGTCTTCTAATGAGCCTTGACCCTCAAAACATGGGTACAGACACCTTACTTGTGCAATTATGTCAATATTGGACGATATATGTATACATATGAAGTTTCGATAATACTCCTATCCCACGGACACATATCACTTCCGGAATAGTTTTATTGTGATCTTTCACCCCAAAACATGGGTCTAGACACTGTCTTTATTCAATTAACTGCAATATTGGCTGAGATATATAAACAATATAATTTTCGATAATGGCGGCACTAATTTTGTTAACATAGCAAATTGTTTTCTACGCATTTTTTGGGATCTAGAAACACGAATTACAAATTGATTTCCGAGGGTGTACGAAACCCCCTCTTTCCCACTAAACTACATGTACACTGAAACGCAAAAGAAACTTACCACTTTTCAAAAATGTAACGAAATTGTAACAGTTTAAAATAAAAAACAACAACAATTGCTAATTGAAACATTGGCATTTTATTGATGACATGTCAAGTATTTAAGCAAGATACACCATCTCATCAGTTTTTTTCTACAGTAAAGAACAGAAGAGGGTCAATGTCAGTGCAATGTCAGTCCCCTTTCCATAGCGTGTGTGGCCACCATTGATTTGGATACAGGCAGTGCATCGTTGGCGCATACTGCCTACCAGTCTTTGGATGGATTGCTGCTGGATTCTGTCCCACTCAGTTCTCCAATGTCTGAAGCAGCTCTGCCCATGTCCTGGCCCTGCCAACTACGCGTCTCCTAAGCTCATCCCATAGGTGCTCTATGAGATTCAGCTCAGGGGAGAGCGATGTTGATGTTCTCGCCTTGGAGAAATGCAGTGGTAAAGCGAGCAGCATGGGGACGAGCGTTGAAATGCTGAAAGGTTCTCAGTTCTGGGTGGTGTAGCAAGAATGGCAGCAGATGAAGTCGCAGGATGTTATCCACATACTGCTATAGGCGTTAAGATTCACATCCACAACCATCAGTGGCATCCTGTACCGGCCTGATGTGGCGGCCCACACCATCACACTTGGGCCACCCCATCTGTTGGTTTGCCGCACACAACGCAACAATCGGCATATCGCTCGCCAGTTCTTCTCCAGACACGCTCGCGCCCATCAGGATGATCCACACAGAACCTTGGCTCATCGCTGAAAGCGACCTCGTTATAATGCGCCAAGGTCCACCGCTGCTGGCACCATCTAGGTCGGTTGCGGCGATGGACAGCCGTCAACACGGCGCCTCTGTATGGTCTTCTGGCAATCAGACAATAGTCGTGCAGTCGTCTTCGTTGGAGATTCGTGGGTTTGCACGCCCCGGAGTTTCTGCTGCAGTGCGGGATGCTAGACGAAATCGATCTCGCAGGTGACTTAGGACCGTCTGCCTGTCCTGCCTTGAAGTGGTGACTCTTGGCTTCCCTGATTTTGGTCTGTCATCTGCAGAGTTGTGGAGGGTTTCTCTGTCCACCAGGGCCGATATTTTCTGGTGTGAACAGCCAAGACGACGTGCCACCTCACGACAGCTCAGTCTTCCTGGCAGCATACCCAGGGCACGCTACCGTTGATCCCCCGACAATCGTTACCTCCCAGTAGGCACAAGTTGGTCATAATAACGTTATATCGACGTCAAATCCCGACGTCGGATGACGGTCGGCTTATGGTTCTATATGAATGTTTGTAGGACGTTATTTTTAGACCATAATCCGACGTCTTTTTCCGACCACAATTCGACGTCGTCGGACGGTCAGTAAATGGTGTAAATGAACGTCATTTAGACGTCGGTAAAATACCCCAAACGTGACGTCAAATACAGACACAAGGACAACGTCGACAGACGGTCAGTAATGGCCCTGTCACACTAGAACGTTTTAGGCCAACGCGTGAGTAGCGCGTTAAAAATAGTTGATACGCTGGCAAACGCTGAACTTCCACAGAAAAAGTCAAGTGGAACCGTGATTTCAGCGTGTTCATAACGCGTTGTTAACGGGTTCAATGCGTTCGCCAGCGCGTGAGAAACGCGTTAGTAACGCGCTCGACGACTGATGAACGATTGCCCAGCGCATGAGTAGCGCGTTTCAACGCGCGCCAGCGTACTGCAACGACCACATGGTTAGTTGTATAAAAAGCCGACGCGCTACTACACTAATGGCCCTGTCACACCAGAACGTTTTAGGCCAACGTGTTGGAATTTCGGTAACACGCGGGTAAACGTTGACCAACGCTAGGCCAGCGTTCGCAACACGCTAAGCGCGTTACCCACACGCTGGAACACGCTGGAACACGCTGAGGCAAAAATACATTTTTCAACATACCTAACATTTTCAGCGTTTGCCAGCGTGTGACTGCACACGCTGGCGGCGTGCAGGATGGTCGTTACTCACGCGTCGAACGCGCTAGACAATCGTTACCAACCCACTACTCACACGCTGGCGACCCGCTGTCGTATTTTTACTATAAATCAGTGATACGTTCCTCACACGCTGAGCGCGTTCCTCACACGATACTCACGCGCTGGCATACGCTATGAACCCGTTATCAATCTGTATGGACAGGCTGAAATCACGGTTCCACTTGACTTTTTCTGTGAAAGTTCAGCGATTGCCAGCGTATCAACTATTTTCAACGCGCTACTCATGCATTGGCCTAAAACGTTCTGGGGTGACAGGGCCATAACCAGCGTGTCGCCAGAGTACGCCAGCGTACGCCAGCGTGCGCCAGCGTGTGAGTATAGCGGGTTGATAACGATCGTCTAGCGTGTTCGACGCGTGAGTAACAAACCTCCAACGCTCCGCCAGCGTGTGCAGTCACGCGCTGGCAAACGCTGGAAATTGTATGTATGTTGAAAAAAATATGTTTTCCTCAGCGTGTGACAGCATGTCCCAGCGCGTGAGTAACGCGCTCAGCGTGTTGCTAACGCTGGCCAAGCGTTGGTCAGCGTTTGCCAGCGTGTTGCCAAAATTACAACACGTTACTCACGTTGGCCTAAAATGGTCTGGTGTGACAGGGCCATAAATGAGCGTCTTTTAAATGTCAGTAGAATACCCTAAACATGACGTCAAATATAGACAAAAGAACAACGTCGTCGGACGGTCAGTAAATTAACGTCTTTTAGACATCGGTAGAATACCCCGAACATCACGTCAAATATAGACAAAGGAACAACGTCGGCGGACGGTCAGTAAATGAACGTGTTTTAGACATCGGTAGAATACCCTCAGAACATGACGTAAAATATAGACAAAGGAACAACGTCGGCGGACGGTCAGTAAGAGAACGTCTTTTAGACATCGGCAGAATACCCCGAACATCACGTTAAATATAGACAAAAGAACAACGTCGACAGACGGTCAGTAAATAAACGTCTTTTAGACATCGGTAGAATACCCTAAACATGACGTCAAATATAGACAAAGGAACAACGTCGTCGGACGGTCAGTAAATGAACGTCTTTTAGACATCGGTAGAATACCCCAAACATGACGTCAAATATAGACAAAGGAACAACGTCGGCGGACGGTCAGTAAATGAACGTCTTTTAGACATCGGTAGAATACCCCAAACATGATGTCTAATATAGACAAAGGAACAACGTCGGCGGACGGTCAGTAAATGAACGTCTTTTGGACATCGGTAGAATACCCCACACATGACGTCAAATATAGACAAAAGAACGTCAGCACACAGTCCACTTTATTGTTGAAAGCTGGTCATTATTACGTCAGAACACCTTCAATCAGACGTCTGTTATTGACCAATATTTCAGTGGTTTTACCCATGTCGGTCGGCCACTGGCCACATGGGTAAAACAACTGCAAAATTGGTCTAAAACTTACGCCTGGTTTAATACTACAGTATCAACGTTTTTTCTACAAGCATGCACTACGGGATTAAATTTAGTCATAAATAAAAAAACTGTAGTGAATGTACTATTTTTTTGGTAATTGTTACATGTACATGTATTTTTTTTAAAATGCCGTAGACCTCACAGTGACCATGTACCAAATGGCATCATCTTTATTTTTAGGAAAACATTTACAAAACCTGTACTCTATCATTTTAGTTCTTAAGTTAATGTTTGTTTTTTTTTAACCCAAAGAACTGACAATAATAATGGTTGCATCAGCATTTACACAATCTACACAAAAACATTTTGATGTTTGTTGGTCAACAAAGGTTGAAGTGCGGTGAACTTATCTAACTAAACAGGATGAACAATGACATATTAAAATAAAGTGGAAACACATCGACATTGTGGGTGTGGACGAACAGAGAGATGAGATTATTATTACAAATCGCACTTGTGTAACGGCACAGTGTTTTCGCCTTTATTGCATACTTAAGATTAAAAATAAGAAATAAGAAAATATCTTGTTACGTTTGGTAGATATCGTTAAAAGAATATCGATGATGCAAATTTCAATGAATTAAAAAGAAAAATCAGACGATTACGTCAGGATGACATCATTGCAATTTTTACATACAATTCTTCCTGACTTAGATGCATACCTTTCAACCCAATCGAATCGACATAGGGTTTGTTCAAAATTGGTCTGTGAAGTTGTCCCCTTTAACCATTTCGTGCCGGGATTATTTTAACATCGTCGAGCCGAGGGGCGGGATTATTTTAAACTAAACTCGATCCGAAGCGGGTTCAGGCTGATAGTGCCGGGAAGCACACCCACGCATTTCCGGCCTTGCTCGCTGCTGACATACTTTTCCGAACTTGAACTTTGAATTTGGGGAAATTGTTTCGTTTATATACGTCATCCGGCGTGAACTGGTTAAGGTGATGACGTCATAACGTAGACGTGTACAGAGTGTATAGCAAAAAGACGTGTACATAGACTATGTGAAAAAGACATGTGAAAAAGACGTGTACAGAGTAAATGTGAAAATTAAAGATGACGTCCTCCACCTCCTTTCTGTCCGGTGCATACTTGAGGACGTGACCCAGTGCTGCATATACATCTTTTTCGCTCACATCTTTTGATTTCATCACGCTCTCTGGGGACAGTAAAAAAACAAGATATATCTTAAGAACCATTCATCTTCCTAACATGAGAAATCCCTTGAAATATGCAGGCCTTGTTCCTTGTTCCTTTGTGGATAAAACTGAACAGAAATGCAAAAGATCCTCTCGAAAATTCACTTTGTTAGAAAAGTCAAACAAACAAAATCAAATGCAAAACCTAATCTCTTAAGCCTGAACTTACAGGAAATCTACTTGATTATTCAAAATAGCCTTCGGTTAAAGGGGAAATTCCAGGAAAAACATGAACTCTGTGAATGAATGCCGCCCTGTCAAACTTTTAGGCCGTGGAGAACTGTACTGTTAGTACTCTAGTGTTAGTGCATGGAGCAAACTAGTTTATTGCTCCATTGTTAGTCAGTGGCAGTCATCATTATCTCTATTAAACCAGAGATAACAACCAGCAACTAGTAAAATCATAATCAATATTTAAATATAAAGGAAACATTAAACTATGGTTAAACATACCTGAAAATATGTAGAAGAACAGGATGGCACGTGATAGCATCAATTCACCTTCGTTTTTCATGAACAATGCACGTGGAACGTATACTACACTGTACTACACTGGAATTGAAGTGAAACCAAGTCTTTGGCCTATACCAAAAATTGATGGGGGGGGGGGGGTTAATCACTGTGTGAGGGGAATTACACAAGAGCTTTACAATATAACAAATTTTGTTGAAGTATTGATTATAGAGTGTGTTCTTCTCTTGTAAACAATTCCTGAAAAATGCTTCAATTTAGATTGTGTTTCAACTTTCATTTGTACCCCCCCCCCCCCTTTTTACGTACATGTACGTGTACCACTAATAACGCGCGTTTAATGTGTTAATTTTTAACTGGTACATGGTCCGTTGTTAACGTGCAACGTTAGTACTCTATTTGCACTGCTGCTTTGTTCGGGCCCCAGAATCTATACTTGAGTTTTAGATATGGGGAGATTCAAGAAAAGAAACCGGAGCCCGAACAAACCAACGTGGGGAGGCAAGGCGGTACACTGTAAAAAATGGTATAACTTCACAGTTGTTTTTCTGTTGAAAATGTCAATATATAACAGTAGATATTACTGATGGGATTTCTTTGCGTATAAACAAAACTAGTACTGTCTATGCACATTTTTCTGAATTTCTCTGTTTGGTTACAGAATGTTCGCTGTTAAATTAAAGTTTTGTACTGGAACAAGAAACATCATCTTTTGAACAAGCATTTTCTTCCGTTATGTTAAGACACATCAACATTACTGTTTTATAACAACACAATTTGCTGTAAATATACAGCAACGACAACGAAGTATTTATTTACAGAGAATCTACTGTTCTCCTACACGAATCTCACCACGCAGGAACTGACCAACCAGAAGTGAGGAAACTAGTGTTCACAAAAGTCATGCTAAACCGTGTTGTTATACCACAAAACACACTTTTTTGACCACTTTGTGTAATTATTAAAGCAATTCACTGATACAATTTTGATTTTTAGCAAATAAAGCTGAAGAATTGCATCCCATCTCCTTCCGCATTGAAATATTAAAATTATTCATTTGAAAGCGTGACTTCATCATTGCGGGAAAAGCTGAATATAAAAGTAACTCACGACCGTGGTTAAAGTGTTTAGTAGGTTATCGTAGCATTTGTACTATATATCTGTATACGTAATACATGTAGTATTGTGTAATGTGTAATAACTAGTTACTTATAATAGGTCTGGTTTCCATTCCCACTTCATTCATCGATGTAAATTGCCGCAATACGCGTAAAAGAAAACTGTACTTCAACAGGAGCGTTTGTTTTTGGATAAAACTTGCTGTTATATTAACAAAACAACAACGGGTTAATCACTGTTGCAAAACAGGGGAATCACTGTAGGTGTACAGTACCCAATACAGTAGAATCTCTGGTAATAAACAGAGATAAAACAACAGTAGAATGAACTGTTAAAAAACAGTAACTTCTGTAATGCCAATTGACAATAGAATGTACCGTTAATTAACAGATATTTTTTTTTTTAACAGTGTAGGGTGGTGAAAGAGGAAAAAAAAAAAAAAAAAAAAAGAAAAAGGTGTAAGTAACAGCTGCTGTCCACTCGAGTCTAGGCCCAGATGTATAGAAGTACACATAATGTTTTACTTGTACCTACCGGCTTCACCTCACCGTTCATCCTTGCCTCAACCGGACTTAACACTGACAGTATCTAATCTTGCGCCCTCACGCGCCGCAGTGCAAATAGTACTCTATTTGCACTGCTGCTTTGTTCGGGCCCCAGAATCTATACTTGAGTTTTAGATATGGGGAGATTCTTCGCTCCGAACCGGGACCACGAAGCCTCACCCATTCCCAATATATCTCGCCCCAAATACCACCCATACCTCACCCATACCTCACCCGTACCTCACCCGTACCGCGTCGCCCATACCGCGTCGCAGGTACCGCGTCGCCCGTACCGCGTCGCAACGCGTCACACGCACGACGCCGCCTACATGACGCCGTCCGCACAACACCACTCGCACGACGCCACCCGCACGACGCCACACGCACAACGCGACGCCGCCATCCAACCGGTAAAGCCGGGAACTATACGCCTATCTGATGGCGTTTGCCGTAAATGCTATAGCGTATTATTCGACAGACGTGGTGGAAATGCGTGCAATGAAAACCAACTTGTATTTGAAAGTCGCCCCTTGTAGACGGGGGCGCGCGTAGCCATTCAGACTATCGATGCTAACCAGATCGGCGGAGGCAGGTTCTGAAGGACCAGCACCAGAGTTAGAATATCCTACATTCAGTTTGCGAGTAGCGCGTTGCAGTTTGACACTGTAGGTGGGCAGAGGGCGGATAGCCCTACATACCGGGGCATCAAAAGCCGAGAGTTATTAGGGCGCGGAATACTACCTAATGAGCGACAGTTCGAACCATCCGGCGCAATTGCGACCTTCAAGATATCTTAAACGTACATGTACATTTTCCATGCTCCGCGGTGCCAAGGAGCGTCAATGACGGGTATATTATTATGGGGTCTCGTGTCGTCACTCCTCGCTTAGAACTCCGCCCTCGCTTTCGGGAACATCTCGATAGACTTGCAGACGCCAAACGAGCACGGGAAGAAAAATAGCGCGGAACTGGGAAATGCGTCCTGAATGAACCTACAAGACCAGCCCCTACCTTTAACGCTGTTCATTTAGTTAATAAATTAATTTTGCAGATGAGCTTCACAAGTCCGCAAATATGCGCAGGACAACAACAAACAGAAGTGCTGCGTGTGGGACTTTTCTCGACGCCGAATTGCATGCATAAAGCGCCCCGTTTCCTCAAATTTCCCCCTGTGGGTCAAAGCCTACCGCAACTGTGTACAGTTAATATCTATTTTATTGTAATTATTGCCATTACCACTTTACTCAGGCACTTTTTCACACACAAACAGAACGGCTGCACCGATGGACCGTTGCAGACCAGTCGACACGCAATTTTCGCCAAGTTCAGCGGCGACCGTGGAAACAACAACATAGCTTTTCACCATCGAAATGGTTCTTAGGGTCTGTGAAGAAAAATATGACTTCGATCAATCATTAAACGTCATTTAGAAAACGGAAAGGAAAAACAAAAGAACATTTCGATTAAAAACAATTTAGGCCAATCTGGTTATTATGGCAACTACTTCACGTGCCGCTATTCCTTTTTTATAATTCTTTTGAGGTCTTTAGGCAAAAGTTCCGATCCCAAAATAAGACTTTTAAGAAGTGGAGTAAAGATGACCACAAAATAAAAAATAGACAAGGATTGGCCGAAACTTGTTTATGTCACTCATGCAGAGGCCCGTCCTCTGAACTTAATTAGTTACATTCAAATGTAACCCGCAGGGCCTATCCACTGCGGAACTTATATTGCCTCTCACGCAGAGGCCCATCCTCTGATCTTAATCGGTTAAATTTAAAATTTAACACGCGGGGCCCGTCCACAGCGGAACTGCCCATACTGTGATCTTAATCAGATACATTCAAATTTAACACGCAGGGCCTATCCACTGCGGAACTTCTATTTGCCTCAAATGCAGAGGCCAGTCCTCCGATCTTAACGCTAACCCTACCTAATGCTGCTTTTGACTAGCAGTAAAAAGTAGTATGCAGAACTCTCACCTACCTGTGTACAATGCCTATAGTAATTTTTAGTATTTGGTACATGTACACCCCTAATTGCACTCGTAGTACTAAGCATTGGGTCCCTAGCCCTCTGCTTGCTGAGTGTTCATGGCCCATGTATACTGCGTGGAGTGTTCTAACCTCTACAGCAAAGATTGTCACATGGGACACGGCAATGGGTCAAGGCTGAACTACTGCATTTTTTGCCAGGTAAGAATTACTGACCTGTATAACCACTATTAGTATTTTGTGGTTGGCAGTATCTGTAATTTGACAGTACACACCCATTATCAGTCACGGAGAGACTGTAGAGAAAGGAACCGAGCTACAAAATACTAAGTAATATTCTGTAGTACTCAGTTCTTTAGCCGGCCCAGAGTAAAGCCTAGGGGGTTAGGGTTAATCAGTTAAATTCAAATTTAACACACAGGGCCTATCCACTGCGGAACTTCCATTTGTCTCAAATACAGAGGCCCGTCCTCTGATCATATCAGTTAAATTCAAAATTTAACACGCAGTGCCTGGTACTTCTATTTGTCTCAAATACAGAGGCCCGTCCTCTGATCTTAATCAGTTAAATTCAAAATTTAACACGCAAGGCATATCCACTGCGAGACAAATTTTGTCTCTCATGTCCCTACATGAGAATAATTTCAGAATAATTAATTAGTTACATTCAAATTTAACACGCGTGGCCTATCTATTGCGGAACTTCTTTTGTCTCTCATGTATAGGGCCCGTCCTCTGATCTTAATCCGATACACGGTCGAATTTAACACACAAGGCCTATCCACTGCGGAACTACTTTTGTCTCTCATGCAGAGGCCCGTCCTCTGATCTTAATCCGATACATACGAATTGAACACGCAGGGCCTATTCACTGCAGAACTACTTTTGTCTCTCATGCAGAGGCCCGTCCTCTGAATTAATCAGCTACATTAAAATGTAAATGTAGGATACACCATTTGCAGATATGGAGAGAGAAAAACACAACATTTACTACCGAATTGTTAAGAAATATCTTACTCATCTGAAAGTAAATAAAGATCTAGGCGTCCAGCAAATTGATCGCGAAAAAACACAACTAACATAAGAATAACAGCTCGACGCCGGTTGAAAACAAACGCTGTTTTTCGTGCTTTTCTCGGCATTAATGACTGTAAACTTCGGACAGGCCAGTTTAAAGATATTTACTATAAAATACAACCTTCCAAATTCGCCCATTCATGATAATTCAAGCATTTACCAATAGTGTATACCACCTTTAAGACGCAGGGCCTAATCCACTGCGGAACTTTTTTTGTTTGGTCTCAAATGCAGAGGCCCGTCCTCTGATCTTAATCAGTTAAATTCAAATTGAAAACGCAGGGCCCTTCCACGGCGGAACTCCTTATGACTCAAATGCAGAAGCCCGTCCTCTGATCTTAATCAGATACATTCAAATTTAACACGCAGGGCCCGTCCACGCGGAATTTCTATTGCCTCTCACGCGGAGGCCCCACCTCTGATCTAAAAATAAACATGTTAGATTAAAAATTCAGCACACAGGGCCTGTCCACTGCGTCACTTTTATGTACTCTTATCCTCTGATGATATCCATGTAAGATAAACATTCATCACGCAGGGCCCGTCCCCTGGGTAACTTTTGTTCTCTCATATCCTCTGATCCTAACAATGTTGGTTTTAAATTCAAGATGCAGGGCCTACCCACTGCGGAATTTATATTCTCTCTTATGATCTTAACATTGTTATATTTAAATTCAACCCACCGGGCCCGTGCACTGCGGAACTTATATTCTATCTTAACCTATGATCTTAACATTGTTAGATTTAAATTTAACACACAGGGCCCATCCACTGCGCAACATTTGTTACCTCTTATTCTGTAATCTTAACAATGTTAGAATTACGTTCCGACACGCATGGCCCATTCACTGCGTTACTTCTATTCTCTCTTATGCTTAGATCTTAACCATTGCTAGATTTAAGTTCAACACACAGAACCTGACCACTGCATAACTTATATTCTCTCTTATCGTCTGATCGTCTGATCTTAACCATATGTAAGATTTAAATTCAGCACACAGGGCGCGTCTGCTGCGTAACTATCTCTCATCCTTTGATCTTAACTACACTAGATTAAAATCCAAAACGCAGGGCCCGTCCGCTGCAAAACGTATTATCTTAACCATGTTAGATTACAATTGAACACACAGGGCCCATCCACTGTTTCTCTCTTATGCGGAGGCCCGTCCTCCGACGGATCTTAACCACGCTAGTCTAGCGTAAAATTGTGCATTTTAGTACAACTCGACCGACAGTCGGTCGCGCCTTCTTGCATTATACGTGCCACCAAACATGGCTGTTCAGTATGCCTAAAACCGGAAATCTATTGTTCAATTTAAAACACAAGAGGGCGCTGTCCAATCACAGATTGTTTTGGTTTTGTGCATTATAAGAATATTCATGAGATCATTGTCCCCCTACAAAAACAGACTCAACGAGCCGTCCAGCATGAGGGCTTGTCTTTGGGGCTGTTCTATTGTGATAAAAAGGGTACTAGCTGTACCATTTCATCATAGCTGTACCATTTCATCATACCTGATGCTAAACAACAATGCGCGTCATTTCCACGCGTAAGGCGTTCAAAAGACTGCACTCATAAGCCAGCGAGCACTAAGAAACGTGCCGCGAGGCTGCCGACCGCCTAAGTTCACACGCTGCTCAAGGCGCTACAATTCATTTGAGGGTCCACTCTCCGTTTTGTTTGAATAACAAGGCCCCTTTTGTTTGTTTTGGCCGTCCTAAAACACGAATGCTGCCAACAAGAATGCATTATAGTTCTGAACCGTCTTGGGTCCGGCCCTGTTCGTCGTCTACCTTAATGATCTGCCTAAGCAAGTTCATTCTACCGTGATGTTCATTCTACGTGACTGTATCATGTACAGGATGATCAGCATACCTGCAGATAACAGCATACCTGCAGATAACAACATCCTGCAGGAAGACATCTTGTCTATAAAGCAGCAATACATGTCTACTAGCAGCTAACCATCTAGCAGCCGTTGACATCCACAAATTTACAATCGACAAGGAAGCTAGTCAACGTTCCACAATCAGACAAACATCGGCCACTTCATTGAAATCTGGACTCCAAGTTTTCAAATGAAAAAAGTTTTTAAACTCCGGCCCAATTAAAAACTTGACCACAGATGGCCTTTGACCTCAGAAGTTGAACTTGAAAAACCACTCTCGTATAGTGAGATGGCGGTATTTCATCTCCGACCGAAACAAGATTGGAAATGAAAAGCAAGGCAATGACAGCCATACATTATCGGGGTTGTATTATATATAAAAGGGGTTGTATTATATATAAAAGCGGTGACCAAACGACAGTGGCCAAAATCTCGATCGATCAAATAATCAAAACAGCCTTGGTCCTCAAAGAAGTTAATTGCCCACAATAATAATACATGTAGTTGACTTCAATAGAGAACTTCTTTGTAATTGGAACGTATAAGGTTTGCCCAGAGCGGGCCTGATCCCCTATACTTATGCAAAATACGGGATCTTAGCACTGTCCTGGGACGAACCATGGCGATTACGCAAGCCGGCTTTTCCGTGTCTTAGGTCACAATAGTATTGTGCGGAATGACCTGAAACAAGCCAAGCCCCTTGGTTGTTTCTCCCGGGTTAAACCTCTATGAGCAAGGCTTGAACAAACGGTTGCATCGCATTATTATATACAAACACATTTTACACATGGGTTTAATTTTACATTTATAATGAAATGCATCTGCCACCGTCGAAGGAGGAACTTATAGCAAGTAAAGACATGCTGACATAACCGGCAGTGTTCTTGGACTCTAATATTAATAATACCAAAAGCTTCAATTTCAATACGGTTGTTTGTTGGGTTTTTTTGGTTTATTTTATTTATTTATTTATTTTTATTTTTTAACGAGGATTGTTTGCAACAAAAGGGCTACAAAATACTAATATCGTCTTATTGTTTAGAGAGACTTTTCAAGTTTTCATCAACAATTGTTTTATTTTTTTAAAACAGGGACAGAACTACGACTTGTCTGATTTTATGGTCGGTAAGAAATACCCTTTTTTCTTACTAAACAAAGTTGTGCTGAATACTGTGCCGGTTTGGTGACAAGATATGTGATTTAGTTACCTATCTTCAAAATGTGTGGTTCTTTTTTTGTTAGTTACCTTAAAATAATTAGGAACACTCGAAATGTCGTCTATTCCGAAAGCAGGCTAACAAAAATAAGGCCGCGCAAAAAAACACATAAATGCCTCATTAAAAGTGTACTGACCTAAAAGGTTAAAACGGTCTAACACCCCGACCAAACCTGCGTTGCTATACTAAACTCAAAGGCAAATCACATGTCAGAACCCCTGCCCCATACCAGAGCAAAGCAAAGGCGCCCAACCAGAACATGTGGCACTCTGACTAACGAAAACAAACATCACATGCAAAACGTGAGCATAAAGCAAAGTAATATAAAAACAGGTACAAGTATGCGTTATAATTCACTTGAATTTTGTCATTGTAAAAAAGAAACTTTATGAATCTATTTTTTTTTTTTTTTAATATCCCGAAACAGTCGGAGTCACCATGTTGGCCCAACACCACTGCCAAAATGAATATTACTATACTGCGGGTCACTCCTTCGTGCACACAAAACCTCGCATTTTGCGGCTGTGAGCCGTCAACCCGCTTAAGACTTCGCTGCGTACCTCATTATAAAGACAACGCTGAATTCTGACTGGCCATATACGATGCAAGAGCACCCACCAGGCTCTACGATATTTCATTCCCATGGTGTGAATTAGCACCGAAGTCCCAACATTTAGATTATACGGGCTTTCCTACAGATATGCAGCGGAAATATATTATTTCAACACAGACTTCCAACTCAACCTAAAATTAGCCGAGTAAAGGTTTATAAAGGTCTCAATTAAACCAGCAAATCAGATCTGTAGAAAAAACACCCCCGAAATAGAGCAATCAACGAAGACCACTGATTACACTAAGAGTACTATACGACATTTGAATGCGGAGAAACAGACCCGTTCAACCGAAAACCAGAAACTAAATAAGCGAAATGATCGGAAACACTCATTTTGGGAACAAAAGCCAACTAAAGACGGCTGCCCAAACATGTGTGCGTGCTATAGGGCTGCCCCTACACCATTGTGCATGTTATGTAACTAACTGCGATATACTATACACCTGATTCAATCGCACGGCGAATTCTACGTAAATATGCATTATATGAATTCAATACAAAAGTGAATTTTTAAATGCGATAAGAGATATACCTCTACTGGTGATCAATGTCTTCATCTTTTTTGTTGTTGAAAATTCATTGCTGAAAACGTATATGCAAACATTAAGTAGCCTGAATAACATAACTTCATTTGGACACGATATTAAAACCTGCATTCCTGGCCCTAATTGTTAAACAAATAGGCCAGTCCTTTGTATAGACCATTGTGGCGCTCTCACATTCCATTGCCACGCATCAGTGGAGCCACTCCCAACCGTGCAAAATGTTGTCTTCAGTACGAAGACTCTATACCGCTAAGCATAGCAAGCATTCAAACCTATATGCTGGCGCACCCTGGAGACGTTTTCTAAACCGTCTGCCGAAGCAAACGCAAAACGTGAGGTAAAACAAGAATACCTGCACTTCTATAAGAATACAATTGTCTCAGAGCACGGCTCCATAAACCAAATCGACACGCCCTTTTTCAAGGGGGGCTCCTTCAGTTTTGAGCTGCACCAACAAAATAAATTAAAAAGTGGTTTGATCCTACCTCATTTCTCCATACAATTCAAGAAAGGGGATTCACACTAGCACAAATGTCCAAACTCACAAACACAAGCGCGATTGACTTTTACTGGGATGGCAAAACCTTCCCAGAAATGACCCCTCTTAAATTCTAGGTTGCTGCCATGCCGCGGTGTAAAACACGGCCCGAGGCTGGCTATCGGTCCGGCCGGGAAGACGTGAACGTCCGGCCATGACGAAACCAGACTTAACACTGACAGTATCTAATATTGCGCCCTCACGCGCCGCAGTGCAAATAGCGTACACCGCGCACCATGCAGTATTTCCGCAAGTATTTCTGTATTTCTGCTGCTGCCGGCCTGCACTGGGCATGCGCCGTACATTGTACGCGTACCGTACACTGATCTCTATAACTGGATAGGTCGAGCGTACATTGATGGGATAGCGAGCCGTGAAGTCACCGGCGGCCATGTTGGGGTATTCAAAACATTGCCTTCGTGCATGCAAAAGACGCGTAGACACGTCGAGAGTGAGACAGTGGCAGCAGCGATGGTGGGTAAAAATGCATTAAAATCCTTTGTAAATAAGTAAATTTATTAAATAAACTCGCAGACAGTGCGATCAGTATCTATCTTTGTAAAAAATGTCAGGACTACGGTTTTAAGAGAGATTTAGGAGAACATTGTTGGGCGAAAACGATATTTTCGTTTCCACATGAATTCCAGCGGGATTTTTTCATATTGTGGTCCTATCCATCATTTTATCTGAAAGAAAAACTGGGATATTTCGAAAGAACAGTAGAAGAATCAGTTGGTCTAGGATACCCTTACAATATGATTGAAATCCACAATACAGGTATTTTCAGAATAATGTTGTACCCATTCCATGAAGACTGTCCCGTTGACTTGCACGTCAAACAGTTCATGGTGGTAATTTGTGTACACATTCGTACACAACATTGTGTCATGAACTATTTGACGTGCATAAATGTAATGTTCTGTAGAATTATCCCAATATCGCAATGATCACAGCCACCTATTAATAATAATAATAGTATTATTAAATGCATGGTGTAGGCCAAGGCTATAATGGTGGAAGGATGTAGACACGTATTTCCAATACTTCAGAACAATTTCATTTTCGCCCACAAATCTCTCTTAAAAACGTATTCCTGATGACATTCCTTACAGTGCTCAAATGAAATTTCACTCTCTGAAGAAATGGGTATGCCAAATAAATGTAGCGTCATGTTACAACATTCTTTCCTTGGCATTTAATTTATACCTGTATATTTTCTTTCTTTGTTCACTACAGCTAATTGGTTTACCCAAGTTCACTTCTTGCTACTAAGATGTCAGTCTGTACATCTTATTACGGCTGGACAAGGACAAGTCATAGGACGAACTGCTCCCATTATGACAGAGGGACAACAGATGACAGCGAATGTCAAAACTTATTTTATTTAACCATCAGTAAATACGGAAGCTTAATTGACCAACTACGTTTTCAAAGATAAGCTATCTCGGTGTTCCACATCCCTATAGATGTGCTGCAAATATTGCAGAACTCTGCATCTTGGCATTTCATGTTTCAACAATATAAGTACAGATAATAAAACAGTCGCAACAGTCACAAACCTATCTTTGTAACATGGAAATATATTGAACATGTGTTTTATGAAAACTGACAAATCTGGTTAAAATTGTATTGTTAATATTCAAAGCAAATTATACAGATGTTAAAATGACATGGATTTACCCAGTCAGTGTTCTCCGCAATCACTGGGTAGCGGCCGCCCTGTGTACATGTTACGCTGTTCTGTCATATTTTTATGCTGCCCTGTTAAAATGTTATGCCGCCCGGTCAAATGTTGCTTTTCAATCATGGTTTTATTTTGCTTTGTTACAAAACAAAAATTGTGGTGTACAAATCTTTAATATTGTGTTCATATCGCACAAATATCTAGAAACACTCACAATTCAAAGTTAAAGCCGTACAAGGGTGTCCTATTAAAATTTGGCCTGTGAAGAATGCTGCCAAATGTATCTTTGCATAGTATCAACAATTATTATTCTAAAATGACATCGCAAGTTTTGTTTTGGTTTTAAATTCATAAACAGTCGGGGGTTAATTGTTTTTTATTTGGTTTTATAACACCAGTAAACAATACATAATAAGCATATTGTATTACCTCCAAATGGGCACTTTGGGAGACAATCCCATAGAGTCGTGCACAATCTTTATTGTAACCTAACCCGTTTTTACCTGGAGCTTTTTCCACGAAATTTCATATTTATGCTATTTAGACCCAAATCTGTCTTCTCCTAGCAAAATTACCTCCCAAATATCGTTTTGTGGGGTAGCTAGACACTTAGGGAGACACTGAAATGTCTCCCTAAGTGCCACTGTCTCCCAAGTGAATCAAAACTATCGCTAATTTGTCTCCCAAAGTGCCCATTAAGTGAAATTGTTACTATGACAGTAGTTATTACATGTTATATGTAGTGTATCAATGTACAATAAAAGCATTAAGCAAAATTGAATCCATTGTGTGACTTATGTCATTATTTACACATGTGATTGATATTTTTAATTGTGATTTATTTCAAGTTTCTCAAGTTCATAGTTTAAGCCATAGAGCTGTATCTTTATTATACAGCTCTATGGTTTAAGCTCAAAACCACATAATTTTTTTTTTGTCCACTTGTCCAGCAAGAATTTTTGGGACCCTTTCTAAAAAAATTACTAAACATTAGGTTGATTCCAAATCTGAACACTGCCTTAAAACCCCACGAACAAACCATGATGTGCCAATTAAATTTTCCTGAAACACACTGACATTTTTTCAATTTTTTCAACATTTTTTGATTTTATCATAAAACGCACTTTTTAGTGTCTGGATATAAAATTAAACCAACAATTTCAAGAATTTCCTTAATCCCAAAAAAACTCGTTTTGCCTTTTCCTATGGTTTGTGCATAAGGTTATGATGTGGAATTTCCCCCCCCCCCCCCAAAAAAAAAAAAACCAACAACCCAAAAAAAAAAATTTAGAAGTTGGAAATTCTTGAAAATACTTGTCCGACATATCCCATAGACTTTGCACTGCATTGCATCGTCTCACACGAACGTCTCATATCTTTTCCCAAAAATAGGCCTATTTAACATTGAAACTTGGCGTATACATGTAATTCTTGGGTGTTATTATGTTTAACTTAATTTTCCTGATCAAACTGGATTGTTTTTGTGATGTTAACTTCGTTTCCTGTGATATTACATTCGTTTTCTCGGTCTTGCGCTATACAAACGTGTGTACGCCTGCAATGTTTTTAATATCCCAATATGGCCGCTGATGGCTTCACGTGCAGAGCCGCTCGACCTATCCAGTTATAGAGATCAGTGGTACCGTACCGCGGCGGCGTATGCAATGCCTTTTGTTATGATCGAAACGTCAAGCCCTCTTTTAAGATTTGTATATTTCAGGTCACTTTAGTCACAAGCAGTTTGAAACAGCTTTTGGATATACTTTATGTATATAATTCGTTACAATTTAACAAATTTAATTCGAACATGATCACCCATAACGTCATGGGGAGCCCCACGTGACGTATATGTCACAAACATTTCGAAAAATCATTAAAAATAAGCAATGCTTTTTTTTCGAGAAATTCATACCGCCAAGGCCCACACTGACATCCGTGTAACATAAATAGCGACCTCTGTTGGCAGCTGGTGTTTTATAAGCTAAGGCAATGACCTTTCCAACGTGGCAGTTTTGATGCAAGTACAGATCTACAAGAAATCCCTTTTTGGATGCTCCTTTTCTACAATTCTAAGGTAAGAACCATACATGAATAATATATGAACATGATCAGTAGATAGTAAAGGTTTTATAAAGTCTTGGATTGTATGGTGATCAGGTATTATTGGGGGGTAAGAGGGGCTAGAACGTTCATGTTACACCGGTGTCACTTTGGGATCTTACGTACGCGATTTTGTGTACAATGTGCCATACACGCTAGTTTGGCTCCACACCATGTTCAACTGCACGTTGCTGTGCGTAAATACTAGGGTGGTTGTGTAAATATATATGTGTTACTTGGACTTTTTGGGTTCATAGCTAACCTGCATCTTTGTTGTAGGAGTGTAAAATGTAAATTAGTGAATGACCACCCCTTTTTTTTCTTTTTTTTTTTACTTTTTAGACTATGGCTTTGCACACGCGAACGAGGCTTCATGTCATTGACGTGTTGCAAGCATTGGATTGTAACCAGAGTGATGTCGGCTCAGATGATGACAGCGACACGGATGAGCCAATGGATGTCGACAGCGAGCCGGAAAGAGGTGTAGATCTTGCTGACAGTGATGATGACTTCACGCCATCTGATGATGAACCCCTTGCAGATGTTGCGGGTCCTTCAAATGCAAAGCAAGCAAAGAAGCGGAAGACAGTTGAGCCAAAATATTCATGGAAAAAAGATCCTTTCCATGCTCCCGATGCAACCTTCACTGGGCAAAAGATCGAGCCACCGCCTGCCATGGACTTAGATACACCGCTAGGCTATTTTCAACGCTTCATTACTGATGAGATGCTGGACAAAGTTGTAGACCAGTCAAATCACTACAGCATGCAGAAAAATGGAAATGTGGCCAACACATCCAGAAAGGAGCTGGAACAGGTGATCGGCATGTTTTACCGGATGGGCCTTGTTCAGATGTCAGGAATGCGAGCATACTGGGAAAATGGCACCAACTACGAGCCTGTTAGCGGTGTAATGAGCCGCAATCGGTTTCTGTTACTTGTAACTGTCATCCATTTTGTGGACAATTTGATCGTCACCGATGATGAAAAGAAGGACAAGCTGTGGAAGATTCGACCTTGGTTGAACGCACTGCGGGAGAACTGCTTGAAGGTCACACCAGAGGAGCACAACTCAGGGGATGAAATGATGGTACAGTATAAAGGAAAGACTAGTTCTATTCGGCAGTACGTACGCAATAAGCCTCATCCATGGGGATTCAAGATCTGGGTCAGGGCTGGCTGCAGTGGTTTGGTGTACGACTTTGATGTTTACCAGGGAGGCGATGGAAAGCGCACAGAGCTCGGCCAAGGCGCTGATGTTGTCCTCAAATTGGTATCGACATTGCCGCCACATGTCAACTACAAGATA
The DNA here is from genome assembly GCA_037893245.1 of Crossaster papposus. NCBI lineage: Eukaryota > Metazoa > Echinodermata > Asteroidea > Velatida > Solasteridae > Crossaster > Crossaster papposus. Next base: position 350,058 of record JBAIAA010000213.1, on the reverse strand, counting down.
TTTGCAGATAACTTGTTCACTGGCATCCCCCTTCTTGTCAAAATAAATGAGCTCGGTATGCACTACATTGGAACAGTTAGACAGAATCGGCTGCCTGACTGTAAACTACTTGATGAGAAACGGCTAAAGAAGAAAGGACGAGGTGCCTACGACAGCTGCATTGAGGAGAAGAGTGGCATTGTGGCAGTACGATGGATGGACAACAAGGCTGTTTCACTCTTGTCGACATATGTTGGTGTAGATCCTGTAGATAAAGTGCGTCGATGGGATTCAAAGACGAAATCACATGTTGAGGTCGACAGACCTGCTATCATCAACATGTACAACAAGTTCATGGGCGGCATTGACCTAATGGACAGCTTCCTTGCCAAGTACAGATTTCGAATGAAGTCTCGTCGATGGTACATGTACTTGTTCTGGCACTCAATCATGATTGGGGTTGTGAATGCCTGGCTTCTCTACAGACGTGACTACCTGTCTACCAGACACTGAAACTGCCAAAGAAGGCCATGATGAAGCGACGGGACTTCCAGTCACATCTTGCCTCAGCCCTGATTGGAAGAAAGACATCAAGGCCAGCTGGCAGGCGTTCATTGGATGACGTAATTGATGCAGCTGTCAAGCCACGCCCTCTGAAAGTCAGAAAAGGACCCGTGGATGAGGTTCGGAAGGATCAACATGCACACTGGCCAGTGAAAGTCCAGAAGAGAGGCCGTTGTAAACTGTGCGAAGTGAACAACACGAACACACTGTGCGAAAAGTGCAACGTCAGACTTTGTTTTGTAGAGGACAGAAACTGTTTCAAGTCGTATCATGCCTAACTTGACAGGTGCTTGGACGTACGCACATCCATGTCAGGCTTTGCAAAGAAAAAGTAGTTCTATTTAGTGCACAAGTACCCCAATGTTGTTCCTGCAAATAACGTGTTTCATAACACTAAAACAAAAATCCCGCCCCCCCCCCTTACCCGCCCCCCCCCCCTCTTACCCGCCCCCCCTTCCCCGCCCCCCCCTTCCCCACACCCCTTCCCCACTTCCACACCCCACCCCCACCCCCACCCCACCTGAAATGGATTGTTTCAATGTTGGAAAGTGTTCATCTCTACAGTGTTTTGGATACATGTATCTTGCAGTTTGAAATTACCATACAAATTTTGTCAGTGCGGGATAGCCCAATGTGACATATGTGTCACAGTCCGAAAGTAAGGTCAAATGAGGTCATGTGTATGAAAGTACCTGGAAAATGGTTGATTGTATCCTAAATACATATGTTTATGCCTAAGAAAATGTTTTACTTCCATTTTATTTATCGTTGGGCTCCCCAGGGTTTTCAGGACAACCTTAATCCGACGTCTGGTTATGGTTGGCTTAGGGTAATAACATGTTGATTAAAAGCCTACATTAAAATGACGTCTATGCAACGTCTGATCAATGACGTTAATAATTGGTTATAATACCAACCTTAATCCGACGTTTGGTTATGGTCAGCTTGTGGCAATATAATTATGGTTCAAATCTGATATTAAAATGACGTATGTGCAACGTCTGATAAAAGACGTTAATAATTGGTTATAATACCAACCTTAATCCGACGTTTGGTTATGGTCAGCTTGTGGTAATATAATTATGGTTCAAATCTGATATTAAAATGACGTATGTGCAACGTCTGCTAAAAGACGTTAATAATTGGTTATAATACCAACCTTAATCCGACGTTTGGTTATGGTCAGTTTTTGGTAATAAAATGATAGTAAGATAAAAACTGACATTAAAATGACGTCTGTGCAACGTCTGATCAATGACGTTAATAATTGTTTATAATACCAACCTTAATCCGACGTTTGTTTATGGTCAGCTTGTGGTAATAAAATGATGGTTAAAAACTGACACTGAAATAACGTCTATGCAACGTCTGATCAATGACGTTATTATTTGGTTATAATTCTGCCTAAAATTTAACGTTCATTTTCGGTCACATTTCAGTTATCATGGTCGCGACCAACTTTCAACCACTGTACTACGACGTCAATATGACGCTATAAACTTACGTCGAATTCTTGTCGCCAATCGGACGTTGTCTTTTGGTCACTATTCAGTAATCTGACGTCGCGACTAAAAATAAACCATAACATGACGTCAGAAAGACGTCGTGTGCCTGCTGGGCTGTTGCTTGAAATGCCCATTTTGCACTGGCCTTTTTAAAGCCAACATCAAGACATCACGTGCAGCTCATTAAAATCATCCCATACCCCCTTGGCTAATCATTGACAGTCAAAACAGCTGTTCAACAGCTGTGTCATGAAGCGACCATTTAAGATTCAAGTGACTTTTAGACACCGTTTGGTATGACAGTGAGGGCACTAATTGTCCACAAATAAGTTAACACATTACTACACGCAGTGATTGTTGCTATTTAAAGTTTTAAAGGGTGGTAAGTTTATTTTGCGTTACAGTATATATACAACAACAACAAACTGCGGGAGGAATGAATACAACGCTCGACACATAAAATTGATAGGAAAATGAAATCTAACAGTTACCCTGGACGAATCATTAGTCTCACGTCAACAGTTTCGACGGACTCTTAATGCTCTGCGACAAGAAGCTGATGACAACGGAATTTCCACAACATTCATAAAGAACAATTGTGTGAACAATCGTAAAATAGCAGATGTACCTGTAGGGATGATTATTGTTCAACAGTGTTTAGTGATTTACAGCCTTTTTCATTCGTAAAACAATTGCCCAGTATTAAATATTGAAATACATGTAATAACCTGTGTATGCCCATGGAGCTATATATAGCTCCACCCATGGAGCTATATATAGCTCCATTGTATGCCGCACATCAACGTTTTTTTCAAATTCAAGGATATTTTTTTTTCGTTTTAATTTCTTAATATTGAAGAAAGATTTGGAAGCAGATAACTCAAATTCGTAAAAAATAAATCAAAACACTGATAAGGTTTACTTTTTTGTATCGCTGTGGAATGACCGACGGAAGTGTACCAGACAGGCAAGTAGAATTGAATATGTGTTTGTTACATCTGATTGGCGACGTTATTGTGAATCCGTGGTTCGTCAGATCACTCTGTTATTGGTTTAAAGCTGAATGCCCCTCTTACTAGCAATAGACAGGGAAGATGGATATGTAATAACAGTCTTTCAAAAGATGATGATTGTTGTTACACAATCAATGCCGTTTTCGAATTTTTGGATAGAACAAAAGAACAAGTATTATTCCCTGGTCAATTGGTGAGATTGCGGTAAGCTTCGGATGAAGGAGACTATCGCAGATTATGATAAAGAGAAAGCCCAGAAGGGAAAACAAAAACTCTGTAACCTCAAAAAGCGCTATAATTGTTTGATCAGAGACCCAGCGCGGGCCGATTGTGATGAAATCAAGTTTTTAGAGACTCAGCTCAAGAATTATGAGATTGATGAGTGGACAAAAACGCAAGTTAGAGTCCGCAATGTTATGAAGGCTGAAAACCTTTCTAGATGTTTTCTTCAGTTAGAAAAACAACAAACTTACCATGTGTAAATTGATAATCTCCTAACCCCCGATGAAAAATATGTCAATGATACAGAAAGTATGTTAAATGGTGCCAATCAGTTTTACAGTAAATTGTTTAGTTCGCAAGATATTTCCACGTTGCATTTAGAAACTATATTTCCAACATTAACCATAGCATATCCGGCTTCAGTGGGACTGGGGCTTTAAGATTAATCGAACATGCGGACGACACCAGCCTTTTTGCTAGTGATGACAATGATGTTTATGTTATTAACGACATTCTTGACACTTATTGCATAGGTAGTGGGTCCAAAAGAAACCCGAAGACAAACAGTTTTGTGTACAAACTCAGATTTCGTATTTTACCCACTAAAGACGTCTTGCATAAAACTGTCAAAATTGACAAAAGGAAACTTGTCTGCCCACTTTGCAGAAACAAAACGAATCATACTAGCATTGGTTTATTTACTATAGCCACACTTTGAACGCTTGCTTTTTGTGTAGAACACATAAAGGAGTTTACAGGAAGCAAGTACTATTATCTGAATAATATATGAACAGAATTTTGGGTAACAATTTAATGCTGGTTCAGGGGGTTGTTGTTGGCAAAATGCTTATGAAAATCTGCAACACTCGCTGTGAGATGTTTTTTTAAAATGTTTCTGACCACAATGATACCATTGCTCACTTTATACAGAACTAGAAATTCCTTTTGTATTTATAAATGAACAGAAATGGTCCTCCCTAACCCCCCCCCCCCCCCCCCGTAATTGAAATTTTTTAACCACCTTATGGCTGTTATTATTGAATAATTGTTTTTGGGGGAGGGGGTAATTGTGTTTATTCTGTCTTTTGTGTTTTTTCCTTTGGTTTTTAACTGTATTATAATGTATCCAATTGAAATGTACTTGTATTTGTTATGTAGAATGAATTAATTTGAGTCAAGAACTCCACTGAGGAAAGAAAAGGAAAACACAAAGGGAAAATAAGAAAGAGGGAAAGACTGGGCTGCCCAGTGAACATTTTCCGGGGAGGGCATGCTTTACGGGTTTAATGACCGGGACCCCTAGCAAGGCGTGCCTTCGGCTCACCTCAGGTAAACCCCCCTTAGTTAATAATAATAAAATAATAACGAATATTTATAGTGCGCCGGTATCCGTCATTAATGACGCTCATGGCGCATAACAATGAAAAACATAACACTTAGGACAAAAACAGCTTAAACATGTGTGTTTTTAGTGCGATTTTAAAGTCAGAGAGACTTGTAGGTAAACGGATGGCCTGGGGAAGTTTGTTCCACAGGAATGGACCAGCATGTGAAAATGATCTATCTCCCCAAGTGTTGGTGGTACGTGGAACTATCAGCTGGCAAGCACTGGAAGAGCGAAGGCAACGAGTGCCATGTTGCTGTAATTTAATTACATTGCTGTTGTATGTTGGTGAAGAGCCATGTAGAATGTGAAATATTGTCAGAAGAATTTTGAACTCAATTCGTTGTAGAACAGGGAGCCAATGAAGCGAATGTAGAATAGGTGTAATGTGAGTTTTACGTGGACAACGAGTTACAACATGAGCTGCACAGTTTTGTAGCTTCTGAAGACGTGAAATTTGAGATGAAGGTAAATGATACAAAAGAGAGTTACAAAAATCCAGGCGAGATAATATAAGTGCATGAACCAGTTTTTCTGTGGCCGATCGTGTCAAGTACTTACGGATTAAACCAAGATTACGAAGCTGGTAACGAACTGACTTACAGACATTGGAAATTTGATTTGACATTGAAAAGTGAGAATCAATCATCACTCCAAGATTTCTACAGGATGCCTTAGGAGTGATGACTGTATTTCCGACATGGATACTAGTAATATCAATCTTAGCCAATTGTGCTCTAGAACCACAGAGAATGAACTCGGATTTGCTATCGTTAAGTTGCAAAGAATTTACCACCATCCACTTTCTAACATCTTCAATGCATTGTTCCAGTTTCTTTAAATTACAATTACAAATTGCATCATCTTGATTTGGACTAAAGGTAACATATAACTGGATATCATCAGCATAGCAATGGTAATTAACATTGTGACCGCTGATTACATGACCAAGTCTACTCAGATAAATTGTAAAGAGAAGTGGTCCTCCAACAGAACCTTGTGGAACACCACATTCTACATGTACAGGCTCTGATTTGGTCTGACCAATACAACCTAGATCCGGCCCTGATGGGGCTGCTCAATAACAGACTCAGCTCAAGAATTATGAGATTGATGAGTGGAAAAAGCGCAAGTTAGAGTCTGAAAACCTTTCTAGATTTGTTCTTCAGTTAGAAAAACAACAAACTGACCATGGGTAAATTAATAATCTCCTAACCTCCATCCGGCCCTGATGGGGTTGCTCAATAATTACCCAATTACATAAAGGTACTTACCTGCAATATAATTAGAATTATATAAGACAATGGAGGAGAGACTTACCGGGTATTGTTCCCTGTTAGTGCAAACTGACCCACCCTTTGGCCCACCCTTTGACGCTAATGGAATCGTCCTCATGAGTATTTAAATGCATTTCTCAAAGCTGCTATACATAAACCCGAGATCGTACCTGAACTCCTGAGTGAGGAAAACTTTGGACTCGTAATCGTTGTTCTGATAAAGAGCAAAGATCTAGTTGAACTGGAGGTTGCGATAAAATATTGGGGCCGTTAACACAGGCTGGACTGTTGAAGATAGTTTGCCCACTAGAGTGGCAATCCCGCGGACGGTCTGATGTCGAATCTGCAGCCAGGATCTCTTGGCATGCAGTGGTTGACAATATTGTCTCTTCACTCGACCGAGAGAATCGAAGACTAATCTATGACGAAACCCAGGTACTGGATGTTCCGTGTAGGAGTCAACGTTGATTTGTCGTAATTTTATTAAGAAACTTAGAAGATGAAAGAGATCGACTGTCTCCCGAATGTTGTTCACACTCTCGGCCATTGACGAACCAAGAACTAAAATGTCGTCTAGATAAATGGCACATCTGGTTCCCTGTTCCCTGATGAAGGACACAACAGGATTCAAAATCATGTGAATGTGCGGGGCGCACTGCAAAGCCCGAAGGGGAGACATGAAAACTGATGTTGTCCCTCTCCAACAGAAGCGAAGAAATTTGCGATAATTGGTGTGGATGGGCACTGCGAAGTAGGCATCCTCTAGGTCGATTGTGGTCATCCAACTGTCCTTCAATAAGAAATCCTTGACATCCGAGATGTTTTCTATCTTGAAACGCTGGTATGATATAAAAACGTTTAAGGGATGCAGATTGATAACCGGGCGTAATTCTACTGATTTCTTGGGAACTAAAAATAACGAAGAAAAAAACTGGCCAGGAACTGGTTCTTCAACAGTGATGGCACCTTTGTCGATTAGGTCGATCGTGGTCATCCAACCGTCCTTCAATAAGAAATCCTTGACATCCGAGATGTTTTCCATCTTGAAACGCTTTTATGATATAAAAACGTTTAAGGGATGCAGATTGATAACCGGGCGTAATTCTCCTGATTTCTTGGGAACTAAAAATAACCTGGCCAGGAACTGGTTCTTCAACAGTGATGGCACCTTTGCCCAAAAACATTTGCGTGTAAAAATGAGTTCATTTTGTTTAGAAAAAACTCGAGTAGGAGGAAAATGGACCTGAAAATGTATAGATATGAATTCTGTTTCATATCCGGAAACTGTGTTGATGATCCAAGGGTCATGAGTAACCAAACTCCAACGAAAAGTAAAGAACTGAAGCCTTCCAGCAAGAGGTGCAGAAAAAATTGGAACACAATCATGGTGGGAAGATGTACAAAAATTACAATTATCTACAGAGGTCACGTTAGGTGAACTATAGGCTTAAACCTTAGTTTTGCCCTGCTTAGGTTTGTCGGACCTAAAACCGCTGCCACCCTTAGAGAAGTAGGGATAATTACCAAAGAAAAAATTACCTCTGGTGTTGCTCGAGAAACGCCGTGGGGCTCTAGCAGATCTAGAAAAGGTAGAATGATATGACGAAGTTGAGGCTCGATGGCTTAGACTTCGTATAGGTCGCCTTTGCTTCTAAATTATTAGATTTCGCCGTCTTCTCGATGTCTCTCATCAGAGAGGACCCAAAGAGCTTATTAAAAGAAGGCGCATTCTTTCTAATAATCTCAAACTTTTTGTCAAGTACATCCTCGAATGCATGTTGACGGAAGAGGGATAGGCCCTGACTGGCAGACCCCAGCAGAATAATGCCCGAAAAAAGAAGTTCTAGAACATTATCCTTGGAGATTTCCTCTGGACATTCAGGATCCGCAACAGCATCGAAAAGCTTCAAAAGGGGCAGAGCCGCCTATAAAACATGATTGTGGGATACACGCAACTTCTCATCGCTAGTGACTAGACTGGAGTTGGCCTGCTTGAAAACTTGTTTAATACCGGATGGTAGGTTAGGGGCGGTAAAGAATTGTTCTTGAGCCGACGGAACAGAATGTGGACAAAGCTCTTCCTTGAAATCTTCTGACGGAAGCTTATGGGTTCTAAGCTGTTCCCACCATTCCAAAACCTTCTCAGAATTGGGGTTGCCTAAATCCTTGTGATGAGGATTACCGTACCAAATATTCCCGTACCACCCGAAACTGAAGCTGTGGCTGCAGAGAAAAGCGATTTTTCGCCGTCACTATCGCTTGAAATCGCCTCTGTCAACTTAATGGCCGCCTCAGACCGAGGAAGCCCGGATGTATGACTTCGTTCCCGCCCAGACGCTCGAAAGCACGACGGCTGTTCGATGGCCGGTTGGACTTGGGCGGATGGAAGAGACCACTGCGGTGGGATCATACCCCACGGATTGGCATAATATGGCATGGGAGCATACCTGCAGGAGCAGTAGGAGGTACATTTTGAGGTGGGAAATTCCACGGAATCTGTCCCCATGACGGAACTGAAGCCGGTGAGGGTTGGACCGGCCGTTGATGTTGAGCCCAAGGGCCCGGGGCTGACGACTGGATATACCCGGAGTTATCGTCCCGGGAAAGAGTTCCGCTAGCTTGAGCCTCGGAAAACCTCGTTGCAGTATGGCTGGGAACCGCGGTCCCCTGATTAACCTTGATGGGGCGTGTAGCTGAAGACTAGCCCGGTGAAGGTTTTGGGTACAACAACCCGCCACCTGAAAAACTTTCAGAACACGACGGAACTGAAGTTTGGCAAAATAGAATCCCGGAGCCAACCCAAGACTTTGGTTGGCCCGGTTTGCCAGGCCCATCTCATCCTCACTGGTGTTTCTGGTGTTTCGTCAGAGACCAACGGAAATCGAAGTGTCCCCCATCATTCCAATATGCCGATAAACTTCTCCAGAAACCAATTGACATTGCCCAAACATTCAATGAGTTCTTCACTTCGGTTCACACTCTTGCCAAAACTTGTCCAGCCACGCCACCATCCAGTAGTGTAGGTAGACTCTCTGGTACACTTTGACTTTGGCATAGAAATATGATAACGGTCATATAAATATGTATAATTATGATATGAATATGTATATTTATGATATGAATATGGAACAGGGTAGGATTAAAAAATTGAGTACAGTTTGACCTTTATGGTATGAAAATGAATATAGGATGGTGTTATAGGGTTAAACATTTTGAGAACAGTTTGACCTGTTGTACGAGGAAATATTGTATAATGTAAGGAACAACTATACAAAATTCTGGCACAGTTTGACCTTAGTTATGAATTGATTGCGAGTGATAGTGCAATAGTGTGCAATCAATGGGTATTTGATAATCCTTAGTGTATACATCCGGGAAGTACATCTGGCCAGTACATCTTGGAAGTGTGGACGGTGCAGATAGTGTGGTCGGAGCCGATTAAAGTATTTGCGTAGGAAATTTAATTTTAGGGATGTTGTCACTTTCTATTTGTAACCTCTGTGTTTCGCAAGTGTTGTGAGTGAATCGTATTCGTACGTTTGTTTTTATTTGATGTATATAATGTATTGGTAAGTATACAGCCCAGTGGGCAAGTTGTTACCGGTTACCGATATTACCGGTAATATCACCCCAAAATTTGACTAAGTCCAAATTTTACCGATATTACCGTGTTATTACCCAAATGATATTACCGGTGTGATAATGAAATTGTTATAAATTCCTTAATATTTGTTTTTTTAATATAAGGATTGGATCTAATTGATCCTTGAGACCGACAGGATCTGTTTCTGATGAGAAAAACTCTTGAAAAATGGTGCACCGGTCTACCAAATTTCAAAGTCCAAATATAACCGTTATTACCCTGTTGAAACCAACATGTTACCGAGTAACAACAGGACAATACAGGTAATATGGGTAATGTGGTGAAAAGGTTGAATTGGTTATAACATCGGGAACTTGAGTAATAACAGTAACATTTCCAAGTTCTAATATTACTGTTATTACCCTGTTGAAACCGACATTTTACCGAGTAACAACAGGATAATACAGGTAATGTGGGTAATGATGAAAGGCTTGAATTGGTTATAACATTGGTAACTTGAGTAATAACAGTAAAATTATAGCAATCCTAGCAAAATTTCCAAGTTCAAATATTACTGTTGTTACCCTGTTGAAACCCTGTTGAAACCAACATGTTACCGAGTAACAACAGGATAATACAGGTAATATGGGTAATGTGGTGAAAGGGTTGAATTGGTTATAACATCGGGAACTTGAGTAATAACAGTAACATTTCCAAGTTCTAATATTACTGTTATTACCCTGTTGAAACCGACATTTTACCGAGTAACAACAGGATAATACAGGTAATGTGAGTAATGATGAAAGGCTTGAATTGGTTATAACATTGGTAACTTGAGTAATAACAGTAAAATTATAGCAATCCTAGCAAAATTTCCAAGTTCAAATATTACTGTTGTTACCCTGTTGAAACCAACATGTTACCGAGTAACAACAGGATAATACAGGTAATATGGGTAATGTGGTGAAAGGGTTGAATTGGTTATAACATCGGGAACTTGAGTAATAACAGTAACATTTCCAAGTTCTAATATTACTGTTATTACCCTGTTGAAACCGACATTTTACCGAGTAACAACAGGATAATACAGGTAATGTGAGTAATGATGAAAGGCTTGAATTGGTTATAACATTGGTAACTTGAGTAATAACAGTAAAATTATAGCAATCCTAGCAAAATTTCCAAGTTCAAATATTACTGTTGTTACCCTGTTGAAACCAACATTTTACCGAGTAACAACAGGATAATACAGGTAATGTGGGTAATGATGAAAGGCTTGAATTGGTTATAACATTGGTAACTTGAGTAATAACAGTAAAATTATAGCAATCCTAGCAAAATTTCCAAGTTCAAATATTACTGTTGTTACCCTGTTGAAACCAACATGTTACCGAGTAACAACAGGATAATACAGGTAATATGGGTAATGTGGTGAAAGGGTTGAATTGGTTATAACATCGGGAACTTGAGTAATAACAGTAACATTTCCAAGTTCTAATATACTGTTATTACCCTGTTGAAACCGACATTTTACCGAGTAACAACAGGATAATACAGGTAATGTGGGTAATGATGAAAGGCTTGAATTGGTTATAACATTGGTAACTTGAGTAATAACAGTAAAATTAGTAGCAATTCCAGCAAAATTTTCAAGTTCAAATATTACTGTTATTACCCTGTTGAAACCGACAATTTACCGGGTAACAACAGGATAATACAGATAATACAGGTAATGTGGGTAATGGTGAAAGGCTTGAATTAGTTATAACATTGGGAACTTGAGTACCGGGGGGGTAATAACAGTAAAATTATAGCAATCCAAGCTAATAATTTCCAAGTTCAAAGATTACTGTTATTACCCTGTTGAAACCGACATTTTAGCGAGTTATAACAGGGTAATAAGAGGTAATGGGTAACAATTTACCGAGTTAATAACATGAAAATGCCAGAAATATCGGTTACATTCTCCCTGGTAATATTTGGTAAATGGGGTAATATCAGGTGGTAATAACACGGCAATGCCAGAAATATCAGTTACATTCTCTGATATTGGGTAAATAGGGTAATATCGGGTGACCTCAATTTACATGTTGACCCCAAGTGGGCGTGATAAACCTTGGTGAAACAATTTTGTCACTTTTTTTCTACATGAACGTTATGTTTTGCGAAATAGCGATACGTTTAGGGTGTTTTCGTAGAGATAATTGTGTAATATTTATTTACTCCAAGTCTCAAAGAAACAAATTTGCCAAAAAACCAACACACAAATAAATTAACAACAAATTAATTGCAAACTAGCTGTGATTACAGACAGCGGTGATATTGGGCACATATATAGCATTTAAGTACACGCTAAGATTGTAGGCTCAGAAGAGTCATTGATGTTTATATGTGTATACATTGTAGTATTGTTACGGTAGTATCGTAATATTAGTAATAACCAATATAATTAACCAATTAACCAACAAATTAACCAATATTGGGTAAATGGGGTAATATCGGGTAGTAATAAAAATGCAATGCCAGAAATATCGGGTAAAATAGGTAATATCGGCTAGTAATAACAATGCAATGCCAGAAATATCGGGTAATATCGGGTGGTAATAACAATGCAATACCAGAAATATCGGGTAAAAGAGGTAATATCGGGTGGTAATAACAATGCAATGTCAGAAATATCGGGTAATATCGGCTAGTAATAACAATGCAATGCCAGAAATATCGGGTAAATGGGGTAATATCGGGTGGTAATAACAATGCAATGCCAGAAATATCGGGTAAATGGGGTAATATCGGGTGGTATATAATAACAATGCAATGCCAGAAATATCGGGTAAAAGAGGTAATATCGGGTGGTAATAACAATGCAATGCCAGAAATATCGGGTAAATGGGGTAATATCGGGTGGTAATAACAATGCAATGCCAGAAATATCGGTAATCTCCCTGGCAATATCGGGTAAATGGGGTAATATCGGGTGGTAATAACGTGCAATGCCAGAAATATCGGTAACATTCTCCCGGGTAACAGTGGGTAAATGTGGTAATATCGGCTGGTAATAACGGGGAAATGTTCGTCTACTATTTCCCCGTTATTACTCGGTGATATTACCCGTAATAACGCGTTATTACTCGTTACAACCCGGGTAATATCGGTATGTTACCCAGTAATAACTAGCGTTATTACTCGTTACAACCCGGGTAATATCGGGTAAAATGCCCACTGGGAGTATACGGTATGGTATGTAGTAGAACTAACGAATGAAAGAACGAAATATTGTGTTTTGTATTTTATATGCATAAGTTGCATGCATTGTATACAACATAGTACGGGGGAGGTGTTTTAATAAATAATATAGAATAGATAATATCATAATAATTCAAAAATACAATAAGAGATACAATACAAATACAAACAGTACGTGTATAGAAATACAGTACCGAGGATGACATAATTACGCAAATTCATACAGTAAGAATGGTACAGCCCTACTTTCGAGTTATTCTGTTGAGTGCTATGCACAATAGCCTTTGTATTCGAATGGGGGAACTAACGGACATCAAAATGATGAGTCATCGAGCGAAGGACGGTAAAACAATCAGACAAGACAGGGCTTGTCCAGACTTCCGGTCCGAAGTCGCGGTGCTTTTAAATGTGTGTACATGTGGATGTATGTACAATCTACCCGGATATATACCCTTACAAAAAAATCCCAATGGTATTCAATGGTATTGTATGGTACATCAGTGGTAATGAATGGTACACAGTGGTAAATCAATGGTCTTTCTGTGGTAACCATTCACAGTGGTGTAATGACCAATGGTAAATCATGAATGGTGCTGAATGTGTGCAATGGTAATGAATGGTCTTTCTATGGTAACCACTCACAGCACTGTAATGATCAATGGTAAATCAGTTAAAATGAATGGTGCTGATTGTGTACAATGGTAATGAATGGTCTTTCTATGGTAACCGTTCACAGCACTGTAATGACCAATGGTAAATCAGTTGAAATGAATGGTGCTGATTATGTGCAATGGTAATGAATGGTCGTTCTATGGTAACCATTCACATCACTGTAATGATCAATGATAAATGAGTTAAAATGAATGGTGCTGATTGTGTGCAATGGTAATGAATGGTCTTTCTATGTAACCATTCACTTCACTGTAATGATCAATGGTAAATGAGTTAAAATAAATGGTGCTGATTGTGTACAATGGTAATGAATGGTCTTTCTATGGTAACCGTTCACAGCACTGTAATGATCAATGGTAAATCAGTTGAAATGAATGGTGCTGATTGTGTGCAATGGTAATGAATGGTCGTTCTATGGTAACCATTCACATCACTGTAATGATCAATGGTAAATGAGTTAAAATGAATGGTGCTGATTGTGTGCAATGGTAATGAATGGTCTTTCTATGGTAACCATTCACATCACTGTAATGATCAATGGTAAATCAGTTGAAATGAATGGTGCTGATTGTGTACAATGGTAATAATGGTCGTTCTATGGTAACCATTCACAGTGGTGTAATTACCAATGGTAAATCAGTTTTAATGAATGGTGCTGAAATGTGTGCAATGGTAATGGATGTCTTTTTATGGTAATACCATTCACAGTGGTGTAATTATCAATGGTAAATCAGTTAAATTGAATGGTGTTGATTGTGTGCAATGGTAATGATTGGCCTTTATATGGTAACCATTCACGGTGGTGTAATTATCAATGGTAAATCAGTTTTAATGAATGGTGCTGAAATGTGTACAATGGTAATGGATGGTCTTTCTATAGTAATACCATTCACAGTGGTGTAAATATCAATGGTAAATCAGTTTTAATGAATGGTGCTGAAATGTGTGCAATGGTAATGGGTATAGTTTTTCTATGGTAACCATTCACAGTGGTGTAATTATCAATGGTAAATCAGTTTTACTGAATGGTGCTGAAATATGTGCAATGGCAATGGATGGTCTTTATATGGTAATACCATTCACGATGGGGCAGTGATCAATGGTAAATCAGTTGAAATGCATGGTACTGAAATGTAATGCAATGGTGAATGAGGAGAGTATTTTGATTAAATTGCGAAAAAAAATTCCCAAAATATCTTTCTTCCAACTTATTGTGGGCAACTTATTATTTTTTTAAATTAGCAGCAGTCTTTCTGAAACAAGTCTTTATTCGTCACTGTCTTCCTCGCTATCTTCCTGTTCGTCTTGCTGGAACAGTCCGTCAAATTTGGACGTGTGTTTATGCATTACTCTGTTTAGGGCTTTGTTCACTTCCACGCCTTTATTGACCTTTTTTTTCGAAATCTTCCAAAATATCTCGATGAGTATCATTATCCTTTAGATGTATGTAACTTGACAAGAAATCCTTGTAGTTGTTAAACAAGATTCGCTTGACTGCCCAGAGGGTCTTTCTGTCGGCTTTTCCCTTGGCTTGATCTTCCATGCCCCGGTTGACATACGTTTTGTATTTTTCATTCCACATCTCTGTAATGGCTTCTTTAGCTTCTGCCACCCGTCCCAGTCTAGATAGGTGGCATTGTCTTCCAACTCAGAACTAGACTAATCTTCACCAGACGATTTGTCATCATATTATACCTCCGTTTCGGATTCCGAATCATCTTCCTCGACATCTTCGTCTTCGTCCTGCAAAGATTCAATTTCACTGTTTTCTATTTTTAAAACTTTAATTCTACGCTTTTAAAAATCGGGTTCGGAATTATTCACGTCAGAATTTTATTACACTGGTGACCATCATAGGGTTTAACTGCAGTATATTACGCTCATGTTGAGGTTTTGAAGGTAATCTCCGAATGGCAAGAAACGTAGGAAATCGTTTAATATATAACTACCCGGTTTACTCTGTTTTACTTTTTAAAACTATTTTTTTACTATTTACTCCTTTTTACTCCTTTTTACTTCTTTTTAGTCCCTTTTACCCCTTTTTACCCCTTTTTACTCCTTTTCCCACTTTTTACTCCTTTTTTACTTTTTTAAAACTCTTTTTTACTCTTTTTTAACTCATTTTTTACTCTTTTGTAAAATCTTTTTTTACTCTTTTTAAACTCTTTTTGTTACTCTTTTTGTTACTCTTTTTTTACTCTTTTCTTACTCTTCTTTTACTCTTTCTTTACTCTTACTTTTTTTTAAACTCCTTTTTAAACTATTTTTTAACCATTTTTCAACCTGCCGCTAGAGGGCGCTATAACATGTTTTGACGTCGCCAGTATTTTTTTTGGAAAAGTACATTTTCGCCAGACACTAACATCGTTGAAAGTAAGTTCATATTATTTTTCACTTTCAAATTATGAGGCACTTCCGGTAAGGGTCACTTGATTTTACGCACACGAGATAAAATGAAGATCCTTAATTATTCTATCAATTCCCAGAAACATCAAGTGTCGATCTTTAGCGGTTGATTTGTTAGTGAAATTCAAAGATTATATATATTACACCTTTAAGATAACGCCACGTGATCCATGATGACGTAATCATGACTGTTAGGCACGAGTTCACTATAGGGTCTTCACTTGGGTTAGGTTTTGTTTGGAGACGACTTGGTTTTCTATTAAAAGTACTTGTGCAAAAAACGTGTACAAATTCTAAGTCATTTTGGACCCAAAAAGAAAAGAAAAAAAACTAGAACTACGGTACGTCTGTTCGAGGAACAGAACATAGGGCTTTTTCACATTTGCATTTCTTTTTCTTAAAAACATTCAAAAGAAATGTTAAACAGATTAAAAGTAATAAAAACGAATTTAGGTTATTTAAACAGATTGAAGTTAATTTAAAGTGATTAAAACGATGACGTCACACCTTTGGTGAAATACCTCAACAACCCAATACAATTTTTTGTTTAATTTAGGATGTTCGGTTGCTGAGATATGGCTTAAAGGTCCAAAACGTAATAAATCACATACAATTGTATGATAGCGTCAAGTCTTTGCAATTCTAACTTCCGGTCTGGTGACGTCATAAATTTTCTCCCCGTCAACTTGTTTCTAGCATGAAGCTGATTAATTACACTGGTTATAAAGTGGTGTCAGCAAACTTCGCCACACACATCAACATATTATTTGTTTTAACTATTTTCAACCTGCCGCTAGAGGGCGCTATAACATGTTATGACGTCGCCGGTAATTTTTTAGAAAAGTATAAACTAGCCAGACACTAACATCGTTGAAAGTAAGTTCATATTATTTTTCATTTTCAAATTATAAGACACTTCCGGTTTGGACCGGAAGGAAGGGTCACGTGAGTTCACGCACACGAGATAAAATGAAGATCTTGTATTATTCTATTGCCACAACATTTGAGTTCAGAGTTTCTGTGGTTGATTTGTTATTTATTTTTAAAGATTAAATCTATTGACCTTTAAGATGACGTCATGTGACGCTGGTGACGTCTTCATCATGGCGTCTGTCACTATGACGTCTGTCACTAGTGAATGGAGTTCACTATAGGGTCTTTACCTGGGTAAAGTTGTATGGGAATACGACTTTGTTTTCCGTCAAAAGTGCTTGGAATTGTGCAAACAACGTTTACAAAGTATATGCGATTGGATTCTGCGTAGCCGAAAGCGTGTTTCCCTACCTGTTGTACGCGGCGCCCTTCCCCTGGGGATAATTTGATGACGTCATCTTATTTCACAGGTTGGCGGCTAGTGTCCTCTCTGATGAGCGTACAAGACTATATCTGTCAGGTTTAATTTTTTAAGAATTTTGAAAGGAAAAGAAGTCATTTCATTCTAACTTCCGGTCTGGTGACGTCATATTTTTTTCTTGTTCCTAGCATGAAGTAGCCTTTAAACAAGGCCACATGTCTGATAGACGCCGAGCGACTAAAAAGAGACTAATCGCGAAAACCTGAGTGAACGCCAGTGCGAATTGCCCAGACAAGTAGCCTTTATCAATCTGGTTTGGATTTCTTATGTTAACCTTTGTTTCCGACTGGAATTCGCTACCGAAATGGTAGCGTCCAATCAGCGAACGTATCTCCGCGTGACGATGAGTTGGACTAGTTCATTTTACAAACAGGGAATGTCCAATCATGTCACTTACAATATTTAGCTCAAATCATTAGTTGCTTCCTAATTTATTGCAATTTTGCATGTAAAATAGATTTAAATGTGATATCTTGTATTTATCATTCATATATTCAACTCAGAAGCAAAATTTATATACGTTTTTTTACCTTTTCTTACATGCTTTGATATTGAACGAATCACGAACGAAGCCAACTGGGAGATCGCCGTTCTGATTGGTCAATAAATCCAAAGTAGGCGTATTGGCATGCTAATATGTATCTATGAATAATTCATGCGGAGCAGTGAAACCTACATTGCAAAAGGCCTCGTGACATTCGTCACTCGGTCGCGCGTTCACCCCGGGTATCTAGACTCATCTCAGCTGCTTAGCCAGAGTCACGAGGCCTTGTCAAAAGGCTAAGCATGAAGCTGATTTGAATACACTGATAAAGTGATTTCAGCAAACTTCGCCACACACAACAACAGATTATTCATTTTAACCATTTTCCAACCTGCCGCTAGAGGGCGCTGTAACATGTTATGACGTCACTGATATTTTTTTTAAAGCACTTTAGCCAGAGACTAACACCGTTAAAAGTAAGTTCGCATCATTTTCCACTTTCAAATTATAAGGCCTTTCCGTTTTGGACTGGAAGGAGGGGCCATCACGTGATTTCACGCACACGTGATTTCACGTGACCCCTGAGACGTCACCATGACGTATGTCTGCCAGACACTAGTTTGCTATAATGAGGACGATTCCATTAGCGTCAAAGGGGGAATCAGTTTGCACTAACAGGGAACAATACCCGGTAAGTCTCTCCGTAATTGGCGAGATATGATTGTCCAATTCACCCCACTGCAGGCCCAGCCGGCAGATTCTATCCCCAAATAATGCTTTGTGCTATGGTTAACTTTATATGACACACTGCGTTGCTTATTCAATATATGTGTCGATTCGACGCAGTGTGTCATCTATAGTTAAGTTATGGGCTGCGTTCCACTTACGCGAACTGTTTGCGCGAACGTTCGCCTACGTTTTGAGTTTGCGTTAGTTGAAGTGGAACGATATTTAAAAAACAACGTTTTCAAAATGGCGGCGCCCAGTGACAGTGACGTCGTTTGGTTGGCTGCTTTTTGTCCAACTCATTATTTTTCTTTAAAAGATCCCTGTTACTGCTCAAAACAACCCACCGTTTATAACGAAAAGTATGAAAGGTAAATCAAAACCGTGAAAAGAAAACCGTCGGCTGCTAACTTCTCCGCCATCTTTAAAATACGTCACTGGCCAACAGCGAACAGCTCGAAATGTCGTTCGCCGTTTTCGCTAACGTTCGCCAACATAATTGGCGCACATTGCGTTCCACTAGAGTTCGTGCGTTTTAGACCGTAAATTACCGTTGTACGCAAGACTAGCCAATCAGCACATGCGAGTGTTCGTGAGGTCAGCGGTGCTTGCGTTCCATCCAATGAACTATCGGGACTGTACCGTAGCTTATTGTTATTCATAATAAGGTCTGGCACACGATCTGCATGATTATTATAATCATTAGTAGACACACCCTCCCCCCGCTGGTCACGTGACCGACACGCCAGATATGTACATGGACAATGGCGTTTGCAAGGACTGATCCCTGCTTCTATTGTTACAAGGCTAGGTACAATGGGATACGTACGTGGCGGGAATTTCAATGGTATTTTCAACATGCAGGTTGTCAGGATCAAACCATTTCAATTGCAGGGAACACGAACGACTGCTCGTTGCTCACGCAGTGTCAGTGTGGTGGACATTGTACCGTAAAATGGGAAACCTTGGTCAATATTTTCAGACAATTTACAATATATTTTTGCATATTAAACAATAATGTTATATTTTCCGTGTTATGTTTTACAATAGAGTTGGGTTTGAGCCAACAAACATTTTTTGACCGTAAATAAAATCCGTTTGCACAAAAAAAAAAAAAAAAATCGATTTGATTCCTCAAACACCCCAGAATTTTCTGAAAAGCTAAAATTGACGATTGCCCTCGTTACACACAATGAGTTAAATAAGTTTCCGGAAGCGTATTGTACGTTTTATACTCATTAAAGGAAATTCAGGGTTAGGGTAACTTTGGTCAGATCGTTTGGGGAAAAACATTTCTAAAATATCACATAAAATCCAGTTTGATGTTATTTTTCCACTCTTTTTTTGATCATTTACATAAATAATAAAAACCATGTCCAAAAATACAAGTAAAATCATCAACAAAAGGTTGTTTTTTGCATGTAGTGGCCAAAGTTACCCAGCATGACAAAGTTGCCCATTTTACGTTATGCTTGTGGGTGGGTCACGGTGCACGTTTATGGGTTCTGATGTGAGAGTTAATATAGGCCTACCCATTTTCTATCTCTGGGGTGGAAATGGAATACACCAGTTTAAGGCATCCGCGTTTTGGTACGTCTGACGGTAATAAAAAAAAGTTTTTTTGCGTGGACGGCACTAATATTCATAAACACCCCCTCTGGAAGCTGGTTTATGTACTTTGTGTAAGTGATTACCAGGCCTGTGTGTTCCCTGCATTACAACCCGCATGTTGAAAATACCCCATTGAAATTCCCGCCATGTATGGTACATACGTATCCCATTGAACCTTTTAACAATAGAAGCGGGCCGGGCGTCATTGTAAGCGCCATTGTACACAAGTCAGTCGCCAGCAAGAGGAGGGCGTGTATATACTAATAATTAGAATAATCATGTATATCGTATGCCAGGCCTTATTACGAATAACAACAAGCTAAGGTACAGTGCCGACAGTTCATTGGATGGAACGCAAGCACCGCTGACCTCATGAACACTCGCAAGTGCTGATTGGCTAGGCTTGCGTACGACGGTTATTGACGGTCTAAAACGCAAGAACCCTACTTACGCGAACAACGCTAACGTTGGCCAACGTTGGCAACGTTCGCTGGAGTGGAACGCAGCCCAGGCCTCAATGTGTTTTTTAAAATCAAAATTGATTGTACACAAAAAGTTTATTTCCTTGTAACTGGCGATCTCGAGCGCGTGTTTTTGTACTTGAGATTTTCGTGTTTATTGGGAAGCAGCGTAATCATACATGTCACTCAAGGTTTTTTAATTTTTAGAACGATTCTCGGTCACCTGGGAAGGACATTAACATGAAGGACGTGTAATACTTTCTTTTTCTGTGAGGCTATTAGGTTTTTTAATTCTAATGGAGTGCTTTTGCAAGAAGGTATAGCACAGAGAAGCCGGTTTATGCAGGTTTGATCAGTTTATTTTTGTTGTGTTTTTTTGATCAATTCTAGAGTTAGCTGCAGTGAATCAGAACTCATTCTATGTGGGAAGGAGAGGGTGTTTATGGGAGTTTTCACAAGTCAGAACTTTTTCTCATCGTTTTCGTTATTTTTTTGGGAGATGCTGAAGCAGTTCTGCTGCGTAAGGTATCATTGGATTTTAGGTAGTGGCTGGTCTACAGAGATAAATCTGTTGCTATCAGTGTTGAATCCAACTTTGTCAGATAGAGAGGGCGCCCTTCAATGTTAATGGTGATGTTCTAGAGAGTTTACTTGCCGCTTGGTGGCGCTTGTTATTACATGTACTAGCATCATAGCAGTTTTGCCTTTTTACAAATCGTAATGTTCTCAGATTACATCATGTTTAATCCGCTTCAATAACTATTGACTGGCATAAAACAGAGAAGCACAGGAAAGACAAAGACCGAAACACGAACCAAGAACTGTGTCATGTGTTCCTTTATCGGCCAGCATGGTTTAATGATTAACTCTGTTCTTTGAGGTTTCCCGCCAACCAGTAGCTCCAGTGGAGCTCAACACAGTCCCTACATAATTTGGTCCTTCGAGCCGGATAAATCTCAGAGAACTGAACATTATGTGAATCGGATTAGACTTTGCGACCATGGATCAACTCAAAACGCCATCCATTCAAAGTGGCTGCTCAAGGCTGAGTTCAAGGACCCGCAATTCTGCAAAATCATCGCTTTCTCCATCTGAGATTCAGAAGAGATTAGCAGATCAGGAATATCAGCAAAGACTTCACGCTATGACGCGGATGGCCGAGAAGGAGAAAATCCAGATTCGCAGGGAAGCAGCCCGGCAAGAAGAAGCCATCCAACTTGACCAAGTTCAGCGAGACATTCAGTCACGACGCCTTGCAGTTGAAGCCCGGCTTGATGTGGAGCTTCGCGAGAGAAGAGTGGATATGCAACTCAAGGAAGCAGAGATCCAGATCGAGACGGAACGACTGCAACGTGAACTCGAGGCAGCAAATACCTCGGCAGAAGAACAAGTGAAAACTACATCAGACACTGGGTTTGTGCCTACTGAATTTATTAATATCAACTTACCTGGTAGTAGGCCTACTACCCAGGTAGCAAGCCCATATGGGATTCATATGGGTCCCACATGGGCCAAGATATGGGCCCCACATGGGCGGACCCATATGGGGCCCATAACATTTTGCACCCAAGACCCATATGGGACCCATATGGGCCAGCTCGGATGTCTCACATGGGTCCCATATGGGTAGCATGTGGGGCCCATATGGGCCGAAATATGGGTTCCGTATGGGAGGACCCATATGGGCCCCCTAAAATTCCGCATGTATGGGCCCCACATGGGCGGACCCATATGGGCCCCCTAACGTTTTGCACCCAAGACCCATATGGGACCCATATGGGCCAGCCCGGGAGGTCTTATACAGGTCCCATATGGGTAGAACGTGGGGCCCATATGGGCCGAGATATGGGTCCCGTATGGGGCCCAGGTGGTTCAGCTGCACATGGGAAGAATGTGGGCTATCCCACATGGGCAAAATATCGGATTTATCTGGGGCCCACGTGGGCCAGCAGTATATGGGCAAAATATGGGCTATCCCATGGGCACTATTGTGGGGTTCATCTGGGGCCCAGGTGGGCCAAATGTACATGAGAAGAATGTGGGCTATCCCATATGGGCAAAATATGGGATTAATCTGGGGCCCACGTGGGCCAGCAGTATGGGCAGAATATGGGCTATCCCATAAGGGCATTATTGTGGGGTTCATCTGGGGCCCAGGTGGGCCAAATGTACATGGGAAGAATGTGGGCTATCCCATATGGGCAAAATATGGGATAAATCTGGGGCCCACGTGGGCCAGCGCATTATAGGCAGAATATGGGCTATCCCATAAGGGCATTATTGTGGGGTTCATCTGGGGCCCAGGTGGGCCAAATGTACATGGGAAGAATGTGGGCTATCCCATATGGGCAAAATATGGGATAATCTGGGGCCCACGTGGGCCAGCGCAGTATGGGCAGAATATGGGCTATCCCATAAGGGCATTATTGTGGGGTTCATCTGGGGCCCAAGTGGGCCAAATGTACATGGGAAGAATGTGGGCTATCCCATATGGGCAAAATATGGGATTAATCTGGGGCCCACGTGGGCCAGCGCAGTATGGGCAGAATATGGGCTGTCCCATAAGGGCATTATTGTGGGGTTCATCTGGGGCCCAGGTGGGCCAAATGTACATGGGAAGAATGTGGGCTATGGGCAAAATATGGGATTAATCTGGGCCCCAACGTGGGCCAGCAGTATCTAGCTTGTCCGGCAGTGCCTGTGCTTCAATGATTATAATATAAAAGGGACACACAATTTTCAGGAATATTAATTATTTCAAAAATGTGATAAAATATTTGAAAAAAATTCAAAACGTGGGCCAGCAGTATCTAGCTTGTCTGGCAGTGCCTGTGCTTCAATGATTATAATATAAAAGGGACACAATTTTCAGGAATATTATTTCAAAAATGTGATAAAATATTTGAAAAAAATTTCAAAAGGCAAAAAACTTCCGAAATTGTCTGTGTTGCTAGTGTAATGCTGACTAACATCTAACTCACTTATATGGAAACACATGAGCAAATGTACATTTACATTTTGTTATACGACATAAAATCAACTCATTCACATGTATTTCAATGTATACCATGACCCAAAAGTTAATGCTTGTTTGATGATTTTAATTTTCGTTGAGTTTGGACAACGTCCCTAAATTATAAAGACTACATACAATCATGAACATTTATGTCAGGGATGCCAACTTGCTAGAATGAAAACAAATGAAGTAAACAATGAAATATTCAGGGAAGGCCATTAATTTCATACTGAACCCAGGAGGCAACTACCACAGCACTAACAAGGAGGCCAAATGAAATATATCTTAAAAATGCAGTGAACTAAAAAATAGCAGTCGGCAGAAAAATTAATGTGAAAGTCTCTCGGATCGTTTGGCTTTCCATTGACGTGTATAAAACAATTAACACTAGTACTATAGTACACATGTGTGAACATGTATGTTGTTTAGTCAGTCATGAACTACATCTACAATACAACATATAAATGGACTATATTAAAATATAAGTTTTAGTTTTTACAAAGCAACTTTTTTATGGCAGGAAATTCAAATTTGCCACTGCTGAGTACCGTGATCTGATTCAGTAAATAGTTTATGCAGCAATTACAGACCCAACGACCAGATTCAAATATGAAATCAATTAATTTGACTTGGATTCTCTTCCCTTTATGCAATATGTTATGATTGTTAGGGTCAATTATGTTCGTTTACTGTGCAAATTCTCACCTGCCTCTTGTCTGTTTTTAATATAAGCCATCCATATAAAACAGCTAGTGCCAAGAAAATATAAAATTGGCACAAATCCACAAGACCGTATCACATGTATTACTACTGTACAGGGATTTTTTTTTAAATATATGTACTAAAATCATCCTTGAATTTTTACCAGAACATCATCTACAATAATGAAAAATGAAACTTTAAATGAAAAATGTGTACAAAAATGTCCCTATGAATAACTTTGTTGGCTATCAGTATCAAAGACGGGGTACCCGTCACATTTAAAAAATATAATATTGGAAATACATGAAGACAGATTTCGAGGATAAAGGAAACAATATGTAAAGGTGAAACTGCAAAAGTTCATTCTGTGGCAAACCACTATATGTACTGTGCCACGTGTCAAAAAAAATTGTCCTCCTTTAATCCTAAATAGGCCTAACTCTATTGTTTACCAATGGAATTAAGCCGAAATTTCACGTTATGTAAACAAGGCATTACATATTTTTATAGTGTGCATTTCATCAGCTTTGAGCAAGAGGGTGAGACTTAAGCACCATATTAAAAAATACTCACTTGTACATTGGAGGAAGTCAACAGTTGCAGAATCTGAAATTGAGTATTTTTTTAAGTATGGCATTTAAATCTCACCCTCCTGCACAATGCTGATGAATCTTGCTCCATACAATTAGTCAATAAATATTTGTAAATACCCAAGACAATTTAACCATTCCTATTGATCGATAGCAGTGTCTTATATCGTTAAGACTTTTAAGTACATGGCTAGAGAGGATGTGTCAAAAAAGTGAAGTAAATTGTTGACCAGAAACAATGGTAGAAGGGTATTTGTTAAAACATGAGTTAAAATCAGGTTTTTTTGACAACGAAAATGATTTTTTTTAAACTCATTTTGACAAGTTGACCTTAAGGTATTTATGAATGGGAATAAAGTTGTGCTCGGCCGGTATTAAATAAGTATGTTTAAAATTGGCTGGGGCCTTGGACGCAGAAAGTGTCCCTTGCCTTCGGCTCGGGCCATTATCCACATCCAGGCTCCTAGCCGGTTTAAAACGTACCCGTTTAAAACCGGCCAAGCACATATTTATTCCCTTAATGAATTACTTAATTACTCAGATCCATTGCAGTTGGATCATGAGCCTGGTTGTCCCTTTCTTCATCTGTGTTGTTGTCGGCATGTTCTGTCAACCTTCTCTTACTTCTCCCCCCTTTCAAATCCCTTGCATTATAGAGGTAGGATGTGATTGCATTCTTGACTTCATCCTGGGTGGCAGCCTTGGCCTTTCCATTTCTTCTAACAGCCCCTGAAAGTGCAAACATTGTATAAGTATCGAGTATCAGCCTGAAAACAGGTGATATCGCAGTATACCGGGGGCACACGTACTAGTGGGACTACACTATTAGATGCCTAATAATGCTGGTCATGGTTGTCAGTCAAGCCCCAGGTTATTGCTAATTGCTCTGGAATGTCCACCCAGGGACTGGGCCACCAGTATAGCATTATGCCACACTATACTGCATTGGCATGTTTAAACTAGAAAGAATGGAAAAATTCTCTACCCAAAATATTCAAACTAACAAATTAACTACCCTATAAAAACCACCAGGAAAGTTATTTATTTTAAACTTTCTGAAACTATAGTATTACCATTATGCCAAAGAATCAAGAAATCAAGAAATAAATACACACTCCAGATGAGATTAAATGGTCGGGGTAACCATGATCAGTAACTCCATGAAATGAACATTTTTGTGAAACAACCGACATTGACCTCAGTTGACAAAAAAGATGTAAAAACTAAAGTTCAAAATTCCTGGTGCATGTTTAGAGACCTTCCAGCCCACTACTACTTCGTACCGTAGTAACAGTTATGACAGTCCCAAAATTTAACAACACTAGGCCTAAATCATGTCATGTCTTTTTTAGTATTTAACTAGATTGATAAGATTAAGAGTTTAAGAGTTATCCAAGAACTTCCATTGGTATATGATTTGTCATTCAAAAGAAATTCAAGTGAAAATGTAGCCCATTTACGAACGTACTGCAGAATATTTTCGAATTACGAAAGTCCAGAAATATGAATGGAGCATGGCTTCATGCATAGTGCCATGGTACATGTGTACTGTAGCCAACATCATATCTTTTTTACAGCCAAATTTTCCGGCAAACTAGTCAGAAAAGGAACATTCTTCAAGCCAAAAATAAATAAATTATAAACCAACTACATGTACCAAGGCAGTAAGTGGCACTGGCAGTGGCAGTGAACTAAGTCTAGGCCGGCAAAAGCCATGGAGCTATCATCAGGCTGAGTATTTCAACCACCATGTTTCAACCTACAACTATACCACAAATACTAGAGGAACATGTCTACGACTTACCTGATGAGAGGGAAACAGGGCGATTGACCAAGGATGAATACAAACAAATGTCTTGGTGATATAGTACAGGTACTGAGGTAGAACTATAGACTACTAAAAGTCAATTGCTATAACTAGAAGTAGAAGTAGAAGAACACACCAAAAGGACAGTCACACTTGTAGAATGCACTTTGGTAATGGCATCATGGACGGCCGGCTGGTGTTATGCGCTGCCTGGCCGGCCGCGCGGCGGTAGGCCTTGGCATCATCAACGTGCAGTTCGTGCCAGAAAATTCCAGCCATGGTAGGTGATATCATGAACTACATGTACTTATAGTTTTAAAAGTATAAGAATCTTTCTCTTGGCCCCCTCAGGGTCAACCACATTCCAATCCTCTGCTAAAGTAATCACCATTATGACCATACCCACTGCCCTAACTCATTATTATTCATTAGGTTTATGGTTACTCTTGTGCATTGCCTCTTATAATCCCTTGATAGTTGACCAGGAATGTGAGGCACAAGGCCCACACAGCCCACACATCCTGTGGTCAAATGGTTCAGCCTTGAAGTAACCAATGACAAGAAAGCACATTAAAAGTCTTCTTGTTTTCTACAGCTCTGGCTGCACACAGCTGCCATGCAGCCTGATCATGAAGGAATAAAAACATGAATTCCATCTCAAGACTTCAAGAGCCCGTTTCCATTTGTCACACATATCAACACCATAATGTGACCGCACATTCAGCCTACATGTGATGCCCAGATTTAACTATGTCATACCCAAATGGGCAAGCCCATATCCTGGCCACATGGGCTTGCCCAACTTTATCCATACCCACATGGGCTTGCCCAGGTTTACCCCCATATGATACAAAGGGAAAATACATATTCCACCCACATGGGCTTGCCCAGGTTTATCCTATTATGATGCCCACATGGGCAAATACATATTATGCCCACATGGGCTTGCCCAGGTTTATCCCAAATAATACCCACATGGGCAAATACATATTCTGCCCACATATAGGCTCTCCCAGGTTTATCCCGTATGATACCCACATGGGCAAATACATATTCTGCCCACATGGGCTCTCCCAGGTTTATCCCATATGATACCCACATGGGCAAATACATATTCTGCCCACATGGGCTCTCCCAGGTTTATCCCATATGATACCCACATGGGCAAATACATATTCTTCCCACATGGGCTCTCCCATGTTTATCCCATGTGATACCCACATGGGCAAGCCCATATCCAACCCACATGGGCTTGCCCAGGTTTATCCCATATGACACCCACATGGGCGAGCCCATATGCTGCCCACATGGGTTTGCCCATGTTTATCCCATATGATACCCACATGGGCAAATACACATTCTTCCCACATGGGCTTCCCCATGTTTATCCCATATGATACCCACATGGGCAAATATATATTCTTCCCACATAGGCTCTCCCAGGTTAAATCCCATATGATACCCACATGGGCAAGCCCATATCCAACCCACATGGGCTTGCCCAGGTTTATCCCATATGACACCCACATGGACGAGCCCATATCCAACCCACATGGGCTTGCCCAGGTTTTCCCCATATGACACCCACATGGGCGAGCCCATATGCTGCCCACATGGGCTTGCCCAGGTTTATCCCATATGATACCCACATGGGCAAATACACATTCTTCCCACATGGGCTTTCCCATGTTTATCCCATATGATACCCACATGGGCAAATACATATTCTTCCCACATAGGCTCTCCCAGGTTTATCCCATATGATACCCACATGGGCAAATACATATTCTTCCCACATGGGCTCTCCCAGGTTTATCCCATATGACACCCACATGGGCAAGCCCATATCCAACCCACATAGGTTTGCCCAGGTTTATCCCATATGACACCCACATGGGCAAGCCCATATGCTGCCCACATGGGCTTGCCCAGGTTTATCCCATATGATACCCACATGGGCAAATACACATTCTTCCCACATGGGCTTCCCCATGTTTATCCCATATGATACCCACATGGGCAAATATATATTCTTCCCACATAGGCTCTCCCAGGTTTATCCCATATGATACCCACATGGGCAAGCCCATATCCAACCCACATGGGCTAGCCCAGGTTTATCCCATATGACACCCACATGGGCGAGCCCATATCCAACCCACATGGGCTTGCCCAGGTTTTCCCCATATGACACCCACATGGGCGAGCCCATATGCTGCCCACATGGGCTTGCCCAGGTTTATCCCATATGATACCCACATGGGCAAATACACATTCTTCCCACATGGGCTTCCCCATGTTTATCCCATATGATACCCACATGGGCAAATACATATTCTTCCCACATGGGCTCTCCCAGGTTTATCCCATATGATACCCACATGGGCAAGCCCATATCCAACCCACATGGGCTTGCCCAGGTTTATCCCAAATGACACCCACATGGGCAAGCCCATATTCTGCCCACATGGGCTTGCCCAGGTTTATCCCATATGACACCCATATGGGCAAGCCCATGAAGAACCCCATATGGGCTCATCGATATGGGCCCCATATGGGATACATAGGGGTTACCCCGTGCCCAGATGGCCCAGTTCTCCCCCATATGGGCCCCATATGGTCTTGCTACCTGGGTAGTAATCCAAATGCCAGGACAGTTGATTGGGTCAATCATGATGAAAATACTGTTGGTGACACTACTACTACAAGTATTGCACAAGTAACCGTAAATCAAACAATAGCAAGTTCTGGTGTTGTAATGAGCAATGCGGTGACCACGGTCCCTGTTTCACCCTACTGGTCAAATAGTAGTGTTGAAATGCTCGTCAGTGAATCTGAACGATCGAAACCCGATTCTGTGACAAAATTGGGGGGATTGGATAGTGTGGTCCGTCGCAGAACCAGTGCAACACCAGAGCATGCAAAGTTTGCTACTGAATTACCTGTGGTACACTCTAGTATCACTAGTACAGTATGCACGACACAACCTTGTGTAACAAGTTAGGAAGCAATTACTACATGTACTCCTGTTGTAGTTACATCCGTCCCAGTATCAAGCCAAATGCACATGTTAAATGCACATGTAAATCCATGTATATCTAGTGCATTTACCATGCCAGTTCTGCATAGTGCCGGGCTTACTTTCACTAGTACCACCCCTACATGTACACACATGTACCCATATCAGTCACATATAACCTCTTACCCGACGAGTGTTCATAGGTTTCAGACGACGGCTCTCCCAAGTAAGAATCCTGTCCCAACTTCTGATCCTGTCCCAAATGTGGATCTTGTCCCAACTCATGTCAGTCCGCGTCATCTAGCCAGTGGAACTACATGTACGCCGGAAAGGGGAGGACTGACCAGTTCCAGCGACTCTTCAGGTGGGGAAACCAGCGGTGACGATGAACCTGCAGCCAGGAACAAAAGCTCCGGGTCAAAGGTCAGGAGCAGAGGAGGGGGTGTGCCAGTATATCCACATGAACATGGTGTGTTCCTCGACAGTCTGCCTAAACTGTACATCCCCAAATTTCAGGATGAACATGACACAAAGCAGTACGTGACATTTAGATCTCTGTGGGAGAGTGTCATGACTCGACCCGAGCTCCAGCTGCCTGAACCAATGAAGTTTGCATACCTCCGAAGCCATCTTGGAGGTCGCCCCCTGGCAATGGCGGACAGGAATATGGTTCTTGGAGACGATGCATACTCGACAACTATGAAGCAATTCGACAAGGCCTTTGGCAGTCCAGCTCGAATTGTCCAGGGTTTGCTTGATCAACTTGAGGTTCGCTCTCAGGTATTCGCCAATGACTGGGCTGGTCTCCGAGAGTTCTCAGATGAATTGATAGTTCTTGTGCAAACTGCATCAAAGTTCAAATTTGAAGCAGAACTACAACACCATCGGTATGCAGCTAGTCTAGTCAAGAAACTTCCTGACCGTCTCCACACAGAATTCCTCTCCAAGATGTGGCACAAGAACCGAGGGCACAGGTATACTATCAAGCACTTGAGTAAATGGCTTGAGGAGAAGACGGGCCCAGCTGGACTAATTCTGCTGGAGAAGTCTAACCAAGGGAAGCCCGGGAATAATTCTCCATCACAGAGGGACAGGTTTCATCAACAGAAACACCCACCACAAAGGTCTGCAAGAGAACAGCCGCTGCCAGCTCGAAGTTACCTGGCAAGTACTGAGCCGGACACTCGGGATGTGGCAGTGTATCTGACCAATGGTTCCCGAGAGGCTTTTGCTGCACCCAAAGCTGGAAAAGGCAAAATGTCGACAACAAAAGTAACCTGCCTGTACTGCCAGAAGAACGAAACTGGGCACTACTTAGAAACTTGCAACGAATTCCAGAAACTGAACACCGAGAAGCGGGCTAAATGGCTCTCGGACAACAAAAGATGCTTCAAGTGCGCCAAAAGGCATGAGAGGGAATGCCCATTTCTGAAGAAATGCAACGAATGCCGAGGAGATCACCGTACTAGCCTCCACGACTTGGCAAGGCCCCCCACCAAAGACTCGAGCACAGTTGTTTGCTCTGGGGTGGGGACAAGCCGACGGTGGACTACGAGCGTGACATCCTCATCAAAGTTGTTCCCCTGATTGTGCATGGCCCAAATGGGATGCTTGAAACATGGTGTTCTCGACGAATGTGCTGAACGCACAATGATTTTCCAGAGGGCAGTAGACGAGCTTCAGATCTCGGGCCAAGAAGAATCCCTTCGTGTTGTCACAGTAATGGGGATGCAGTCTGGAAAGGAAAGTGTGTTGACTTTAACGTTTCACCCCGGGATGACCTGAACCAGAGATACCACATTGAGTGTGCCTTTGCTGCGGATGATGTTCAGTTGATGACCTACAGTGTGTCAGCAGACAAGCTGCAGGAAAAATGGTCGCATCTAAGAGGCTTACCTCTCTTCTCTGCAAGTGATGTCCAGCCAGTGGTGCTTCTAGGGGCAGATCACATTGAGTTGACGCTATCTCGTGAAGCTCGAACTGGCCCCAAAACCAGCTCTCCTGTGGCAGTAAGCACGATATTTGGATGGACAGTCCAAGGCAGACAAGGTCTTCAGCATCCGGGAAAGATATCGGCAAACAACCAGAACATCAACTTCACCATTTAATGGAGAGATTTATGGCGGTGGATAAGCTTCCCCACATCAACGAGAAAGAGGCCACCAGATCCCGACAAGACAGGCTGGCCATCAAGACTCTTGAAGAGAAGACCGGGCGTGCCCAAGTTCAAGAGATTCAACGCTTTGAAACACCATTGTTGTGGAAGTCTAGCAGCAAGGTTCCTTTCAGCACACCTAAAGCAGTCCAGGCACTGGCCCGCTCTCACCAAAGAAGAGTTCAACATGACCCGAAGCTTGCAGAGTACTGCAGTGGCTACATGACAAAGCTCAACAATGCGGGGCATGTGAGAGAACTGGGCACGGTTGAAAGACTGACAGAAGACGAACTTTGAGGATGGTATATCCCATACCATGTAGTTTAAACAAGTAGCAAATATAGGCTTGTCTTCAATTGCTCATTTTTGTATGGGGGTCAGAACTTGAATAGCGAGTTGCTTGCAGGACCCACTCTCAGCTCCTCATTGTTAGAAGTGTTGCTGCGTTTCCGGCTGAGGCGTGTGGCCGTTTCAGGGGACATAACAGCAATGTTTCACCAGACCCGATTGGCTGAAGCAGATCAACGGTTGTTCCGCTTTTTGTGGTGGAATGAAGAGCAGTCAACCGGGGCTGTCTTCGAATGGACAGTCCTCCCGTTTGGAGCTACTTGTAGTCCCTGTTGCGCAACATTTGCTCTGCAGAGAGCAGCTCAAGACAGCCAGATAAGGTTCCCACTTGTAAGAAACACCGTTGAGAAGGAGACTTATGTGGACAATCAACTTGCAAGCCGAGATACCGAGGAACAGGCCAAGGACTTGGTTTTCAGCACTCGACAGTGTCTTCAACAGGCCGGCTTCGAAATGGTGAAATATGCAAGCAGCCACCCAGAAGTTGTCGAGGATCTCCCTACACCTGTTCGCTCCAACCGCCATATACGGTCACTGTCTATTACACAACAGGAGGATTTGCCCGAACCAGCACTTGGTCTGTGGTGGGATTGTCAAAGTGATGAGCTGTACCATCCGGCAAAGGTCCCGGATAAGTGCCCGCTCACTAAACGGATGGCCCTGATAAGTTCTAGCCAGTCAGTTTGAAGCATTGGGAGATATAGCCCCATATACAGCAAGGGCCAGGTTGATAGTCCAGGAGCTGTGGATGAACAAACTTGACTGGGACGACGAAGTGAAGGATCCAGAAGTCATAGAAAGATGGAAGGAGTGGTCAGCAGAGCTGCAACATATTCCCTCCGTTCGTCTACAGCGTTGTTACACGCCTCCGCAAGTCGACAGTGCAAATGTCAAGCGCACGTTGCATGTCTTCTGTGATGCCTCTGAGCGGTTGTATGGTGCTGTAGCATACCTCCGTGCAGTGAGCGTAGAGGGAAAGGTCTGTCTGAGTTTGGTTCTTGCCAAGAGCCGTGTGGCTCCTAAACGCCTGACTTCAATGCCGAGACTTGAGTTGATGGCAGCCCTAGTAGGCTCCCAGCTTGCCGAAGTTGTCACAAAGGCCCTTGATGTCAACCTAGAGTACACCGTCATCTGGAGTGATTCAACCACGGTCTTAACCTGGATTCAATCCGAATCATGCCGATTCAAGGTATTCGTGGGTACTCGAATTTCCGAAATCCAGACCCTTACCGAAGGGTGTGAGTGGCGATATGTCCGGAGTGCTGACAATCCAGCTGATGACCTTACTCGTGGTCTGGCGGTCTCACAGTTGGGAAAGGGTTCTCGATGGACTGAGGGACCGCCATGGCTCTTAGAATCACCGGAGGAATGGCAAAGTGAAAGTGCATCTGTCTTGGCTCAGACCCGAGCAACCGCATCAACAGATGCCAGTGAGACAAAGAAGTCCTTCTGTGGGCTGACAATTACCGGACCCGTGC
The DNA here is from genome assembly GCA_037893245.1 of Crossaster papposus. NCBI lineage: Eukaryota > Metazoa > Echinodermata > Asteroidea > Velatida > Solasteridae > Crossaster > Crossaster papposus. Next base: position 316,456 of record JBAIAA010000213.1, on the reverse strand, counting down.
AGCAACTTGATCTAATGCCTATGAGAGTTGGATAGACCTAGTGGAAGCTCTTGGTAACCAGTTGTTTCGAGATGATCAGCAAGTTGCAGATGTGCTTACTCCTCAACAAATCTGCGAAGCAGAGCTCCAACTTATACAAAGAGCTCAGATGGAGAGCTTTCAGACCGAGATTGCCGCACTTGACGTCGGACAGCCGTCTACTAGAACTTGCGCCAGAGCTGGACCGGGACATGAAAGTAATCAGAGTCGGAGGCCGTTTGAGAAAGATAGCCCAAGATGACTCTGTGGATCTCGAGCCACATCCTCTCCTTCTCGATCAACGTCATCCAGTAAGCAAGCTTCTCATCAGAGATGCTGACTGTCACTTTAACCACCAAGCTGGGACCGGGCAGATATTTGCTTACATGGGACGGCGATTCTGGATCATTCGTGGCCGTAGTGCTATCAAGGGTGTGCTTCGCACCTGTGCAGAGTGTCGTCGCTGGCGTGCAAAACCACAAGTACCAAGAATGGCGGACCTGCCCAAGTCTCGCTTGCGGTTAAACCTACCTCCCTTCTATTCTACCGGAATGGACTGTTTCGGTCCGATGATGGTGAAGAGTGGGCGATGTCAGATAAAGAGGTGGGGCTTGGTGTTTAAATGCATGACTACCCGAGCCATACATCTGGAGCTGGTTGAGTACCTAGACGCAGACCATTTCCTCATGGCCTACCGGCGGTTTGCCTCTCGCCGAGGAGTACCTCATGAGCTGCTCAGTGACTGTGGTACCAATTTGAAGGGGGCAGACACGGAGTTATCAGATGCCTTAAAGCATATGGAACCAGAGATGGTTCGAAGTCTTGCGAAGTACAGAGTGTTATTCCGGTTCAACCCGCCCAATGCGCCTCACTTTGGAGGTATTTGGGAGCGGGAAGTCCGAGCAGTAAAGGGTGCACTGAAGGGTGTCCTCGGAGACCGCACAGTTTCTGAACCAGTACTCCGAACAGTTTTGACTGAAGCAGAGGGCATCTTAAATTCTAAGCCCTTGGGCTATGCCTCGTCGGAGTTGGCAGACCCTGACCCAGTGACGCCGAATATGTTGTTGATGGGGCGGCGGGACCCTGCTCTCCCAATGGTCATCTACGATGAAGCCGAATTGAAGGGTCGACGCAACTGGCGCTACAGTCAAGTCTTGGCCGACCAATTCTGGCGCCAATTTATACGCTTGTACCTTCCAACCCTTCAGACCCGCCAGAAGTGGCAGCGTGAGGTGGACAACCTTACTGTCGGTGATGTTGTAATGATAGTCGACTACCAGCTCCCGAGATCACAGTGGCCAGTGGGCACTGTGTCTGAGCTTCCGCCGAGTAGCGATAGCAGGGTTCGGGCTGTTTGCGTCAGAGTTAACAACAGGGAGTATAAACGTCCAGTGGCTCGACTTGTGAGGTTGTCCAAGTATGAAGCGAAGGACCCTGACGAACCCAGCGCGCTTCCTGATCAACCAGCAACCTCGACTTCCTCGCCTAGTTGCGATTCTTAGACGAGTAGTTTTTTAATGTTCGACAGTTTCAAGTGTTCCTACTAGTTTGCGAATTTCCTTAAGAAATTCGGGGGCGGCTTCATAGTTTGTTGAATCCAACTTTGTCAGATAGAGAGGGCGCCCTTCAATGTTAATGGTGATGTTTTAGAGAGTTTACTTGCCGCTTGGTGGCGCTTGTTATTACATGTACTAGCATCATAACAGTTTTGCCTGTTTACAAATCGTAATGTTCTCAGATTACATCATGTTTAATCCGCTTCAATAACTATTGACTGGCATAAAACAAGAGAAGCACAGGAAAGACAAAGACCGAAACACGAACCAAGAACTGTGTCATGTGTTCCTTTACTCGGCCAGCATGGTTTAATGATGATAATTAACTCTGTTCTTTGAGGTTTCCCGGCAACCAGTAGCTCCAGTCGAGCTCAACACAGTCCCTACAATCAGTATCAAGAGGATTTGCAAACATAATCCTCTGCTCGCACCCCTAATCACATTTGATTATCCATCCAACTGAAGTCACAGTCTCTTATGTCAGGCCCGTAAGACACTTTTTTCAAAGGGGGGGCGTTTTCAACAACAACAAAAAAGTCAAAAAAAAAAATTTCCTTCGGAAACACGCTCATTCTCTTATTTTAATGTTCCATTATGGTGTCATAGTTTACCTTTCTTGTTGGTCGACGCACAGAAATACCGGAAGTAGTTTTTGACATGATTCTACAACAATCTTAACAACCTTCCACCACCAGTCCGTTGACGAGTTGCAGCGTGTGATCACGTGACAAAACATGGTCACGTGTGTAAATAAGTGTACAAGGAAATGAGAAAACACCGTTTATTTCCCTTCTATCCTTTTAATTCCAAGTCGTGATTTGCATAAATAGACTAAGTAACACCGTTATGTCAGATTATTGTTTCAAAACCATGTCTTAATCAGTACTAAAAATCCGGGTTAAAAATCAACTGTCGTAGCAACACTAAAGCACATGTCCGTTCGTGCATAATAAGTATGCGCAGTAGTCTGTTTGCGCATTAATGACGTCAGCCTAGCCCTTAGTTGGAACTTTGAGGAACATTGTAGCAAATGCATAAATGGTGTTAGGAAGTTACAATGGATCAAACTGTAGAGACTACTACAAACTGTAGTTGCTTAAGTCAATTAGGTTGTTTCTCTCTCTGCTTTGAGTACTCATGTACAACCACAGACTTGGCTTTAATAAGTCTATCACACATAAGACGTCACATGACATCGATATCCCACACACATTCGCACTCGGAAAACAACAAGTACAAATATCCTAACATGGAAACCCCGGCCATCTCGTTTGTTTAAACAAATAAAAACCTGAACGCACATCAGCAAATCTGTAATTTGGAACACAAATAACCCGCAGACGGGATTATTCCACCTACAATACATTATAACATTTGAAACAAACCAGCCACAACGTAGCCGCTATACTCATAAACAAAGGGCCGACCAAAACATATTTGTCCAAATACCGCACACGGTTTGACCATATGTTTCTTTTTCAAACACCAAAAAAAACGTCTCTTTCCATCACCGCACACGGTTAGATGTTTTGATTTTTTCTTAAACAACTATCAAAAGATAGAAGAAAAAATTATCTAAAAGCCCATACCTCATTTAACTATTTTCCAAAATAGGAAAATATAAATAATGGCTTTTTCAAACAAAAAACAAACACACTTTTAGCCCAAATCCACAACATGAGTTCACAACCCATGCTCTGTTTTCCGCTCTATCGCATCCGAGCACCCATTGGATAATAAGATGACCAATCACAACACGGTATCATCCACCGGGCCACGCCGTTTTGCACGCTACCCATCTTACGTACGCAAACTGTACATATATACCCCAGAGAATACCAACAAAACCAGGGAAACATCCCTCCTAAAACATCTCATCAACCAAAACAAACCAAACGGTTTTTCTTGCCTACAATGTGCCCCACAATCCGAATATATTCATTATATTCATATACAATTTCCGCATAGGAAAGCCATGGCAAGAAATAAACCGAAAAAAGGTAACAATGAGATCACTTAACCAACAAATATCAAACCTCTTCTCTGGCAAATGCGAACGCAAAAACGCCAATTCCAATCAGCAACCGAGCCATAAACAACCGGACCGTAACAATTAAAACACCAAGCAGTAAAAAAACACAGTTGTAACCCAACATACTGCTCTCTATACAAGAGAAATAATACGGACCCAATATAAATAATATGGCTAAGTTCCAAAAACCTGGAATTCACGTTCATTGATTGTAACCACACCAAACCCACACACCTTGCGAGTTAGACCCGATTCCTTACCATGGAATCACCTACCTGCAACTGACGAGTGTCATAACAGTAAAGACACGAAAGCACTGCTATTGCTAACACCAGAGAATTTGCGATTACAATTCTCCCCTCGCACCCCAAATAAAATCACATTTGATTTATCTTATACCATACGGTCATCTAGTCTTTAGTGTTCGCCCACTCCATTTATTTCGGACATAACGGGCCTAGACTATTTCGTGCTTAAATTAAGCCATACAAGTCACAGAGAGAGGAATGTCACTGGATGGGAAAGCGCCATCATTCTCTTAACCAAAAACGCAATTTTTACCTTAAAAAAAAAAAAAAAAAAAAAAAAGATTTTCAAAGGGGGGGCGTTCGCAACCGTCGCCCCCCCCCATCTGACGGGCCTGTATGTCCACCCAATATACATTTTAATTTGGACATAACCGGCAAAGACTAAATCATGCTTAAAATCCATTTTAAGCCAAAACAAGTCAAGAGAAAGGGAGTGTCACTGAATGGGATAGTGCCATCTCATTTCTAAAAACATGTAGGTAAACATGCCCATTTCTTTACTAGCCCACCGGGCAAGTTAATGACTGCTTTTTTACTAGCCCTTTTACTTGAATTAAACAAGAATAATTTATTGGGCATAAGTTAAATCAGGTTAAAAAATGGTGGTCCACCAGTTTTGTGATGGATTATTTAAAAATCAACTACATGTATGTATAGGCTAATTCAAAATTAGTACATGTAGCCTACATAAAGGCGGTCAAATTACATGGTATTTGTATTTATCATGCGGGGTATGACACCACTTACTAGTCTAATTTGTTTACAAGTAGGCCTAAACACCACTGAATCTTTTAAATGAAACCCAAATTAGGAAAAATGACCTACAGACGTTCTGGTAGTTGTCATCTGAGTTGAAGCTATATAGCACAGTGTTTTCTAAATATGGTAAATAAGTTGTGCATAATACAAAAATCATTTACTCCTGCCCTCTTCTAGCTCAAAATATAATAAATATGACGCAGTTTAATTATGCAATAACTCAGTTTTACTGAAGCAATAACTCTGTTTAGTTTTACCGACTGTGTAATTTTCGAACGGAAAGGCGTGTGCTATTTGGTTACCCTGCTATTTTACTATATGAATCAAAGAGAAACACGTCAATTCGTTATCATTTTAAACACATCTATTCGTTCATGAAAATGAATGAGGGAAATAAAATAATAATAATGTTAGTTCTTATATATGTTCAGATCACTTAATTAAAACAAAATTGGACGCTATAAAATAAAGCAAAATAAACATTTCTTCATGGTCACCACACTGTATATCAAGACAGCAAAAAATACAACATTCCCGTCGGTTTGCACCATGCGAACCGAATCACGGCCAGCGAAACATTCAGTCACTCTGCGGAAAAAAAAATATTGTCGTCAATTGATAATAAATGTTAATTACAAGTACATGTATGTGATTTTTTTTATTGTCAATGCAACCTCAGCGAAGGGGTGGCCGCCTAAAATACAAATGGGGGGGCACCCGGGGGGGGGGGGGGGAGGACTTTTACGCCACTGCTATTAAAATCCAATCGGGATATATGGGATCGTTACAAGAAAATAGTTTTGTGTACAATTTCCCATAGGGACCGAGTTGGTCACGGACCGAGTTGGTCACGGACCGAGTTGGTCACGGACCGAGTTGGTCACGGACCGAGTTGGTCACGGACCGAGTTGGTCACGGACCGAGTTGGTCACGGACCGAGTTGGTCACGGACCGAGTTGGTCACGGACCGAGTTGGTCACGGACCGAGTTGGTCACGGACCGAGTTGGTCACGGACCGAGTTGGTAACGGACCGAGTTGGTCACGGACCGAGTTGGTCACGGTCCGAGTTGGTCACGGTCCGAGTTGGTCACGGTCCGAGTTGGTCACGGACCGAGTCGGTCACGGACCGAGTTGGCCGGCACCCGTCAAGAGAGGGCGGTACGTACTGCCTCTGCATTTGACGTGCGTGCGCAATCGAAAAACACGTCGTACTGCCAATGCCATACACCTCTCTACCTTACTTTCTCCATTAATTCTACACCGATGCATTTTTATTTTGTACGTCGTTAGTTCCTGGTTTAAACAATAATAATTTTCATTCCGATCTTCTTTCTTTGGTAAAGGTTCACCACGTATTATGGGGCAAAATTCATGTTTCGTTGAATGCATTTAGGATTGGGAGATAGTTTCACGCGAATACCAACGGCAACGGTATTACGTGCATGATTTTTACTATACAGTGCAGAAACAAAACTGTTGAATTTTTGTATAAACCGTAACGTTAGCATTTAGCAATACTGCAATCCCGCATGAATTCTTACCGACTTACTTATCACTAGCCTTCCAAACATGACCAATAATCGTTAGTCCTACAGTACATACAGCAACCAAGTCCAAGGACAAGCGGATCTTGACAAATTTGTAAGTACAAACATACCGTAAACTCTGACTTGACATATGTTGTTGAACATGCCGGCGTGCGTTATACATCGCATCGCTGTTGTCAGGTCAACTCGCCCCCTGACCGACTCGCCCCTTACCTACTCGCCCCTTTCCAACTCGCCCCATGACCGACTCGCCCCCTGACCGACTCGCCCCCTGACCGACTCGCCCCCTGACCGACTCGCCCCCTGACCGACTCGCCCCTTACTAACTCGCCCCCTGACCGACTCGCCCCCCTGGCCGACTCGCCCCCTGACCGACTCGCCCCCTGACCGACTCGCCCCCTGGTTTGATTTACATTTATTTTTAATTCTATAATTTGTATCATTTGCCCTCGTAGAACTTAACAACTGAAAAGACGATGTGGGTAAACTTTTTCCTTGATTATTCTCTTGCATAGGCCCTAATCTCGATTATTTTTATCTAAGTTTTAGAAAATACCTTTTGATGTTCGTTTCGGTGGTGGAAATTAAAGACAAAGCAGTAGGCCTAAATCCTCGGAGCCAAAAAAGTTAAACTCATAACAATTTATTTATACATTTATATATTTAAAGAAAATTTTTTTGGGGGGGAAATAATCATGTTTGGTTCTTGTTTTATGAGGTTTTTTTCGGAGCGCGGGGGGACAAGTTGATCGCATAATTTGATGCGATTTTGTTTACTGCTTTCCAACCCAATAGGGCTTTTCAAGGAAGCTATAGGGAATCTGTCAATCACTCCACCATTCTTTGTTACGAAAACCAACGCTCTTAATGAGGGATTGAACTGGGTGTTACGACGCTCATCTACAAAACTGTCGGCTCCCTCTGATCAGTCCGCCAAACGTGGTGAAAGATGGTGAAAAACCCAGATCAAAGAGCTGACAGTAAATACAATAAAGTCGCTAATTTGACCAATGAGGTTGCTACTTTTTGAGAAGGGGGGACTGTTTTTGGTATTTTGTATGTCCAATGGTGTTAAATGTGATTTTCACATTTTATAAGACGTTTGCTATGTCGTGTTAGACCTGAGAATATTCAGAACATAAAAAGCACGAACTTTTTAAAGACACATCCATCAACCGTTTTTATGCATGCTTTAGGGTGGGTTTTTGCGGGGCACGCGAACAATTTGCGAAGGATGCGAATGCCAAAAAAATTGCAAAGTCAACATTCGTATTTTTAAGTTTCCAAATGTTTGCCAAACATGCGCGGGGGTTCGGAATCGTCGTCATTTATTGTTCGCGGGAGTCCAGTCTAGTCCATCACATTGTAGATTTCTCCTTATTTATAATATTTGAATCATTTCTTTGTATGCCTAATGTAAATAAATTGTACACAACTTGAAGAAGAATATTATTAGAAAGTTGTCCGTTTCCATTGATTTCTTGGAAGTCGCATTCTTGCAGCCTATTTTTTGCTTCCTCTGATCAGTCCGCAAAATGTCTAAGTTGAGAGTTCGTTTTTATTCCTCAAAATGACGAATTTTATGGTAACGAATATACATGATGTACATCGATCGTACAAGGTCCATAAATCAAACGAGGGGGCGAGTCGGTCAGGAGGCGAGTCGGCCAGGGGGCGAGTCGGTCAGGGGGCGAGTTAGTAAAGGGCGAGTCGGTCAGGGGGCGAGTCGGTCAGGGGGCGAGTTGGTAAGGGGCGAGTAGGTAAGGGGCGAGTCGGTCAGGGGGCGAGTTGACCTACAATCGCTGTTGTAGTGTTGTTATCTCGAACGCGAGAAATTGATTAATAAACTGCCATGTCATTTTCCGCCCCGATTTTTTTAGCGTTTTCCTGTTTATTTATTACTCATGCCCTTGGCCTTGTACACAAACTTCCCGAAGCACAGCACCTTCCGTTTCCAAGAAACAAACATGTTGCCTTTTTGGGTCGCACGCAATTCTTAAAAGATTTTGCATGGTGCCCCAAATTCTTCACGTTGAAAATGACACTACAGTAATGTAGAATGGCTTCAGAGGCGTCACCATCCAGCCGGGACCAGCCTTTTTGCTGCGCAGTTGCTTTATTCTGCGCATGTGCACACGGTTCAATGGCATTATTGTTTGCACATGACAATGACGTACGATCCGACTGCGCAAACAACACTGTTGAAATGTGTGCACATGCGCTGATTTAGGCAATTGACTGCAAGGTCTCCGTACGCAGCAAAAAGTCTGGTCCCGGTTAGATGATGTTGCCTCTTATCCATTCTACAGTACCGCCATTTTTTACATTAACCCTAACTCCCTAGGGTGTGTGCAAAATCGTAAAGATTTTGGAGGATTGAGGACTGTTAAGGTTAACCAGTTCGCGCCGGATGACGTATATAAACGCAAAGTTTTCCCCAAATTCAAAACGGATGACGCATAAACACGCCAAGTTCAAGTTCGGAAATGTCTGCCAGCAGCGAGCAAGGCCGGAAATGCGTGGGTGTGCTTCCCGGCACTATCGGCCGGAACCTGCTTCGGATCGAGTTTCATTAAAAATAATCCTGCCCCTCAGGGGCACCGTCCAAAAATCTTCCAAGAATCACAGGCGACCCAAAAAGTTAACACGTTTGTGTTGGACTTTTGTTACTCAATTTCTTGGAAACAGAAGGTGCTGTTATAATTAAATAATTATAATAATTATAAACTAATTACCAGGAAAATGGTAACAAATCAGGCCGGAAAATGACATGGTGGCTTTTATCTATAAATTTCTTGTGTTCGAAATGATAACACTACAAATGATGAGCGCTAGACCCGTTAATGTGGCGGTATACACCGCCACTCTTTGATGGCGGTTGTGGGTGAAGATAGTTTACCATCCAGCCGGGACCAGACTATTTGCCGCGCACGGTGACTTCGCAGTCAATCGCATCTTTTAGCATTAGACTACCGCCATTTCCACGTGAAGGATTCGGGCACCGTGCGAAGATCTTCCGGCAATCGCAGCGAACCAAAAAGGCAACACGTTTGCCTAGCACTACACCTTTTTTCATCAAACTTCTTTGGAACGGAAGGTGCTATTTTCGCGGCTTTTGGTGTAAAAGAGCAATGTGTATAGAGTAAAATGGTAAGAAATTTTTGCTGCAAAGGACATAACGTTTTTTATTGGAAAATAGATAGTGTTTGAAATTGATCAAAGCGAGGCGGGTTTACGGGTCTAGTTGAGCGCAATCTTGAGTTTTGCACAAACGAATTGTACTTTCCCTTTGAAAGAAATTAATTCAAAGGGAAATTATCTCCGGAGGGAGGACAATAAATTTGCGGTTGCGTTCAACAGATTCGTGGGTGTATAACGCCGCCACATTCACAGGTAATACAAATACCACCTGTATTTAACTGAAGAAAGTTGCAGCCTGACGCCACTTTTTTCATAATCATATAATTATAGGGTAACGCCCGTAACGGTAAAGTCGCCACCCAAACCCAATTTTTTTAATTTAAAAAAACAAACCATTGCTTTAAATAAACCATTTCCAATTCCAATGACATCGTGAAAGTGGAGCATTAAGACGCTGAATGAAGGGATTGACTGCGAGTTAACTTAACAAGGCATGCGCAATACTACAAACAAGTCAATATTTTAGAGTCCTTAATTCACTCTGTACCGGCAGTTTGCAGTCTGCGTAACATCGTGCAGTACCCAAAACGTGCGCTAATGTCCATATTAAGAGTTAGCTTACCTCCCGGACTGATCACGCGGGTGAGGATATTTGAGGAACATATTGTACCATAAATAACGACTAAACGTGTAGCTGAAAACTTTTATTTTACCTGAAATTATGTATTTATGAATGAAAATAAATACATTGTATGTGGTTGGCTGGTATTAAACGTATGTTTAAAACCACTGTGCTTTCATACTGGCAAATTTATTAAGCCGCTTATAGGTGACGTCACCAATCGTATTTTCTGGCCAAAAGGAACGCGCACTTGTGGTAGAGAAGGTGTTAGACTTGTTCATTCACAAAACAACATTTGAAAAAGCCGTGTTGACAGCACAAATATAAATGTGCCGAGTCCAGTCTTTTGCATACATTGTATGTGTTCCTACATTGTACAGGTACATGTATGAGATTAAAATGCTAGCCTAAAGCCATGTTCGCACTGGACTTAAAATGATAAAGCATACCTAGACGATGGGTCCTTTTCCCATTTTAAGTCCAGTGCGGACAGCCTAGGACGTTTTCCTCTCAGGTACTTCTCCCGAGTCCAGTGGGTACTTCTACCGGCCAACTGCTGCCCGGGAAAACGTCCCTGGTCACTTTTCCCTAGACGATAAGTCCAGTGCGAACAGCGCGACTCGGTAAAAGCGTCCCAGGAAAACGTCCACCAGGCCCTCCAGTGCAAGGTCACGCTTCACAAGACACCGCGCATGCGCTCTTTGCATTGTTTACGTGCGGGCACGCATGCAAATCGCATCGTGATCATATTCGCACGTGGTTCTGCAAAAAGATTACGTAGAGTTGGGGTTCCTTTGGTCAATATTATGGCAGATATTATTATTGATACAGTCCAAAGTTTGATTGGTGCTACCAGTGCATCATTTCCAAAATGATAATAAAGAACGTCAACGTGTCTTACGACGAAAGAAAGCACAACAACGGATGCAATACCGTACCTACGATGGCATGGCGTCAAAAAAAAGCGAATGGGTACACCGGGGTCAATGCAGAAAGGTCACGCAAAGCGCCCTCACGAGTCATTATAAGGACAGCTCGGCTACTTCTCCCACGGTCTCGGTAAAATTTTCCCGTGTCGAAAGTCCAAGTGCGAACAGTGGTAACATTTGACCATTTATTATTTGACCATCGTCTCGGTAAAACCTTCCCAAAAAAAAGTCCAGTGCGAACACGGCTTAAGAAATCCTGCACAGTGCCTGCCCAGTGTGCCTGTGTCGTGTGAAATTGTTTATTCACCAAATGTTAGTGGATTTTCTTTTATTCGATGTTTAATTCGAAAGTGAATAACTTTTATATTCCTGGGAAAATCTTAATTGAAAAATGAATCTATTTTTCAATGTTAAGCTTGAAAATAGCACGAGAAATGCATGAAAAATATGAGACACATTTCATGCAATTTTGCATCAATTGACAACAATCTCATTGTTTATACAGGGGCATCATTTGCAGTAGAGTTTTCAAGTTGATCACATGCTTTCAACGCAGACCAATATTTCACCACCACGACCTACAGATTTACCATCTTCTAGCCGATACGCAGCGCTGGAGAACGGTACAAACATGGCAAAACGTAAATGGCAGGTATTACCTGGCCGCAACTCTTTCTATTGTGATGGACGGATCATGATGGCAAGACAGAAAGGAGTCTTCTATCTTACTCTGGGCCTGATCGTCGTGACTTGCACATTATTTTTTGCTTTTGAGTAAGTGCCTTAATTCACAATTTCATTTGGGGGGAGGGGGGTGGGGCAGAAAGCTTACTTGTACATGTATCATACTTAGAATATCAAGCCCCTTGTCTCTAAATAAGCCCCTTTAAGTTTAATAATAATAATAATATCAACGCCAGATGGGTTATTTGTGACTGTGAGACATCTCCATAGAAACGTGCACAACATTTTTCAAACTTTACTGTAACCTAACCTGTTTTTTATCTAGTGCTTTTTCCAAGAAATTTGGTATCATTTTGGACCCTACTCTGTCGATCTAGACTGTGAAAAACAAAAAGTGAGGGAAGAACTGAGGTAAATTTTCGAAGGATGATGGAACATTCTGTACATCTATACATCTACGATCACAAGATAAAACTAAGAGGTAGTTTAACCAGTTCGCGCCGGATGACGTATATAAACACAAAAATTTTCCCAAATTTTCAAAATGGATGACGCAAACTGGTTAAATATAATTAATACGATTTGGTGGTCATTTTGGCAGCCATCTTCGATTTGAGTACAGGGTTCTAGCTAGGACCTTTTTAGTGCTGGGTAAATTATCAGATTGCGAAGCGTTGCATGTACATGTACAGTGTAATGTATTCAATATTTTTACTCGGAAGACCGAGGGAAGTGTTTTGACTCGTCCGTGGCTGTTTTCACTCGCATTTAGCGAGCGGGTGACCGCTAAGGGAAAACCCTGATAAATCTAATTTCTAGGCAGAGATAAACTTTTCTGATTTTAATCGGAAATCCAACTTTTTCTGATTTATTTTTTTTGTAAATATTTTTGGTCGATGTTTTCCACGCAAAAATGTGGAAAAATCAAATATTTTAAATAAATCCCACCAAATTGAATAAAAAACAAACACAATTTTCAATCTGTTGTACCGTACAAGTCGTCAGCAGACTGATTATACAGGTAAGCACCGTAGGCTAAGATTGGAGTACATGTACATGTACTGTAGTTTACTGCTGGAAATACCGCTAAACAGAGCTTCAAGGATTTTGCACCGGTTGGTGGCAGTAAAATGCACAAGTCGCGAGATTTTTGAACAGATTTGTTTAGGTCCCAGATTTAGTTGCAATACTACATCGCTTAAAAAATTAGAATAAGATCTTGAGGAAGACAGGAGCATAAATAAAAACGATAATACGGACATTATTAAAACTGGAAATGCTGCACTCTGAAGTACTACCGTACATGTAGTTAGTAAATTTAGTAATGTTAACGTGTATGCTTGGAGTTTTTCTTAATTTTCTCAAGTAAGAAAATGTTGAATGAGGAAACACTGGTGAAACCATTGAGAAAACCGAGACAGAAAAAAATTGCATTTTTTCCTGGTCTGGGCTTTGTCTAACAGGTTACGGAGGAACCGGTACATTGTCTATGAACATTGGCGACCATGTTCTCATTTTGGCGGTACATGTAGTAGGAAAATAGCTGGTTGGATGCTGCTAAAACGTTTGATTTCTCCCCCAGCTGTCCATTCCTAGCTAGCCGCCTCTCGGTTGCCATTCCTATTGTGGGTGCTCTGTTCACCATCTTCTGCCTTTCAACACTTTTGAGGACAAGCTTCAGTGATCCGGGGGTCCTTCCTCGTGCTACACCTGATGAAGCTGCTGATATTGAGAGACAAATGGGTAAGGACCTCACAGGCATTGACAAGGTTGGCCTAACCAAGTATTATTGCTTACTTGGGCTGTTCATTTTAGAATAATTTGGTTTTCGATTACCGTAATTTCCTGCGGTAAAGCCGCACGGCGGTTAAAGGTAGGATACACCATTTGCAGATATCAAAAATATTTACTACCGAATTATTAAGAAATATCTTACTCATCTGAAAGTAAATGTTGATTCTGGGCATCCAGCAAAATGATTGCGCTAGATATCCTGTAATTCTTCCGAAAAATAGAATTTTATAATGAAAAATTCGCGATCGCCGGACGGCGAGCGCGAAAAAACAAAGATAACATAAGAGTAACAGGCTCGAAGCCGGTTGAAAAAAACCGCTGTTTTTCGTGCTTTTCTCGGCATCCATGATTCTAAAACTTCGGACAGCTCAGTTAAACGATATTTACTATAAATACAACCCCCCAAATCTACTCATTCGTGATAATTCAAGCAAAGACCAATGGTGTATACTACCTTTAAGGCGCAGGTCCCTAAAATCACCCAAAAATATTTCAAACGTCAACAGATAAAGCGCACCGCCGAATAAAGCGCATGCTTGAACGCACCCAAAAGAACACCAGACGCCACCCGGTGTAGGTACATCGCCACAAAGGGGTCATTTTGTTGCCTTAGAACGATCCCACTATTCCAAGCAAGAATTTGCTGAGTACTTAAGTTTATCTGGCACGCAAACAATGTATGAAAACTTCAAACCAGTAGTCACAATATCGCACGAGGTTTATACATACATCATGTATCACTGCAGTATAAACTGCATGCATGTACATGCGCACATGTACATCACATGCAGCGATCGCGTGCTGGGTATCCCTAATTGCGACACCCCCTAGTCTTTTTTCCAGTCGTTGCGAATGCTCCGCGCTGTGTAGTTCGGATGGTGAATTGCATGGAGCCGGAACGTAGACGGAAAAAACGTTTAGAAAAAGGCCACATAGTACAGGCCAGCTTTTTATCGCTGTTGTAATTGTACGCGTCATGCAGCGCACGCTGTAGTCTTGTTTGCAAGACGATCTTAATCGCGGTATATGCAGCGCGTGTAGGCCGCCGATGCGGCGTACGTTAGAGGGCGCCCCGCATCGCGAAGATCGTCTTGCAAACAAGACTACGCACGCTGCCGAGTGCTAAATCACATGTATACATATGTACATGTACACACGTACGTACATGTACGGTCGTAGGGGGATCAACACATCGCGGCATTGTTAATGGAAACACGGTCACAATGTCCGGAGAGTTGAGCTAATTGGTTGATCGCATTATTGAGTAAGATTGCGGCGTTCAAAGAATTCTTCACACAAAGACCATCACTTTGAACTCAAGCGACATCATATACGGCGCACCGAAAGATAAGGCGCGGCGATGTTTTTGTGGTCTAGAAAGTCAGATAAGCCGCGTCTTTACCGCAGGAAATTACGGTATTTAAAATATTCAAATATTGGAAATTCGCTGATGGGCTGCTACAACTGACATTATGAGTCGATGGTTTTGCAAAAATTTTAAATTATAAATGGCTATTTATATTACCAAGTTGGAAACAAGGAATTGCCAAAGTGTATTTATTTGGGAATACGTGTGTATACATATGAATGGTAGCGTGCTAAGGGTTAAATTTACTGTCGGGATTGTTTAGCAATAGCACTTTTATTATAAACATTATCCTGTTTTGATGAGTACCTTTGACTTGTATTAAACAAATTACAAACCAAATATAAAGATGTTCAATGTCGGAATTAGTCAGTAATTAACAACAAAATTAACGACTTTTCCATGTCGCACACATAACTGAATATGGATCAGGGTTCGACCTTAGCGGTCGCCCGGTCGCCAAATGCGAGTGAAACTTGCGGCGGGCGAGTGAAAACCCTTCCCCCAGTCGCCCGCCGGGCGAGTCAAAATAAACGTGTATTTAATTACCTTATAAAAGTACCTTTGACTCGAATTGGACCAAAATAAAAAGGGGCCCTTAACGGCACCGTGATCACACAAATCGAGCAATGAACACACGCTGTACTGCAGTCCATGATCGATCCGATGGCCGAGGCCATTTTACAAACCCCAGCTTGCAAACGCCGTTGCGGCTCCATCGCCTTTGACAAACTGCACGAACAACGCCAAAACAGAAATGAGTTTTTGGTTTGGAAAACGGCCGAGTTTTTAGACATCGCTAAAGCGCCCTCTTGTGACAGTATAGCCTAACTTGATTGGATATTTTAACGTACGCAGCACAGGCCATTCAAATTTTAAAGACGGGGTTTATTCTAGTCAATTATCTAAGATCGCGGTTGGTTAAAGACGAAATATTGAAGGGATTATTTATGTTTTTATTTTCTGAGGGGTTGCCACTTACCAGGGAGAGAGCTAAATGATTTTTTAGAGGGGAGATTGATTGGTGTTTTTTAGGGATAACGAAAACCTGTTTTGTTTTTTCCTTCTTCTTGCGCGATCAGGCCAGCGCGATATAATGTTCCCCTTCTTGCGCCCATTCTCGATCGCTTTGAAGACCTCCATCTTGAGCTTTGTAGTGACGGTCCTTTGGCAAGTCGCACATGGTTTCATGCTTTCATTGCCTACATTAACTAAATATGCAAATTTATGCTTTTAACTCTTGTTTATATAAAGCCTCAAAAAATCTTGTGAAACAGGCGGGCTAGTGAAAAAACCTGCGGGCTAGTGAAAAGTCTGGTTCACTAGCCCGGCCGGCGAGTGAAAAAAAAAGTTAAGGGAAACCCCTGTGGATAAAGTGTGTACTACTTGTACCAGTGTTCTGCCCACGGTGGTTGGTGCCGGAAAACCCTCCCTGCACTTAAGATTCCCCTACCACAACTAGCGGAATTTTCTTTTTTTCCGACCAGCACACAATTTCCAACTTTTTTGATTAAAGTTGACCATTTCTTTCACATATATGGGTCTTTCCATAAATAAGGGGGCCAAAGAGGGACATTGTGTTATTTCTCAAAATGTAATTTACTTTCTATATTCTTTGCATGTTCGTATGGTGGGGATAGCTCATACGTTTAATGTATAACTTCAATTTCTTGAATCAGATGTTTTGTTTTCATATACGATCCAAAACTATCCATCACACTGTAACGGAGACACCGGTGTCTCAGTTACAGTGTGAAGTGTGAAACTTGTCACTTGTTTTGCCATAAATTAGTAGGTTTTCATTTAAGGCCGTGCCGGGTACCCGGGTACCCGTAACCCGACCGCTGATTGCGGGTACCCGGCTCCAATTTATCGATTTTATTACCCGAAACTGCCTTTGTAAATGTTGACACATTATTTCAGAAAGGCAAGCGTCTTTTATGTTCATTGCGTGCCGATAAATTGAAGTCTATTTACCGACAATTCTGACAGCTGCTATAACTTGCGGCTGACATTGTATCAGTGTTTTGTTACAGTTGTCCTTTGAGTAAGTTTTTCCGAGGTTTACTTTTTGGAAAATGTGCTGAATTAATTCACGATCCCACGGACCCGTACCTGGAATGTGGTTTTGAAACCTGATACTGCAGGAGAGGTATTTGCTTCTATTGTATCAACTCTGCGGCCAGCCCATCTGCGGTCGGCTTTTTTGCTACATTTCGTGTCGGCTCACTTAAAGGATTTAGTTCATTGAACCTTATTTATTTTGGAAAAAGACGTGCCACTGTAGACGTGCAATTATGGGGAGCGGCAAGTCAATTCATTTACAAACAGAGTAAACTCCACGCAGTACGGGATCGCTGTTGACAATCTGGCTCTGAAAACCACTAACTTATCTTGTCTTTTTTTTTTCACTGGACCGCTGGACTACTTAGAAAAGGGTTTTGACTAGACCGCCGCTGTTTTGACTAGAATTTGTTTGCGGACCAGCGTTAAGGTCGAACCCTGAGTTGCAAAGTAGGCCGTGCATTTTTTTAGTTGCGGAATGCAGGGGAAGTAAAGCACGCCATGCCAGCATGGCAGTCGCGCTGCAGCTTGTTAGTGGAGTGAGCGGGGATGTACATGCACGTGCCGACGCGGTGTATACTTCCGTTTTTTTGGTTATGATTCTAATAATAGTCACGGGTACCCGGGTACCCGACCGTGACGGGAATAGGGTACCCGGGTCCCGTACTACCCGTAAACGCACACCCTTATTTTCATTGAAAATTTAAATTTCAAAGGGTAATATGTAAACATCATTGGTATACTGTAATTCAGCTATTTTCAATGAAAACCTTCAAACGTTGGCCAAGCAGTAAAGGCCGACAGTTTTACACGTAACCGTGACACCATGGTGTCTTTGTTACACCGTGACTCAAAAAGTCCTGTCTCTCTTATTATGCATCATAAATGTCTGAATCTAGCAAAGTGAATAGTAATACATGCTACATACATGTACATGTAGCAGGTATTACTATGCACTTTGCTAGATTCAGACATTTATGATGCATAATAAGAGAGACAGGACTTTTTGAGTCACGGTGTAACAAAGACACCAGTGTCACGGTTACGCGTAAAACTGTCGGCCTTTACTGCTTGGCCAACGTTTGAAGGTTTTCATTGAAAATAGCTGAATTACAGTATACCAATGATGTTTACATATTACCCTTTGAAATTTAAATTTTCAATGAAAACCTACTAATTTATGGCAAAACAAGTCACAAGTTTCACACTTCACACTGTAACTGAGACACCGGTGTCTCCGTTACAGTGTGATGGATAGTTTTGGATCGTATATGAAAACAAAACATCTGATTCAAGAAATTGAAGTTATACATTAAACGTATGAGCTATCCCCACCATACGAACATGCAAAGAATATAGAAAGTAAATTACATTTTGAGAAATAACACAATGTCCCTCTTTGGCCCCCTTATTTATGGAAAGACCCATTTACAACAAAATGTAAAATGTTGTATTTACCAGTAAAAAGTTTCGAATACTTCATTAGTTTGAGTCTAGTATTGTTCCAGCGAAATAGTACCGCATTGATTTTGCAATGGTTTCCAGTTACGCTGATCATGTATACAAGTAGCTTTCTGCTTGGCATAACTTTATACCAGTTTCATCATGTACAAAGTACATGTCGCGTACCCTATTCCATTGCGTTTAATACAACAGAAAATTAACTACAGTGCTGTAAATTGTTTTTCCACGACGGTAAAGGCGTGCGCGCTGTGTATGGCGGCCCCATTGCAAGGCGCGCACTCTCGTGCTGTGCATTGGGTCACCATTCAACAGTGTGTATTGTAACAGCTGTGACCTCATTTTGTTACCACTAAAAAAATCCTGGGCAGAACCCTGTACTACTAATAAACAATTGTTTCAATAATGTTCCAACTTTGTGTGACACGCTACATGTAGTTTGGTCAGGCTATACGAAACATAATGCACATTATTAACCGATTGGATAGGCATAACCGATTGGATTTGTGTGATATTTATGGTTACATGTGTGTAATGCATGGTTATTTGTGTGACATGCATTGCTAAATATGCATGTGCCTTTTTTAATAATAAATTATTTCAAACGCACACAGTCATGTACATGTATGGACCGGCAATCGTGGACGGGGCATTGTCCGACCGTCTTACCTCTTTTAAGATTACGTTTTCGGATGATCGCCATAGGATTTGTACACGAGTTGAGATCGTGGACGTTGTGTCAACTGTGGACCCATTGTTTGCCTCCCAATTTGTTTGTCCGACGACCATGATTGCCGGTCAATACAAACGCACATTTAAGCGTGTAAACACTCAATCGTGGACGGGGCATTGTCCGACCGTTATCCCTCTTTTGTTCGTACTTGTCATAGTCATGGAAGACCTCCATAGTATTTGTACATGATTTGGAATCGTGGACCTTCTGTCAATCGTGGACCCATTGTTTGCCACAATTCTTTTGTCCAACACACATCCGCACATGTATTCGCGTTTTTGTATCACTGTGGAGACATGGCTTTGTTCTCGTGTACAAAATGGTTAAAAAGTCGAGCACGTTTTTCAAAATGCTCCCATTTTAACCACAATTATTTTTCTGGGTTGAAATTTTGACCCAATATACTCTATATTATACCCTAACCCAAACACTAACCCTAACCCACATTCTAACCCTAGTTTTTAAGTAATTTAGGTACAATCCAAAAATCTAATTCGTGAAATTCCTAATGGAGACCTATTCATCCATAGAAATTACCCTTTGGAGACCTTTTCACTCCCATTGTCCCCATTGTGTTCACGTCTCCAGAGGGTATCGTATTTCGCACCGCACATCCGCACCGCACATCCGCACACATATATGGAGACTTGTGGTGAAGACCTTTGTTACCCTCGTTTGTTTTCCTTTGTCCTATTGTAATAACTAACGCTACCGGTATGGCGTTTCCACTCTGGGGTAAATAGATTTCTAAGGATTTTCGCTCTGGGGTAAATTTATCCTATTGTCCTATTGTGTTACCTTCCCCATAGAGCTACGTGAATACGAGCACACATAATCACTTGGCATGCCATTGGTTGTGGGGTACCTCTATTTTACTTTACGACTTTACTTCCCTCCTTTTGTTTTCCATTGTCTCCTTAGAAATCTCTAAATACATAGCGTTAACCTGCGGGGTACTTCCATTTTTAAAGACAGGATTGTGGGGTACCATTGTCCCATTGTTGCCCTTTTGTACCCCGTAAGTGCCAATCTGTAAACGCATCATTTCTGACATGTAGGGGGAAGTGCTGTTGTTCATTAACTTGAGCTCCAAAGTGCAATAAAGCACTGGGCAAATGCTGGATGTCACGTAACTGATCAATGTCACACATAACCCAACCTAATCACATAAAATTATTAATTAAAAGGTTTAGATGTACTTTTACTTTTAATACCTTCAATTCATTTATGTCATTATAATGACTGAGAATAACAGTCCTGCCACAAGAAGTATGAGCCTTTCATCAATTTTAAACTAGCAGAGTTTTTAGAAATAAACTTTTGGTATCCACAAAAATGTTTTTGTCTAATGTCACACACGTAACCGACCTTTATTTGACCTCTGACCCAAAGTAAACAAAAGTTAAAAGAAACCTACATGTACATATTCCGGTATCAAGATAATTAATTGGGGTCAGTACATTGATAATAATATAAAACTATACCAGGACCATTTCACAGGCACAGGAGGCATTTTTTGTTTCACACACGTAACTGAGAATACTACTGTAGGTACGGTATCTACAATTAAAAATAAATGTAGATAAATAATTAGACAATGTTTTTGGAGTTTATAGAGTTTCAGAATTTCTGAATTTTAATACTCGTTTGATTCCAAAGTTATGCATCATTTGAAGTGAGCCTATCCTTTTTTGCAGCTGTCCATGGTATGCTGAAATTTGGTACCCTCTGGAGACCTGAAGACAATGTGTACTGTTATTTTTCCCTCGACCTTGTGCAAACGGGACAAAATTATTTTTTGAAAAGTTTTTATTTTGTTACCAAAACAAACTCACTTGGACCATAAAGTATTGTACCAATGATGATTTCAGTGACCCTTCCAAAGACCAATACCGGTAGGACAAATTCGGGAGAAATTGAGAAAATTATTAGAAACTAGCGCTATTTGAGTCTGAGTATCGGACCATGCTGGGATGAAGCTGAACGAGTACTGTAATGCACTGCACTCATTACACGTGTACAAAACGGGGACAGGGCATGTACTTGAAGTTACTGCTAAGTTGCCCAACTAAAAATAGGTACTGTATGTTCACACAATTCACTTCTTTGATAATATAATTTACATTTATTCATCATACATGTATTTCATCATGATAATCATACTTCAAAGTCTCTTGCCCAGCAATTAACTTGACCATTTTCTAAATCCACTTACTGCTGGAAAAATTCACATACTGTCGGTGGGTAAGTGTTAATTTTGAGCCTTGCAATGTAACGTTCTTTTTTTTTTTTCCTGATACAAGAATGCTTATACACTGAACAAAAATATAAATGCCCTATGCGACACTTTGAGGGTTGCAAAATATATTAAATCATACAAAATTCATTTTGTTGTTCAATATGCTACAGATTACTGTCCGTTAGAACACTGATAATCATGGACATGCTTGTGTGTTCACCATTTGCGTCCCGTAGAGCGACACATCTTCTTCGCATCGAGTTGAAAAGGTGGACGATTGTGGCCTGTGGAATGTTATTCCACTCCTCCTCGAGGGCTACACGGAGTTAAGGAATGTTATCCGGAACTGGAACACTACTGTGGACACGTCGGTCGAGAACATCCGATAGGTGCTCTATGGGTGACATGTCCGGCGAATATGCAGGCAAAGCAAGAACTGGAATGTGTTCTGCTTCCAGGAGCTGCATACAGATTCTGGCAAAATGAGGTCGGGCATTGTCTTGCTGGAATGTTGGCGGACGAACAGCACAACTGGTATGCGAATCTCATCCCGATATCTTTGCCCATTCAAGTTTCCCTCAATGAAGTGCGAGATAGTTCTTTGCCCACTCGTTATGCCTGCCCACACCACCACCACCCACCATAGGCGATTCTGCGAATAACATTTGCGTCAGAAAACCGTTCACCCGCACGTCGCAATACACGCTGTCTTTCATCTGCGCGATACAACTGGAACCGTGATTCGTCCGTGAACATCACTCTTCCCCAGCGTGCCAAGGGCCATCGAATGTGTGCATTTGCCCATGCAAGTCTGTTCCGAGTAGGACGACGAGTGTGTAGGTTTGCTTCTCTCAGACGGTTCCGGAAGGTTTGTGGTGTTATGCGTCTGTTGTGCTGGCCAACTGTTTCATCTGCTGTGCGTGTTGCTGGTCTGAGACGATCAGGCAAGTCAGATGTGAAGATCTTGTGCTTGGGTGGACGACGGGGGTGAGGTTGATTTGCTGTACTTCCAGTCTGTCTGAAACGAACTCTCAAACGACCGATCGTCCAATAGTGAACATTAAGCAGCAACCACTCTAGTGAGCAATCCCTCACTAGTAGAGATGGACACAAAGGTTGTTTACAAATCAAGACAAATAACCATTTTTGGGGCGTTTATATTTGTTGGGCGTTTACATTTTTGTTCAGTGTACAATGTACCGGTAGTTTGGAAACACAAAAGTAAGG
Source organism: Crossaster papposus (assembly GCA_037893245.1). Taxonomy (NCBI): domain Eukaryota; kingdom Metazoa; phylum Echinodermata; class Asteroidea; order Velatida; family Solasteridae; genus Crossaster; species Crossaster papposus. The sequence continues at coordinate 293,975 of JBAIAA010000213.1, read as the reverse complement.
TTTTTCTTTACACCTTTGCACTGTTTGAAAAAAATGATTTTGAAAATTAAAAAGCCTATTGAAAATAGTGTTTTGCAAGTGACATTATAAAATGTGCACTAGCTGAGGTTGCCATCCATGCTTTCTTATATCATTATCTTGTTATTTTAATGACAAAAATGTCATTACCGTAGCACAACCACTTTACACATAACACCTCAGTAATTTTTTTTTGAATATCCGAACCTGCCAAAAACTATTTGAATAGTTGGTTGATTGTTTTGAATGTTTGATTAGTGATCGAATATTCAACATATATTTGGGACAGCCCTATTGCTTACAGCTTGCATGTCTGCCATCATATGACCACCCGACCAGTAGTTTAATGCACATGTGATGGCAAAATGAATAATGTTGAAGCTTATTTTCTCCTATTATCTTCTGTCTTCATCTTTTATCAGAGGTACCCAATCCAGATAATCCCACTTATCGTCCACCCCCTCGGATTAAAGAAGTCGCGATTAATGGCCAGGCTGTCAAGCTGAAATACTGCTTCACCTGTAAGATCTTCAGACCGCCCAGGGCATCGCATTGCAGTCTGTGTGATAACTGTGTTGGTAAGAAGTCTTATACTGTCAAAATAATATCATTAACAACAATAATGCGACTGTTGGATCATTACATGTACAACTGTACATGTAAGGTTGGGACACAAATATTATATTGGTACAATGTTTATTAGTTGCATGCCACCTATCGACTAAGTTATTTGAAAATGTATGGCTGATATTTGTCTTGGATGTTGGACAGAATTGGGCAAGTTTTGTAGCAACATTTTTACTGAGAAATTTGACATTTCAAGAAAAAATTACAGGATTGGTCTTATTTTTTGTGGTCAGTTACCCGGTAGTAGTGTACATGTAGTATGACAACAAAAAGATACAGCGTTCCCTGTTGCATACATGTACAGATGTACCGGTACATGTACATGTACATCAAGGTCCTGGCTCCTTGGGCAGTGAGCTCCAATGTCTGTTTCAGTGATTTCCCCAAACTTGCTGTGGTAAAGGAGATACCGGTACATGTACTTGCCAAGCTTCTACAATTTTATCAAATTACCGAGGTCAAAGGTCATGTAGAGTCATTAGAGGTAATTCAAATGTTTCAAAAGAATTTGATGGATTTTAATGTCACTTGGATGGGTGATTTTTAGGTGGGGGTTCATCACAATGCCTTCCCGGTAGGTCAATGGTCATCTAGGGGTCATTTGAACAAGTGCACAAAATTTGAAAAATCTTAGAACACAAAACATACATGTATTGGGATAGACTGCAGAAAAAGGCGACACTTGCGATCCACAGATAACTTGTTGCTACATCTTATCTAGTGTTTCTGTTTGATACAATGTTAAAATGTTCTTGTTCTCCTCCAGAGCAATTTGACCACCACTGTCCATGGGTTGGTAACTGCGTTGGCAAGAGAAACTACCGTTTCTTCTACCTATTTATAGTCTCCACATGTTTCCTTGCAATCTACGTGTTTGCATGTAACATAACAACTATAGTCCTATGTAAGTATCAAGAATAATAGGTTATTTCATGTCAAATCAAACACTTTTCTGCGTCCGTCTCACAAATATTCGTTAAATTACATGTAGCTAAAATTGCTTGGCCCGTATAAGAAAACTCTAAAACCAAACATGTTAGTGTTTTGGGTCGCGCTTTTTTGTTTTAGATACAATGGTTATTGAACTATTGACCTTGCAATTTTTCACTCTATTTTTAATGTCTGTACACTAGGCTAGGATTGCCAAAATCAAACTGAATTTGATCTTAAATTGAAGCTTTCAATGTAAGAAATCATGTAGGTTACAAATAAAACAAAACACGTGAAATGTTAGCATGATGTCATTTGTTAAAATAGATTTTAACAAATTGTTAAATCAAATAAGTTAAGAGGGCCTAATATTTTGATCTTAACAACATCAAATCGGTTGCAAATGCCTGATTGCCATGGAATTCAAAAGTTTTTCCAGACTCTCTAACTCCAAAGTGCTATTGAAAAGTACACAACAAATACCGGTACTACCGTGATCATAACAGAAACAATGTTGCAGATGTCACCTCTGCATCTTTTATTTTCTATTCCTTTTTTTATTTGTTTTAATTTTGTTATTGTTTGTAACGTTGTATTTTTGGTGTTATATATTTATTTTATTTTCTTCCTTGGACTGCAATGAACCATTTGATTAGCCTATCAGATGACCTCTTTCGTCAAAATGTGATGTGGCTATTGTTCACAGTTGCATATATTTTGAAAAATGTCTTTTCATTTTATGAAACCACCTATTGTTTGCAAATATTCAAGTCAGCTAGCAGTGTTAGAGCAAAGGCTTTGACCCTCAAAGCCAAAGCTAAGGCTTAGACTCTCCAAGTCAAGGCCAAGGCTTTAACTCTAAGGCCAATGCCAAGGCTAAATGGAAAATACTAATTTATTTAGCTACACATACAGTAGTCAGGGTCTGAATTTGGGTCTCCAGAAAAATGCCAAAATGAACCTCTCTTCTCAGGGGTGATTCACCCAATAGCCCATTACCCATCCAACTGAAACTGATCTGTTCAAATATATCCGATGAAATTTAACTAAATTAAATACAGGCTTTGAAAATGTTGACCCAGGCAAAATATGCCTTGTTTCATAGCCTGTAATCTACATGTAGGTAGAAAAAATGATAGCAACCTGAATTTCACACCGTATGTAGATTGAATATATACTTTTGTAGTTTCAGTTTGATGGGTAGTGGCCTATCAACCCAGATGTGTCACTTTGGGTAAAAATACAGATGTTTAAGAAATAGGCCTTGACAGCATAGACATTTTAAGGGGTTGTACATGTATCTCAACAACTCGCAGTTGAGCACCAACATTTTGCTATTGTGATCATGATATACATGTACACACATGTACATGCAGCTATTTTTAGAAATAAGTTCAAAACAAATCTGAATCGGACTCATAACTTTTCAGAAATGTAGATGATTTGGCATGAAGTGACCGAGAGAGCTGATTCCGACACAAGTTGTAAGAGAAGCAAGAATTCAAACTCATTTAATGTAAAAGTGATCACCCCGAACCCCCAACAATCTGTGGGCCCTAAAGTACATGGCATTAAAAATGGCAAGGCATTGGTCAACAATTCACTACATCACTGTATATTTAATATAAAATATTGAAGACTGTGAGCTTCAAGTTTGCTGCATGCCGCCTAAAGTCCATTACAATGTATATAATGGTACATGTAATTACGTGCACCGTTAAACATTTTCAGTGATACATGAATTGTACATGCATAAATGCTAAGTAAGTCTGTAATCATGTTTGTCATTTCTTGCAACAGTGAGCAACGATGAAGGAGGATTTTTAGAAGCCTTGAAGAAAACTCCTGCCAGATATCCTTTGCCATTTAACTTCACTCCTATTGCAAGATATCCTTCACTTGTTGTCATCATGTTTGTCTGGCTATTGTATGTGACCTGCTTTCACAGAAAAAGCCAGAAAAGCTAAAATAATTCAGATTGTGTGTTCCTGAAATGTGTTGGTGTTAAGACATTGTAGCTTAGGGACTGAATGCCATTAGACTCGGTTCCCGAACCATTTGGGAGAAGTACCGCCTGGTATAAAAAAGGGATTTAGACTCTGATATGAACCAGGTGGGAGCAGATTGTAGAGAATGAATGAGAAGTCTTGGTATGTGGGGCCTCCTACACTTGACAATTTGCAAGGTGATGATCCTCCCTATTGGACTTGGAGCACAATGGACTCAACAACTCAAAGGGAGTACCAAAAAAATGTTTGTTGCGAAATAGTGCCCGCTTATTAGCAAATTGCCATCTGATTGGTAATATGTGCCTATGACTTCACATTGTCTATGGATGTTTGTTTAATAGTGTCTGCGTTTCCCGTGCATGACTGCATGGTTGTGGTTGGGCTGTCAAGGCGTCGTGGTTGTGGTTGGGCTGTCAAGGCGTCGTAGTTGTTGTTGGGTAGTCAATGCGTCGTGGTTGTTGTTGGGTTTACAAGGCGTCGTACTAAGATCACTGTTCAACTAAAGTTTCACTTTACAACTTTTCCTTGGTTAAATGTAAAAACTAAGGATTCTTAGATTATTTTGTTTTGACAATGTTTGACAAGCAGGGCGTTTGCGTCCTATGTGGATCGTTACATTCTGCGAACTGTTTTTGATGAGCGCATGTGTCACATTTTAGTTTCACGTACAGTGCCATCTGTGTCCTGTTTTTACTGCGCGTCAAGTTTGCTTGAAGATAAATTTCATTTTTGTGCTCGTGGAACACTGACAATTTTGTGTGTCTGTGTCCCATATACCAATCGGCCTTCGGCTTCGTAGTATATGGGACACAGACACACTACATTATTCCGTTCTCCACTTGCACTAGAATAATAACTAATATCTTCAAGCAAAATTGAAAACCTGATTGGTCGATCCATGACAACAACCAGTTAGATATAAGACCATATGTGACCTGTTCCAACGAAACCCGGACAAAGTTGACTTTTTAGTTTTTCAGATTTTGCTTTTTTCAAATTCTCTAGGTTCTCAGCTTTAAAATGATGTATCATTTACATATGTACCCCCACCCTATCTTCCCTGGGGTCTGGATTTAGTGATAAAACCCTGACAACCTAATTATGAGATAAACAGCTTTGAAATCCAGAAAAGCGTATTATTTCTATACACAAATGTTTCACAAAATTGACAAAAAAACACACTTCTGGTAGACGGATTTTGTTCAAATTTGAGGAGATTGTAGATTAATAGTGAGTGACTTAGGAAAACCTAAAACCTCAAAATGGTAAAATCCATCCAGAAATGACTTCAGGAGTACATTGTGACAAAAGACATTGTGCGACTTTGTCCGGGTTTCGTTGGAACAGGTCACATATGTGACCTGCTCAAACGAAACCCGGACAAAGTTAACAATTATGGATATGGATATGGGACACAGACGAACCACATTATTCCGTGTTCCACTCGTGCTCCGCCGAGTGGGATATGGGACACAGACGCACTACATTATTCCTGGTTTCACTTGCGCTCGGCCGGGTGGGATATGGGACACAGATGCATTACATCATTGCGAGTGGAACACGGAACACAGAATAATGTAGTGAGTCTGTGTGCCATATCCCACTTGGCCGAGCGCGAGTTGAACACGGAATAATGTAGTGCGTATGTGTCCCATATTCCACTCGGCCTAGTGCAATTGGAACACGAATAATGTAGTGCATATGTGTCCCATATCCCTCTCGGCCAAGCGCGAGTGGAACACGGAACACAGAATAATGTAGGGCGTCTGTGTCCAATATCCCACTCATCCGAGCGCGAACAGAACACAGAATAGTGTAGTGCGTCTTTGTCCGATATCCTATTCGGCCGAGCGCGAGTGAAACACGGGATAATGTCGTGCGTCTCTGTCCCATGTCCCACTCAGTCGAGCGCGAGTGGAACACGGAATAATGTAGTGCGTCTGTGTCCCATATCCCACTCAGCCGAGCGCGAGTGCAACACGGAATAATGTAGTGCGTCGGTGTCCCATGTCCCACTCAGCCGAGCGCGAATGGAACACGGAATAGTGTAGTGCGTCTCTGTCCCATATCCCATTCGGCCGAGCGCGAGTGAAACACGGAATAATGTCAAGTGTCTGTGTCCCATATCCCACTCAGCCGAGCGCGAGTGGAACACTGAATAGTGTAGTGCGTCTCTGTCCCATATCCCATCCGGCCGAGCGCGAGTGGAACACGGAATGATGTCGTGCGTCTGTGTCCCATGTCCCACTCGGTCGAGCGCGAGTGGAACACTGAATAATGTAGTGCGTCTGTGTCCCATTTCCCACTCAGCCGAGCGCGAGTGGAACACGGAACACAAAATAATGTAGTGCGTGATGTGCGTCTGTGTCCCATATTCCACTCGGCCTAGCGCAATTGGAACACAAAATAATGTAGTGCCTCTGTGTCCCATATCTCACTTAGCCAAGCGCGAGTGGAACACGGAACACAGAATAATGTAGTGCGTCTGTGTCCCATATTCCACTCGGCCTAGCGCAATTGGAACACGAATAATGTAGTGCATCTGTGTCCCATATCTCACTTAGCCAAGCGCGAGTGGAACGGAACACGAATAATGTAGTGCATCTGTGTCCCATATCCCACTCGGCCAAGCGCGAGTGGAACACGGGACACAGAATATTGCAGTGCATCTGTGTCCCATATCCCACTCGGCCAAACGCGCGTGGAACACGGAACACGGAATAATGCAGTGCGTCTGTGTCCCATATCCCACTCAGCCGAGCGTGAGTGGAACATTAGTCTTGATCCAAGACCAAGCTAGCCGTTAAACAAAAACGACTTAGCCCGCATGCGGGGACGAGTAGCTATGCTTGGAATGTCCTCGAAATTTTACGGGTTCACGTGACTTGCTTCAAGACCAAGCTAGGGGAACGAATCTGGCGATAATTAAGGGCGCCCTCAATAAGCCCGGATACGGACGTCGCGCCACGGAACAAATGAACGGCTAGCTTGGTCTTGGATCAAGACTAGTGGAACATGGAATAATGTAGTCCGTCTATGTCCCATTACATTCAAACTCAAAGTCAAATTGTAATAGAACTTTATTCATGCATGCATTTAACCAGTTCGCACCGGAGGACGTATATACATGCAAAGTTTTCCCCAGATTCGGATGACGCATGACAGGCACGGATCCAGGAATGTTTTTGACTTGAAAATGCAACCACGAAGCCCTTACGAACTCTATATGCTCTGTGGTGCAATCTAAGGCGATTCCTGGCCACTTTGCTCTGAGTTTTTAGAAAAATGGAAAAAAATTATATGGCCTTTAGATGGAGAATTATAGAGAATATAATAGAGAATATATATATATATATAAATATACAATATATATATTTTTTATGATTGTGGAGGACACCCAAAACTAGAAAATGACGTTTTGTCTGCATGCAAGCAATGACTTTTAAATCAAAAGCAGCGTGACTCGCATGTTGACTAGCTTGGGTTGTACAAACCATAGCTCCATGGACAAACCAACCAACTAACAGTCTGACACAAGTTCATTAATAATGGATTATTTATTTAACCGCGATGCCAGGTAGTCGGAGTACCATACGTTGGCTAACGGAGCCACCTCTGATACCAACGAGGCGGGTTTAGGTTGTCTTTTGCGGGTAACATCTATTTTCAGCCTCGCTCGACTGCTGGGAGTTTGAGTAGAGACCCTAAGGGGGCTCCGTGTGCATGGAGAAATTTAACGGGTGCGGGTCAGGTTTCATGGCATGATTGATAACCCTTTTTCTTTTCCGTTTTTTTCTTCTTCAGTTTTATGTTATGCCAAAAAGTAGACACAGCAGATCCTCCACTCGGATTCTCCTCCCTTCTTTTTTCTCTCACCTCCCCCTCTTTTTCCCCACCCCACTTTTATTTTTTCTCACCCCCCCCCCCCCCCCCCCCTGGATCCGCGCCTGCATAAACACGTCACAAGCAAGGCTGGATATGTCTGTCAGCAGCGAGCAAGGCAGGAAATGCGTGGGTTTGCTTCCCGGTACCATATGCCTGAACCCAGCCACCTCGGTTAACAAATAATCCTGTGTCTCGGCTCGTTGATGTTGAAATATCCCGGCGCTAACTGGTTAACCAAAGTGGAATGACCCATATGTAAGGCGTTCCAGCAAAATGAGACCGAACTGGGCAGAGTTCAAAATCAAGGTTTGTGGGTATTACAATAGCGTACGTTACACTTCTATCGGACATTCTGATAACAAGTTAATATTGCTGTTTAAAGCTTGAAGTTAAAATCATCATGTCAAAAAAGTGGAAATACTGGAGACAACAAATTAAAAAGAATTTCCTATGAAAAGAACTTTCAATTGCATTTCAGTTGCACTGGTACTGTATACAAATGATCTATTCAACTCCTAATATAAGGACAAAAGGAAATGTGATTTCAGGTGAATTCTGGCCTTCTGTTCATGTATGTCTATCATCCTTTTGGCGTCATTCCTCCTTTTCACGTGTAATTTCTTGGATTTCTCCTTGACTCACCGTGCACCATCATTGAAGCATTAATCTGTTTCATCTCTATTTGGTCTGTGCTCGGACTAGCTGGCTTTCACACATATTTGGTTGCCTCCAGCCAGACTACAAATGAAGATGTAAGTATATAGGGTTCACATGACAGATGGCAAATTATTGTTACAGAAATAGCTTTAACTTGAAGAGTTTATCCAGACAAGTTTCCTTAGACCACTGCATTGGAGAGCATTCTCAACAGTACACATTCCTGCCTTGTGCAATTAATTCTTATTTCATGATTCCCTTCTTTGATGAGCGACAGAATATCTTGTTTTTGTCAACAGTCATTGCTTTTGTTATGATTTTTCTTTTGTGTGTGTGTGTGATATTCTTGTGCAGATAAAAGGCACGTGGTCATCCAAGCGATCACAGGAAACTTTTAACCCCTACAGTCATGGCTCAGTCATAAGTAATTGTTGTATGGCTATATGTGGACCTTTTACACCCAGGTAGGTCATGTCCGGTGTTATTAAGAGAATAAACTACAGACATTGTTTGGTATTGTCATCAGACAGGTTTCATGTTTAATACATGTTAGTACATGTATAAGTATTGCATGAAATACATGAAATGCAGAATGCTGTATTGCTGATGAGGAGCGATGTTACAGTCGACTCTCGTTAATACTAGGTTCTTTGGACTTGGTTAATTTTTTGAAAGCTGGTCTTTTGCAGAAAGCCAAATTGCCAGCACGATTAAGGCAGTGCTATTGAAAGTTTAGAGTTAAAAATTCCTTTCACACTTTTTCTTAACCAGTTCGCGCCGGGATTATTTTAACATCACCGAGCCGACGCGCGGTATTATTTTTTAAAGAAACTCGATCCGAGGCGGGTTCAGGCCAATAGTACCGGGAAGCACATCCAACGCATTTTTGGCCTGGCTCGTGGTGTGTTTATGCATCATCCGTTTTAAATCCGGGAAAAACTTTGAGTTTATATACCGTACGTCATCCAGCGCGAACTGGTTCAGTGAGAAACTGATTTCACACGTTTTCACACAAATTTGCCACTTTTTACACAATTGGGAAACCATTTTCACAAAATGTCCCATTCCTATTCCCATTCACAGTGTTAACTTCTTACAATTGCACTGTACTGTATGTAGCAATACATGTACATTGTTAATGTAATAAATAAAAATAAATAAATAAAACTCATCCCGCGATGTGAATGTGTGAACACACGCAAGTACATTAGCATATTAGTCGCTAACCGTCTGGTATGATGCCCCTAATGTACAAAGGGAGGAAACCAGTTATTTTGAGTGGACAATAGATGGGTGTAGCGAGTGGGATTGACTAGTGATTGCTAAACGGACTTACTATATGTTTCCCCACTCAATTTCGGCAAATTTTTTCTCTCCATGTTTTACCGTGTTTTAAATTCAGAATTCGGGCATTCAATTTAGTTTTGAGTCGTTCTTTATCGTGAGGCACAATCATCATTCAATTTTGGCAAAGCTGGTTCGACTGAGATTTTTGCTGATTTTTTTATTTTTTTTATTTTGGAAAGAGGCAATTAATTTTGGTAAATAAGAATTCAAATAAATATACGTCAAGTAAATGCAAACAAACAAATAAACAAGTAAATTGTGCTGGAAATCTGTTTCATATCTTTACTTATAATTCAGTGAAGCCTTTAAAGTCCGGGAGCCCAGCCAGGTTTAATCAAAAGGTTTGAAGCGTGGGATATGTTGGGGTGACTGGGACAACTGCAAAATGGGTTTTCTTAAGTTTGGCGAGTGGTGCGTTGGGTGGGGGGAGCCCCTGACAGACCCCCCAAAATTCGATTTAATCATAATCTTGAGTGCAAACATAATTTCTTCATGAGTCGAAAGTTTATCGTGTACTGAATAGGATTTGTATACTTAAGAACAATATAATTGGTGCTAAGTACACTTAAGAAGGTCTTTAATTAGTGCTAATTACACGTTTAATCATAATTTTGAGTGCAAGGATAAAACAAGTGTCAATGTGTAGCTGACACCTTGCTGGAGCAAAATATGCCACTTAAGAAAGTTTCAAGTGGTGCCATCCCTAATTAAGAAAGGGTCAAAGGTCATCATAAGTCATTAAACACCAATAATTATAACGTTGAGTGCAACTTGCATTCATGTGTATACAAACAGGTTATCATAGACCGATCACTGATCACAAGCTTAAGAACAGGATATATAGTGCAAAGTCTAATTAAGAAGGTCTGTAATTAGTGCTAATTACACGTTTAATCATAATTACGAGTGCAAAAATAAAACAAGTGTCAATGTGTAGCTGACACCTTGCTGAAGCAAAATCCGCCACTTAAGAAAGTTACAAGTGGTGCCATCCCTAATTAAGAAAAGGGTCAAAGGTCACCGGGGGTGTAAACTGAACACCAACAAAGAACAATGTAAGTGCAACTTACATTTCTATGTGGATCAACCGTTTATTATGGACCAATCACTGATTACACAGATCATAGACCGATCACTGATCACAAGCTTAAGAACAGGATATATAGTGCAAAGTCTAATTAAGAAGGTCTGTAATTAGTGCTAATTACACGTTTAATCATAATTACGAGTGCAAAAATAAAACAAGTGTCAATGTGTAGCTGACACCTTGCTGAAGCAAAATCCGCCACTTAAGAAAGTTACAAGTGGTGCCATCCCTAATTAAGAAAAGGGTCAAAGGTCACCGGGGGTGTAAACTGAACACCAACAAAGAACAATGTAAGTGCAACTTACATTTCTATGTGGATCAACCGTTTATTATGGACCAATCACTGATTACACAGCGCAATGTCCGATCAAAATGTCTGATTAATAAATGATTAGAATGATAATTGAAATCATAAAACGTCAAAGTGTACATGTACTTTACCAAACGCAGGAACAAAACCCACCACATACGAAATATCACAAACAGTCATGAAGTTCATTGCAATTGCCTGTACCCTCTCAAACACGAATGGGTGTAAATATGTAATACGTTAAAGTTAGGGAATACAAAGTTAAAGTTAGACAAGATGACAATACTGCCGCCTCTTAATGAAGAATGCGTAGTACCTAATGTTACCTAAGAGTTTGTTCAAAAGCAAATATAATCTATGTCGGTTGGGAAAGCAACAGCTCTGGATGGCATTAGTGTTAAAATGATCAGAATTGCTTCACCTTATCTTAGGCATATATCATTAAATCTTTAACTGGGATTTTTAACCATAAGATGTGAGCGATACCCTACAAATTTGAAACATGCAGGAAATAAATGTAGTACAGGTAACTATCGGCCTATTTCTATACTACCAATTATCTCTAAGATTTTCGAAAGATAGGTGCACACATCGGTATATAGCTACCTTGATGAAAGCACCATTCACGACTTAACAAACATGTGTGTTGAGGCCATGGAGAATATAGAAGTTACAGGCAGTGTGTTTTTAGATCTCAGTAAAGTATTTGACTGTGTTAATCATGAAATCTTACCAGAGAAACTAGAAAAGATGAACATGTCATCTTCTGTAATTAATTGGTTTATTAAAGTCGTAAATAAGTGACCGCAGTCAGTCTGTAAATATTGGCGGCACCATGTCCGTAAACATTGGTGTTCCGCACAAGGGTCGATACTAGTTCCTTGTTTATACTAGTGATCTTCCATTTTCTATATTCCCAAACTGCAACTTATTTATGTAAGCTGATGACTCCACGTCAATATGTGAAGCTCCTCAAATACAGCTCTTACTAGTTTTCACAACTGGTGCGTAAGAAACAAGCTAGCATTAAACGCCACCAAAACTAAATGTATGCTTATTGGTACAAGGCAGAAAATATCCAATGTTGACTTAAAGGTAGTATACTATTTGCGGATATCGAACAAAATGACTACCGAATTATTAAGAAATATTTTACTAATTTGAAAGTAAATAACAATTGTAGGCATCCAGCAAAATTATTGCGCTAGATATCCTGTAATTGTTCCAAAAATTAAATTGTATATAACAAAAATAACGATCGCCGGACGGTAAATCTAACAAAACAAGAACAACATAAAAACCATTGCCCGACGCCGGTTGAAAAAGGATCAATGACTGTAAAACTTCAGACAGGTCAGTTAAACGATATTGACTATAAAATACAACCCCCAAATCTACCATATCAAGATAAATAAAGCAATTACCAATGGTGTATCCAACCTGCATTGCTGAGTGATACTCTTATTGAAAACGTGAGGTCTTGTAATTGTGTGGCCGCAGTTATTGATGAGCATGAAGTTGGTGCCCACATGTCGAATACGTAAGGAAAGCTGTTGTATCTAAATTTAAACATAATCCGTGATTATGTTCCTAAACACAGCCTACATACACTATTTTTGTAAGTTTAGTTATGCCAACATTAGAGTATTGTTGTACTGTGTGAGGAGGAAGGTACATTTTGTGCGGGTTTTCGTCTTTCCCATAAATCAGAATTGGCCTTAAACAGTACGGGCTGTAACTACGAAAGCTGTTTAAGCCATTGGATGCGTATAAATTAGTAGTCACTGTTTAAACCTGGTGTCTAACTTCAAACAAGTACTACAAAGCTTGTTTTAAGTTAGCCGCGTTTAATGACCATTGGAGTTAAACATGTGTTTATAACAAACAATAGCAATTCTTAAACAAGGTACGGGGGTTGTTTAGTGAGTATTCTGAGCCATTTAGAAGCCAGATATGTACACAGAAAGGTAGAAAGGTGGACAGGATGGATGCGCTTCAAATCTTCTTAATTGCACAAGAGGAGGCCAACTAACAAGAATATCGTCATGGTCGCCAACACCAACGTGCACCAGGAGGTTTTTAGGGACAAGGTGAATCCCTTAGAAGAGTATAAGGAACATTTCATCAGACGTTTCAGAGTTAGCAAAGACACGTTGAACGATTTACTTGGACTTCTCGGATTGTATTTAGGACACCCAATTCTTTGTTGTCCTTATAGCAGATCGGCTTTTATGGTCAGGAAACGAGATGGACATTTCTGAAGTATTAGCTTTCCAGGCATCAGCTTTTTTCTGGTTGGCTTTAGTGTCACATCGTTTGTCACCAATACATGTAATGGAATTAAAGTTCCTCATGGTCTCAACGAGAGCCATCCTTTCGTCAGCAGTGAAACTGTCACTGCGTTGCCTTTTGGTATCAGCCATATGGCTCAGGCTGTAGAGTATCTAAGTAAAGACCTGCTGAAGATTTATCTACTGAGGCCTATCGTATGTTCATACTGTTGCGCAATCCTCTATATTACAATGTAATTAACAATAGGGTCCACGGTCAATAAGTTCAGACTGTCCAAGTTACACAAGGATAACTAAACAATCATTTAAGATAATTAGTAAGAGCTGTTTAATTCAGGTGTTTAGGAAGACGCGTGTAACTTGGATTTAGCCACGTCTATATGCTACATTGGTATAAAGATAAACAGCTTTCGTAGTTACAGCCCTTCTTTTCTTAAAGTTAATGTACAAACATACCTAAGTATCAATGCTTTGTATTCCTATAAATATCCTTGTACATCTGTAAATATTCTGTTTGTATTTTTGTGTAAAAAATAAATATATATATCTGCTTGGGGAGGTTGTCAAAATAGTATTTCACAATGAACCCAGCCCATATCGGGATATTTTCGGCCCGTTAGTACATGCTGCATCATCCATAAACCATAAGATAAAACGTGTGCCCCTAAACGTCTGGCAGATTTCAGATATCTTCCACTTCAAGCCTTCTCTTTCTCGATTTGCAAGACGCAGTGTTCAGTGGTTGTGCAGAAAAGGCCTGTTGGAGCTCGCTTTGATACAAGATCCCCATCGTGTCAAAGTGTATCAGACCCTGACAAGGTGTTTGTTAATTCACAAAGTTATCGATCGAATGCATAAAAAACTTGACTTTATTACGATAATTCGGAATCCTGGTGACCTTTGACAATTTCTTTAGTAGGTATGGCACAATTTGGAATGTTCTTAATTGACACACTTTGCTCTACCACAGTGTATGGTACACATTAAAACGTGTTTGTTTTTATGGCACTTGACATTATAATTAAACCGTGTAATTAGCACTAATTAAAGACCTTCTTAATTGAAATTTGCACTATATATCCTGTTCCGAAGCTTGTGATCAGTGATCGGTCTATGATAAACTGTTGATATACAAAATGCAAGTTGCACTCAACGTTATAATGAATAGTGTTTATTGATTTCTGATTACCTTTGACCCTTTCTTAATTGTGGATGGCACCACTTGAAACTTTCTTAAGTGACGGATTTTGCTTCAGCAAGGTGTCAGCTACACATTGACACTTGTTTTATCCTTGCACTCGTAATTATGATTAAACGTGTAATTAGCACTAATTACAGACCTTCTTAATTAGACTTTGCACTATATATCATATTCTTAAGCTTGTGGTCAGTGATCGGTCTATGATAACCTGTTGATATACACATAAATGCAAGTTGCACTCAACGTTATAATTATTGGTGTTTATGACGTATGGTGACCTTTGACCCTTTCTTAATTAGGGATGGCACCACTTAAAACTTTCTTAAGTGGTGGATTTTGCTCCAGCAAGGTGTCAGCTACACATTGACACTTGTTTTATCCTTGCACTCAAAATTATGATTAAATGTGTAATTAGCACTAATTAAAGACCTTCTTAAGTGTACTTAGCACCAATTATATTGTTCTTAAGTATACAAATCCTATTCAGTACACGATAAACGTTCGACTCATGAAGAAATTATGTTTGCACTCAAGATTATGATTAAATCGAATTTTAGGGGGTCTGTCAGGGGCTCCCCCCACCCAACGCACCACTCGCCAAACTTAAGAAAACCCATTTTGCAGTTGTCCCAGTCACCCCAACATATCCCACGCTTCAAACCTTTTGCACTCAAAATTATGATTAAACCTGGCTGGGCTCCCGGACTATTAGTTTTTCTGTATTATTTATGTTTTCTGTAGTGTTCATAATATGGAGCCTATAGTGGTCACTTTTTTAGGGTGTGGAGGAAATTGGTTACCTGACCGAGACCTCAGTAATTTGTTTTTGTGTTTGTAAAACATTAACTTTTTTTATCGATTGGGTGTTTCTTTGGTTATTTATATTCTGGTGCCAATAAGTGAACTGTATTTATGCCTTTAGCATTCTAAATAAACAAAAGTTCAGCAGAGCGTTTATTAGATTGCACAAATGACGGAAATGCCTGCCCAATATGAATCTGAATGACTGAACACACGCTTTGAAAATGCTTCTGCAAACTTAAATGCTGTTTTGTTGAATTGTTAAATCTAATGACACAACAGTACTTTTGCTTAGTAATAAAACGAATTTTCAAATGACCATTTTCAGCAGCATTAGATTTCGCACGAAATAGAATTGGCGCAGTTGTTAATTTGGCTGTTCTTTTGCCAAAATTGACCGGGAAAACATATATAACTTGTAATGACTTGATATAAAGCTCCAGATAAGAATGTACATTTTTTATCAATCTAAATATATGCTATGACCTTTCAGTTTGATAGATCGTAGGGGGTTTGTAGTTGCCAGTGAATCTGCTGTTGTAACATCTAGTCCAACACGCCCACTCCATTCATACGGTACAGCTGCACCTACAAACACTGCTGTAAGTATACAGTGCATGGACTTTTCTCTTTCTTAGTTGCATGCTTTGAATGTTGCTAATGGAGTTGCAACTTTAATGCCACAATGTTATTTAGCTTGATTTTGTTGAAATACAAACGTGTACATATGTCTGGAGTTGAAATATTGCTTTTATTAATTTTTCTGTGCCAAATAAGATGAGTGTGTCTGTGCAAATTGCAATTATGATTTTTCTTTGGCTCTTTAATGTTTCAGTCACAATGTTCAAGATCATGTCAAGTATGCAAACATTTGAAATCCTAGGATATTGAACCACCAACACAAATCTAAGGTTAAACACTTGTAGCAGCACTAATCAGTCAATACAGGGGAGTTCAAGCCTCATTGAAACCAATAGCCTTGACGTGTCATTTCAACCCTGCTATAATTTCAACATGAAAACAGATACCGCATTATCATGACTACCCCATTGGCATTATTTGGATCACTCGTATCAATCGGCTGCATGTTACTGTCTGCTAATTTTGCTTGTGTTTGTATGCGTTTTTTTAATTTTATTTTGCTCATTGCATCATGTAGGCTCAAGTCTCGGTAACTCCCGACCTATCTACTGAACCTTTGACATCTCCGACCCTAGATATACAGCCTTCTCAGATTACCAACAGTTATTGATGTCTTGCTGCTTATTCTCTGTTTGCTCATGTATGTATGCTATATGTATGTATGTATGCATGCTTGCTTCAGTTGTTGAACGAAGACTAGTAGAGTTCCTTATACTGACATTTAAATTGAGATTACAGCCCTCGGTTGCAAATTGTGACTTTAGGCCAGTTTGTATAAATCCATACTGTACCAGGTATAATAACCTATAATACATGTAACTGTTTGAAATGATTACCTGAAAACAAGAAAAGGACAATGTATTTACGTTAACAAGCAGGGGCAGTGTGGCATGGCTGGCATTAATGTTGGCACGTGATGGGTTCGTGCAAAGCTTGATACACAATAGACCTGAGACTTGATGATGTAATGGCTTTGTTTACTATTATAAGGTTAACTTTCAATTGCTCTGTATACTGTGGTAGACGCTTTGTTTACTGTACATGTGCGATTTCCTCTGTGATAGTCATGTCCCTAATATTATAAACAGGAAGTCTCTAAAATTGCCCAAGATTTCCAAACCAAATGCGAATCAAATTTAGCAGAATTTGTTAAACACTTTGATGCCAATTTATCACGTCTTGTCAATTTACATTTGTTTTATAAACAGAACTTCTCTGACAGTGAGGATTCAAATTCTCAGCTCTCATCAAGTAGTGATTCTGACCACCATGACAACAAAGAAGGTTTGTCTGTTACTATGACAAGCAACTTAACAGACCAATCACAAGACCCGGCTCCGTTTGCTGTAGCTAATGACACAGTGAGTCCGAGGTCATCATCAGCTGTGACCTCAAATGGTAAAGTCTTACATCTTGGCCCTGTCAATTCAGTTCACCCATCACCGACCACACCAAGAGAAACCCAACCTCTACTTAGATCAGAGGTCACTATGGGTGATGGTGACAAACAGTGTAATACAGTATCCCCACTGGGTGTAGTAGAGGGTGGGGATTCATTACAAGGAATGAGCAACTGGGGATTAGTCAAGTTGAGCTCAGTATGAAGTTGCAAGTTTGTATACATTTGAATGTAGGTTTATGATATTATCCATGTACACTAATTGGTATCAGTTATATAACTGGATTCTAAAGCAGAATTACTGATGAGGCCAAGCACGTTACTTTAATTATAATATATTTACTTATACTTTCTGAACCGTAATAAGTGTTTGCAGAAATAGGAAAAAATATACTTTTATGCTTTTGATACAATGATGAATGCATGAGAAATAAAGATTTCAGTAATTAAAAGGAAACGCTGCTTTTTGGCTGTGACATAATTGGCACATAACACAGCTCTTTTGTTCTGATCTCCACAGCTATGTGTTGGTGGTTGAATGTGTGGGTCAGCTACATGTACGGTATATCATCTTATTCTGCTGATATCTCAGACAGGCAGGAACAAAAAGAAAACTTTGTTTTGATCTCATGACATGGAAATAACTGAATACCAACAATTATTTTGTATCTTACTTCATCTTGTTTCAGAACCATTGGTAGAATTGTTTCTACTTTTATTTCTGTAAACATTGTAGTGGGGTGCCATGCGTGGGTAATTATTTTTTTTAATTTCACATTCTTGCAAACATTTCGTTTTGGGTATCATTTTGAGGGCAAGATTATATAGAACAATATTGGTTTGAGTGTCAAGCCCTCAGATATTTTTGGGGGTTCATTTTCTTATGTAATTGGTGAGTAAAGTCATGGCAGATTAAAGTGGCACATGGGCACTGACTGTACACTTCATTAGCTAACTTCACAAACATAGTAGGGTGCTATTATTATTTATTCTGGTGTAGAAATCCTTTAAGTATTCTTATAAGGTATATGGAATATTCTGGTTGATTTTTGGTATTTTTCCCAGATTTAAAACGAATGACGCAAGCAAGGCCAGAAATGGGTGGGTGTGCTTTCCGGTACCTTTGGTCTGAACCCGCCTCGGATTGAGTTTTGTTAAAAGTATGCCGCTCCTCGGCTCGGTGATGTTAAAATAATCTCGTACCAACTGGTTTTAATGGTGTCTGGAAAAGAAAACGTTTTTGAGAGAAATGACATTAACTATCAATATCCAACCTTCTTTATACTCTGGTTTGTGAGTAATATTATGGATGGTACAGTTTTACCCCAAGTTTTGTGTGGAAATAGTGTTGCTCAAAATGAACGCATAACTTAAAACTGCATTGTGTTTATTTGATAATTGCTTTTAAAGTTTGTTTTGGAAACTACTGTCTCATGGTGAAGATCTGACCAATCCTCTTATACAAAAATGATGTCCGAGGTATAAATTGTATATATTGACATGTACAGTTTTCTAATTACAAATCCCCGTGTGTATTTATTATGATGGTAAATATAACATGAATTTGCAAGTATTACATGTAGATTTGTAGGACTGCGTTATCAATGTACATAGTGAAATAATGAAATGTAACTACATGTATTGTAAAAGTGTAGTATGCTTATGCACAACAGAGGCATAGTAGACAAAACCCAAACTACATGTAATTCTTACCTATGTCAAATAACTATTCAACTATTGACCAACAACAAATATCAACTTCTTTGTTCTGATGGCCAAATGGGTACAGTCATTTTGGTCACACTTCAGCGGTAGGGTGTGCATTTACGGGTTGTATAAGAACAAGATACCCGATAGAAGAAACCAAAAACCTATGAAGACCATGGATACCCTTAAAAAAAAAACACCAAAATTTAAATTCTTAGAATCTGCTGCCAAGTTGTATTGTCACCAAACAATACAGACAAAATAGGTCTTGAATTCTTTCTTGAGTGAAGGGGCACAATTGTGGCTATTTATTTGATCTTATCTGTTCATAGTAGGATCACCGGACAGAGAGGTGTACATGTACCGCAAGGTAGCGATTCCTTATTTGCAATGGCCAAAGGAGACATCAATCTGTGAACTCTAAACAAGCATGCAACCAACCGTTGCGGAACAGACATTAAAAAACGAATCTTTTTTTTTATCTTCTTTTTCATTAGTCCAAGAAGTTACAATGCAATTTGTAAAATTGCTTACTGTACGTACTCAATTCTATTCTCTGGAACCAGTTTCTGACATCAACGGCCGGGTATTCAGATACCAGGTTCAGGCACACAACCCTACTTCACGAAGCATACAATGGGCATTGCTGACTTTAACGATTCCCGTTGTATGCTGGTCTAGCTGTAAAACATAACCTGGCACCCTTTGACATTGCAATGTAGGCTCTGAAATAACTGCTTTAAAACTGTAATACATCTTACTTGCAATACACACCTCTTAATTATAATACCTCAAAGTCGTGATAACTCAAGATGCAGTGGTTTAGTACACAAATGTTTGTGAGTGCAATGGTAAGAATAACTTAAAATAACAGATGGAATATTCCATTCCACATTAAGGTAAAGCCGAGCTGAATGGAACATTCCATCTGTCAAAGAATGCAATTAATTTCTCCACTGCACGAATGTGAGCTAGGGTTATTCATAAAAAAATACTCGGTATTCGATTATGCACTTGAATAATATTCGAAACTTGCCGATCAAGTTTTACACGTCTGCTGCGGCTGCCTTCCTCCCTGGTTGAAAGATACATTATGTGCACTGTGCCATGCACAGACCAGAATGCCATGATGTGAATGGATGCCTTGGTAAATTATCCAGAATGGTCCTTCCTTTAATACAATTCTGTCCAATTAAATGACTTAGTTCGAGTCTAAATTAAAGTGACAGACAAATTTTTTTTCCGTTAGAAAAACCCACATTTGATTCACCAGTATAAAGGTAGGCCTATGTGTTGATATAGCGTGTTCTTCCCAACAGCCGACAACAACAAAATTGTGAATTTGGTTCTTGCTACCAGCTGTGCCTGTTTTAAAGACCTGTTTTCAATAGCTGTCCATTGAATAATTAGATGCTTTGAAGCTACAGGTAGGATTGTGAGTATAGTATGGAGGTGACATATGACTGCCAAAACTGTTTATCTATGGAGCCTCCATTTTGGGATTAAATCTGCTTTAAATATGAATGCATGTGTGACATTTCCTGCGCTCACTGAGCTGAATAGCTTTAAAGCATCCTTATTACATGGACAGCTACATATAATATAAAACAAGATATGGGGTGGAGAGAAACACCCCCCCCCCCCCCCCCCCCCCCCTCTTTTGTGGTGTCATTGTGCTTGCGGAATGTTGTAAAGATTTGTGGTCCGTTTTTCAGAGATGTTATTTTAACTAGAACATTTTTGTATCAAAAACCTCGCTCTCCTTCATTGCACGCATAAAGCAGTTTTGGCTACTTGAAACAGAGTTAATGCTTTTTTTTTTACGCTGCAGCCATGACGTAATAATGGTTGCTTCCATTAACCCTAACAATTCCAATTTCTCAAAATGTAATACAATTTTGCACACACCCTATAGGGAGTTAAGGTTAAAGTAAATCTGTGTGAATGAACTGTCGCACAATTCAGCTTATGTTGTAATTGTATCATGATACCTTGGTCTTTTCTTTATTTGACTGGTAACAATTTCGATTACATTTTTGACCCCACCCCCTTCGTTGTAAAGATTTGTGGTCCGTTTTTCAAAGATATTATTTTAACCATGACATTCATAGTTGGATCAAAGCCCAAAACATTTCTTAATATCTACAAAATTGTATATGAAAGGCTGATACCACAAGCATATTACATTGCCAATATTATACAGTTTTGTTCAAGTTAGGCCTATGAACTTTATATCCCAAAAGTGTGGCTTTTAAGTGTTGAAAAATGTGTCATGGTCGTTTAATGAAACATACCACCACATTTACACATGAGGTACTTATGTAGCTGACATTTTCTTAGAGGCTTAACTCTGCCTACGATGTGAGTGTCCTTTGTTGGATGGATTTGTAATGAAAACATGTTACAAATTTATCTTTCAGGTGTGGTAGCACTATGATGAGAGTTACTGTTATTTTGTACTACTGCAATTGCCCGTAAATAAAGTATGTAATGTATTGTACACAATGGATCATGTTAGTTTTGCCCATCTGGAATGGTGAATGAATGATGGATTTGAAGAGATAGACCTGATTGTGATATACCTTTCTTCATACCTGTCCTTGATTTTTTATTTTGTTATTGTTTTATTTAAACAGCATAAACAGATGAGAATATGGGAAATTTGTCTGCCAAAAAAACCCCACTAGTCTATTGTGTTCATGTGCATGTACATGTAATTTATACAAGCGAGACATCACGTTTCTTGTGCTACAATATAACGAGGCTTGGCCTCGATGTCGTAGGCGAAATCGTATTTGTTTTAGATTTTGAACAAACCTAGTTACCGTAGCTGTCAAAATAAAACAAGCAAAACAGATCGCCACAATCGAAATAACAAAAAGCCTCCGACACCTGGGGCTGCAACTACGAAAGCTGTTTATATTTATGCGAGTGTAGTATATAGACGTGGATAAATCCAAGTTACACGCGTCTTCCTAAACACCTGAAGTAAACAACTCTTACTAAATATCTTAAATGGTTGTTAGTCCAGGCAAAATACATAATTTTGTTTTGTTGACCTCAAACAAATTGCAACAAATTGTTTTTGACCACAGTGCACTTTTATAAGGTCCCTAGAATTAATTACTAAAAGTCGACAAAAATCCAAGTGGTGGAAATATGACTAATTTGCATAAATCGTTAATCCCTGCCGCGTAATATATTTATTCCCCTATTTGGGTATACATAATGTATATATATATTTTTTGAAAAGTTTATTTTGGTGATTCTTCTTACATATCCTTACATCAATAACATTTGCTAAATCATATAAGTGACTGAATAAGTATGGGAACATAGTAAATATCAAAAATGACAACTTCGTGACCCTATAAATGTGCGCACATTACACGGTCTCCAGATATCATTAAGTAGTCAGTATTGACGTGCTTCAAATTCACCAAGTTGCTTACTGGCACAGTTATCCTATTAAAACCTTATTGAAAATCACATAAACAATGTTAACATTTTGATATTTAGCCCAGCAAACAAAAACTGGGAGAAAATGGTGTGTCCCTAAATTGGGCTAACAATAGGTGAAGGGTTGCCTAAGGTGAGAGACTTGAACAAGTTCAAGGAAACCTCCCAAATTAAAGATTGTTGTTGCTTACAATAATCCTATCTACGTTAAAATGTGTTTTGGGGATTTCCTTGAACTTGTTCACGTCTCCCATGTTAGGCAACCCTTTAACTACTTTTTCGCCCAATTTATGGACACACCATTTTCCTCCAGTTTTTGTTTGCTGGGCTAAATATCACAATGTTATCATTGTTCCTATGATTTTTCATAAGGTTTTAATATGATAACTGTGCCAGTAAGCAACTTGGTGAATTTGAAGCTCACCTATACCGACTACTTGATGATATCTGGAGACAGTGTAGTGTGCGCACATTTATAGGGTCACGAAGTTTTCATTTTGGATATTTACTATGTTCCCATAATTATTCAGTCACTTATATGATTTAGCAAATGTTATTGATGTAAGGATATGTAAGTAGAATCACCAAAATAAACTTTTCAAAAAATTTAAAATATATATATATACCCAAATATGGGAATAAATATATTAAGGGATAAACGATTTATGCAAATTAGTCATATTTCCACCACTTGGACTTTTAGTATGTAAATCTAGGGACCTTATAGAAGTGCACTGTGGTGAAAAACAATTTGTTGCAATTTGTTTGAGGTCAAAACCTATTTTTCCTGGACTATGTTTAGTTATCCTCGTGTAACTTGGACAGTCTAAACTTATTGACCGTGGTTCCTATTGTTAATTACATTGTAATATAGAGGATTGCGCAACAGTATGAACACACGATAGGCCTCAGTAGATAAATCTTCAGCAGGTCTTTACTCAGATACTCTACAGCCTGAGCCATATGGCTGATACCAAAAGGCAACGCACTGACAGTTTCACTGCTGACGAAAGGATGGCTCTCGTTGAGACCATGAGGAACTTTTTTTCCATTATTGGTGACAAACGATGTGACACTGAAGCCAACCAGAAAAAAGTTGATGCCTGGAAAGCTATCACTTTAGAAATGTCCATCTCGTTTCCTGACCGTAAAAGCCGATCTGCTACAAGGACAACAAAGAATTGGGTGTTCTAAATACAATCCGAGAAGTCCAAGTAAGTCGCTCATCGTGTCTTTGCTAACTCTGAAACGTCTGATGAAATGTTCCTCGTCATATACTCTTCTAAGGGAATCACCTTGTCCCTAAAAACTCTTGGTGCACGTTGGTGTTTAGGCGACCATGACGATGTTCTTGTTAGTTGGCCTCCTCTTGTGCAATTAAGAAGATTTGAAGCGCATCCATCCTGTCCACCTTTCTACTTTTCTGTGTACATATCTGGCTTCTAAATGGCTCAGGATACTCACTAAACAACCCCCGTACCATGTTTAAGAATTGCTATTGTTTGTTATAAACACATGTTTAACTCCAATGGTCATTTTAACGCGGCTATAACTTAAAACAAGCTTTGTAGTACTTGTTTAAAGTTAGACACCAGGGCCCGTATTCATAAACGTACACCTATCTACCTACTTATCCCAAGTGTCATGAACAAGTGGTATTCAATAAACAACTTATCCTAAGTATCATGCTTAAAATCACCCCTATATCTAAGACACCTCCCGAGGTGTATTAACTTTGAGTAGGTTGAACCCGTACGACAAAAAATAGTTTATTTGGCTGAAGACCACGGTGCGAAATGGCCGCGTTGATGTTAGCTGCGCATGAGGAACTGATGAGACGACGTGCAATCCGTCGAGAACGGGTATTTCGAGATAGGGTTCATCCATTAGATGTGTATGATGACGTGAAACTCTATAAACGTTACCGGCTTGACAGGCAGACATTTTTTCAGTTAATTGATGCCCTTAGAGATGAACTAGAGCCTCTAACATTGAGGAATCATGCCCTCCCTTGTGAACTAAAGGTCTTTGCTGCTCTAAGGTTCTATGCCTCGGGGTCATTTCAGCTGGCTGGTGCTGACATGGTGCATGTATCTCAACCAACAATATCGAGGGTAATAACACAGGTACAGGTAACTCGCGCTCTTCTCCCACTTTTACCTCGTATTGTGAAATTTCCTAACGCCAATGAGAGACGCAACATTGTCGATGAATTCTATCAAATAGCACACTTCCCTAATGTTGTCGGACTTGTTGATGGAACCCATGTGTGGATCATTGGACCCTCACAGCATGAATGACGCTATATTAACAGAAATAATTATTATTCGATAAATGTACAAGTCGTGATGGATGCCCAGTTTAGATTTATCAACGTCGTTTCAAAATGGCCGGGGAGCACACACGACTCTGTCATTTTGCGTGAGAGCGGAGTTCCAGCATTCCTCGAGGACGGAGAGGAAATGCTTCTTGGCGACAGTGCATATCCTCTGAGATCATGGCTCATGACGCCATATATGAATCCGAACACTCCACAGGAACGACCCTTCAACAGAGCTCATAAAAGGACACGGTGTTTAGTAGAGAGGGGTATCGGACAATGGAAGAGACGTTTTCATTGTCTCCATGGCAAGTTACGATATTCACCACAGAAAAGTTATGTTGCAAAATTATTGCGGTTTGTGCCCTTCTTCAAAATATCGCCAGAAACCGAGGGTTGCCGGATTTGGAAGAAGTTCCAATTGTGCGTATGCCACAACCATGTGCAGCTAGATGCTGTGCCACCAAACAGACCTACCGGTGTCGGCAGAAGAAATGTTATCGCCAACTTGCATTTCCAATGAAGTAAGTCCACAACAACAATTCGCTTCCTTTCAAATTTGCTTTATTTCTTCAAAATAGATGCAAAATCAGAGACTATGCTATCTCGCTCTGAGGGACCGCCCTCGTCATCGGATTTTTTCCGTTGTTCGGGGGTCCCATTGCCCCAGGCGTCACCCGAGTTTTCCTCGGATGTCCCCCGGGGCCGCTCTTCAAAGAAGAGTAAGAAGAATAAGGCGGGCCGTCGGTCACGCCGTTCTTCTACGAGTTCAGACAACTCGTCAGACCGATCCCACCGGGGCAAACGCCCCAGGGGTGAGGATTCGGTATCTCGAGCCGACTTCATGCAAGCCTTCCAGTCAATTTCGGCTTCATTGTCGGCCATATTTGCCTCCCGCCATACGGGCGCCATTGGTGGCCCGTTTGACGCTGCTAGCCACGCTCCGCCGGCCTCAGTTATTGGTCACGGCTGGGTGGCTCAGGGACAGAGGGACATACCGCACACAGTTAGCCGTGCTCCGGTATCCCCACCTGCACTGAGCATTCACCCATCGGCATCTATTGTCTCCGAGGGAGTTGCTCAGCCACTGGACCGTGGCCCTGTGCAGCTTGCCCCTCCATATGTGTCTTCGGCTAGCGGTTCTCGCTCGCCGGGGTCAACTCGTCTCTCGCATTTGGATGATTTATCCGATGACGACGAGACAATTGCCGGATTACAGCGGTTGTCCATTGCCGAAACGGAACTCCGTTTAGTGCAAAGGGACATGATTCGGGTATTACAACTACCCTCCGCTAATGAACCTCCTCAGCCTGAACATAAATCATTCAAGCACAGGACGGGTTCGATTAAAATAACTGACAAAGTGTTTCCGATGCTCCCCCTTGATCAGGTGTGCGTAAATCGCATCAGCAAGATTATGTCTGCTGATAAATGGCACCCATTTGCAAAACGCGAAGTTGATTATTATCGTTTTCCTTTGGCGGATTTCGATAATTTCTTCGCCACACCTTCACTCTCCGACGCAGCAAAAGACAAGCTGTCTGCGGATGAGGGGACCACAGCATCCAAACACCCCTTCGCAGATAAGACTCGCGGCAAGCTGGAGGACACTTTCCGAAATTTGGACTCGGCCTCCCGCCAGAGTATGCGTGTGGCCTCCTTCTTACTTCTACTCACCGAGTATTTGGTGGCTGGATGTGAAGATGATGCGGCAGTTCCAGTGGACATGTTAACCGCCGCTTTTCACTGTCTAGACTACGGTCTTCGCTCGGTCCTTGACCAGTTTACACGAGTGTCGACCTTGGCTACCTCGTCCCGCCGGGGAAATGTGCTTGATGCATTTTTTCTACCGTCGCAGGGCGCCCGCAAAAGATTCGAGTCTCTCTCTTTGCTGGGAAAGGATCTTTTTGCAGGAAAATTTGAGGATTGCATTCGGGCCGAGGCTAAACGGCTGAAGGCTAAACGGCTGAAGGCTACTGAGAAGATCAATCTTAATAAGCCTTCAACTTCCACACCCAGGACACCGCAGGGAAAAAACAAGCCATCCTTTGTTATCCCCCGCCGCAAGCCACTACGGTCTAACCGTGGTTCTTTTAGCGGCCGCACCGACAATACATCCGGTGCACATGCCGCGCAGGTTCGGTCTTTCGCTGCCCAACAACGGGGCTGATCTGACCGAGGTTTCCGGTCGCCTGCCCCCCGTTATCGCGGGGGCTGGCGGAAATGACTTGACCAGCTCATGGCGACCTCCCGCCGTCGGACCCGTGGGAGGCCGCCTTCGAGTCTTTGCAGGGTCCTGGGCTCTAGTTACGTCGGACAGGTGGGTGCTCGATTCAATCAGTCGCGGTTACGCGCTCGAATTTTCGACGCCAATACCGTCCGACCTAACGAAGCGACGCGCCCTCGAAAGGGAGATCAGCTCCCTCCTCGAGAAAAAGGCTATACGCGTTCTCCCCAGGCGGGAGACGCGGTTGGGGTTTATGTCGACCTTCTTTCTGATACCCAAGAAGGAGGCCGGCGTATGGCGCCCCATCCTAAACCTAAAGCCCCTGAACACAATTATTCGTCCGAAACGCTTCCGTATGGATACACTCAGGATTGTCCTCGAGTCAATCCAAACGCCAGCATGGGGGGGGCAGCCTAGACCTGAAGGACGCTTACCTTCATGTTCCCATCAGGCCGGAGCACTGGAAATTCCTTCGGTTCCAATACAAGGATATCCGCTACGAATTCACGGTGCTCCCATTCGGCCTTTCCACCTCACCCCGAGTTTTTAACCGGATAGTGAAGGTGGTCGGGGCCGCGCTACGGAAACGGGGAGTGGCCATATTCATGTACCTCGACGACTGGATCATCGTGGGACAATCTCGGGAGGCCACGGCTGCGGCGTTCGACCTGACATGGCGCCTCACGTCGGACCTCGGTTTTGTCATCAACACCGAGAAGTCACACCCGCTCCCCTCCCAGTTCCCAAATTTCCTGGGAGCGTCTCTGGACCTCCGAAAGGGACTGGCCTGTCCTACAGAGGAACGCATATCAAACCTCCGACAGTGCGTGTCTCTGTTTCTCCCATCGGCGATAGCCCCGGCACAGGCTTGGCTCAGGCTTCTGGGCCTCATGTCCAGCCTGGTGGACATTGTAGGGTTCTGCAGGTTAAGGATGCGCCCCATCCAGCTGCATCTACTCTCTTTCTACCAACCCAGTCGCCACCACATAAATCATCGGGTGCCGACCGCGTCTTGGGTGGTACCACACCTCCGGTGGTGGCTCGACATTGCCAACCTCACCGGAGGCCATGCCTTTCGCAGACCTCAGCCGTCAGTAACAGTAACGACAGACGCGTCACTTTCTGGCTGGGTAGCCACCCTCCACCCATGTCAAGTAGCGGGTCGCTGGGACCCCGAACTTCACTCAAGTCACATAAATGTACTCGAGATGTTGGCCGTCGTCAGATCTCTCCAACATTTTCGTGTATCAGTGATGGGTCGGGCGGTCCTGGTTCAATGCGACAATGCCACAGTAGTGGCTTACATCAACCACCAGGGGGGCACGCGGTCTGCCAATCTGTGTGCGCTCACATGGAAGCTCCTCCATTGGTGTTTGCGCCACAACGTCACGCTTTCAGCAGTCCACCTCCCGAGCAAGGAAAACGTCGTTGCCGACGCCCTTTCCAGGGGGTGGATCCTCCCAACAGAGTGGACACTGCAGCCGCAGGTTGCTCAGTCTCTATTCCTGCTGATCGACAGACCACATGTCGACCTGTTTGCTTCACGGGTCAATCACCACTTACCGGTCTACTGCGCAAGGGGCCCCGACCCCTGCGCGTGGCAGACGGATGCACTGACAATTCGATGGGACGGGCTACTGGCGTATGCCTTCCCCCCGTTCTCCCTCATTCCTCGGGTGCTGACCAAACTAGAGCAAGAGGACTGCAAGGTCTTCCTCATAGCTCCGTTCTGGCCTCGCCAACCGTGGTTTCCAAGACTGATCAGACTCTTGGTTCACCGGCCAGTGGTCCTTCCGCGCAAAGCGGACATTCTGTTCCAACCCAGCTCGGGTCTCCTTCACCCAGCTCCGCAGGAACTTCACCTGACGTGCTGGGTACTGTCACGCAATCCCTCCGCACGACAGGCTTTTCTCAACGAGCTGCAGCTATTGCAGCCTGCAGCCGGAGAGAATCAACCAGAAAAGTTTACGACAGCAGATTACGCCGTTTTTATAAATGGTGTAGAAGCCGATCTCTGCATCCCCCCAATACTTCTGTAGGGGAAGTTGCAGATTTTCTGGTATACTTGTTCGAGAGTAACCTTGCTACGGCCACGGTTAGAAATTACCGGTCGGCCATAGCGGCTATCCACGGAGGCTTCCCAGACGGAACCTCTGTGTCAGATAATCAAGCTCTCAGCCAGCTAGTCAGGGGGATGTTCGTTTCACGCCCCCCGACACACAGGCTGGTGCCCACATGGGACCTTTTTAACGTGTTATCCACGTTATCGAGATTCCCATTTGAACCAATGGACAGTTCAACTTTACTGAACTTGTCCATTAAGGTTGCCTTCTTGTTAGCAGTAGCTACGTCTAGACGACGTAGTGAACTGCATTCCCTTACATTAGAGGCGGGCCACATCCGGTGGAAACCGGGGGGTGTCCGCTTGGTACCTAAAATAGGGTTCTTGACTAAGAATCAGTCGGAGTCCTTTTCGCCTCCAGACATCTTTGTCCCGGACATCAAATCGTTCTCGTCCGTTCCAGACGACAGATTTTGGTGCCCGGTCAGGGCTTTGAAGTGGTACATAAACCGCATGAAGGCGCTTAGAGCAGACCATTCACAGCTTTTTGTCACGACGACCCTGCCACACCGGCCGGCTTCTCGTGACACGATCGCCCGATGGCTAGTCACTGCCATCCGCTCATCCGCAGACGTTTCAACGGCAGATACCGTTGAATCGATCCGCGCACATGATATCAGGGCGGCATCCACTTCGTGGGCCTTCTTTAAGGGCATCTCCTTAAATGACATCACTCAGGCTGCGTGTTGGAAGACCCCCAACACCTTCACTGAGTGCTACCTAAAAGACGTTCTCCGGAGGGCAGAGCATGGAGAGCAGTGCTAAGGGAAGCTAGCCGGACCTCATCACGTCCGCAGGACCCTCTCCAGCCGGGGACCTCTCTATAATGCGTGAGTCACCGTTCTCTGCTCCCTTTATGAGGCCTTTTTTACATTCAAAACAGTGTGTATATATGTAAAAAGGTTTTTTGCCCGTTTTTCCTGCTGGTTAGCGTTGTTAACGTGCAGGGCTTATGGACCCTTGCCCCACTCTTATGTGGTGCAACAGGGCCCACCGAGGTTATGCCTCATGCCCCACGCCACAGTATACAATAGCATCTCGCATATACCCACCGCCAATTACCCGGTGCGAGTCTATGCATAAGTAGATGGCTCTACAGGTAAGTAGAATGACGTAGACTCCCCCCCACAGCAGTGTGGATGGGGTCTACGAATGAATACTTAGCTGTAGAGCATCCCTCCCTCCTTCCCCACTAGCCTCGATGCTATGAGTGCTCCAATCTAGCGCTCGAGAAAAGAGGAAGACATGAGGTGTGCCGCGGGGCACCATGGGTAGGAGGCCACATGAGGGCGCAATTGTGTAAACTCTTAGCGGTAAGACCTGTCGGTCAGGGAAATATGCATAAGTAGATGGCTCTACAGGTAAGTATTCATTCGTAGACCCCATCCACACTGCTGTGGGGGGGATTTTATTGCAAAGTATGGGGGAAGGGTCAGGCAGGGAATGTTTATACTCCTACTAGGGTGCCTTATGTTAAATAGTTCTAGCACTATCGTAATATTTGTTTTGCCATTGGTGATTTGTATTGATATTTTTAGGCAACAACGTAGTAGCTATCGGATTCCCTGAAAATGACAATACTCTGGACCTTTCACTCTTTGAACCTGGCTAATATCAACCAGTATGGTTCCAAGATCGATATCAAAATATTATTGTCAACGTGTCGGCCTGGGTATGTCTGGGAATCAGCTAGTCAACTGCCGTAGGCACTAACGATAGCCACTGCGTTTTACAGACAAGTTAAATGGCAATCAGAAATTCTCTTCTGATTAGAATATCTTTCTTGAATGAACAAATTACATTTTTTGTTTTTATTTATTTTTTACAGCATATCTTCTGGATCAATGGATGAAAATTTAAATCTGGAATTGGAGTAGCTCTTTAATGCAGTACTTGACTGTACCGACAGCACCAATTTTATTTACCGGATGATGGAACAGGAATAAACCCATCTGAACAATTATATGTAGCTGTAAATAAACTGAATGTTCATTATTTTGTGCGAGTCACACATGTGATGTTTTGTATGAGCTGTGGTATTGGTCAGTTTACTCCAACTGCAACATTATGATAGAATTGTTTACTTGAGGATAAAAGCATGTATTTTGGCACAAATTCAGAGTGTGTTATAAGAAAAATATTTGGCTCTCCGCTCTCGGGCCATCGTAGATTTGACCTTGCAATTTAACATGCAATGGTAGCCATTTAGAATTTTTTTAAAATGCCTGTTTTTTTCAAGGGGCAAATGTAGGATGGCCCTATACATTTATATTCTAAAGACATACTATTTTGATTGTGTGACAAATTCCATGCTTTTATCATGTTTACCATGTTTGTTTCACCAATCTGCCTGACTTAACAGCAAGACTCCAATTTATGTATGCCAGTAGGCAGTATAGTATAGTCCTGAATTGTTTCGGCATGATGTATATTATTGCTACTACCGACCACCTGTAGGGAGTACAATTGCCAATAAAGTATCCCATATATAGCATGAATATCAACCGAAATTTTGTTTTTGGAAAATTGTTGGTAAACTGAAATATTAACCTACCCTCTTTTACAGGCTTCATATGAAAATCATGACCAACTATAGGGTTCAAAGAAGTGCCAATTAGACCAGACTATATTGAATGCAAAAATAAGTTAGGGCCCCTACATGAAGTTTTTGGGAAAAGCCAACTGTCATTTTTACATTTAGGACAGATACTTCCATTTAGAACTCGTGTTGGGCGCAATTCAGTCTTTCTGCGCGGCGCGAACTGCTGATCTGCACGAACTGCTAATCTGCGCGAACCGTCCATCGCGTGCGCTGCATTCGTTGTCGGTTGATCGTGCCTCAATTGGCCGATCGTGCCACCACCAGCCGATTGCCTTCTATTTAGCTCTTTTATTTAGTTCCAATGCACGAGTAATTGGGGGGTTGTTCTGCAAAAGAGAAGTAAAAACTGAGAAATAGGCCGACGGTACTTGTTCAAATGCATTTTTGATAGCGCAGATTTAGAGACTGCGCCCAACATTCTGATTTTAGACCCCAAAAAGTAGGTTATGTTCCATTTCCTGCATCCGACAACATTGATTTTCGGATTCAGGACATCAATCTGAATCAAATCACACACACAAAAAATTGTTCCCAAACTGGTACCACGGATGTCATTTTCTGAGCACATTTTTGGGTCACGTAACACGGCCTAGTGACGTCGATCGTGCCAATCGTGATAAATTCATCAGGGCTGTCGTCAGCAACGATAGTGGATGTGTCTGCGTGGAGACTTGGAGCGTTGACCGCGTCGCTGGGGTTTCCCAGATCTGCACACCGACTGCCAGTGGTTGTCTTTTCCACATTTACGACATGTGTTGCCATAGGCAGGGCAGTTACTCCTTGGTAGAAGTTCATGTACACGACCACAGTTGTAACATGTTTTCTGCTTTTGTTGCTTGTGGGCCTGCTTTGACTTGATTGCGTTCACAGTTCTCCCTGCTTTGGCACTTTTGGGAGTCTGTGCTTTCTCTGGCAGTGACTGGAGCTGCCTTGTGGTTGCCTCATGACTTCGAGCAGCTTCGATGGCCTCGTTCAGTGTTAGAGTTTCATCTCTCCCAATGAGTGCTTGGCATGATTGTGGGCTGATCCCCAGATGAGCTGATCAACCAGTCTGTCCTCCCGTTCCTTATCATCGCGATATTTGCATTTCGCTGCTACTGCTTTTATTTTGGTTACAAAATCATCAGCAGTCTTGTCTGGATTTTGTCTCATGTCCTGTAGCTTGTACCGGAAAATGCGATGGTTTGACCGGGGCTATGTGTTGTTCGAAGCGAGACAACAGCACATCAGGTCTCTTCCTATCATCCTCATTATCGAACTCCAACTATTGTATTTATCTAGGCCCTGTTCTCCGACCCAGGAGGAGGTAACTTGCTCTTTCTTCATCAGTGGCAGTCTTCAGGACACTGGAGAACATCAGTTCGCATTTTGTTTGAATCTAGCAAAAGTTACGACAATATATGTGGCCTCCCAATTCATATTGGGGGTAGCCTTGGTCAAGGCGCGTTCGTCGTTATCCGTCTGTCGTTATCCGTCCAGAAATACACGCCACGCGCGCCCAACATATGCTGCTAGCTCGCGCTCCCCGTGCAAAGATACAGCGCGAACAGCGACCTCATACGGCCACTATTTATGAAAATCAACTAAAGCTACTTTTTCGCCTTGGATCAATGGTTTTTGAAATCTTATGTTTTTCCTATATTTTGTGCCACATTTCTAGCGCATGACCTCGTATGCGAATACATATAAGTATAGGCGATGCTAAGATGTAGAGTGTCCCATCACAACGCGGTTAAATCCCGACGTCATCAAATTTGATGCATATACAAATTTCTGTCATATATCTTGGTATACTATATATGTAGTATTGGCGGCCATTTTGAAATTTGGCAGCCATCTTGGAAATGGGTGACCTGAGCAAAATGCCATGGCCAGCATATATTTCATTGACCCCAGAAACCCCTGAATTGACACCTCATTTGTTCATTTCCGATTTTCACAGTCAGATATACGTAATTTTCCTCTTTTTTTTGGCGGCCATTTTAAAATTTGGCCGCCATCTTGGAAATAGGTGACCCCAGCAACATGCCATGACCAGCATCTGTTTCAGTGACCCCGGAAATACCTGAATTGACACCTCATTTGTTCATTTCCGATTTTTACAGCCATATGACATTTCCTTTGTTTCCGGCGGCCATCTTGGATTTTGGCCGCCATCTTGGAAAATCAGAACCGATCAAGTGGGTTCCACGGATAAAATCAATAGATAGGTCGAAAAAAAACTCCATGCCAAATTTGGTACTTTTGTCGGGCCAGTAACGTTAAATTTGCTAAGCCACCTGACTATTAAGCTGCGTGGGTCATCATGAAGTTATCACACTTGGCATCATTAAATTTATACAAGTGGGGAATGCATTTTTCTCATTTATTTTTGGCCGACTGATCTGACCCTTACTAACTTGTACTTCTGAAGAAAAAATAGTGGGGGAAAACAGTGTAATGAATAAAAGTGTAATGGAAATTCGAGTGCATATTCTGTGTGTAAAATTATCTGAATAAATGAACAAGCTATGGTTATTGGTTTATGTTTATTATTATAACTACTTGTAGTATCAAACATTGACTAGACAAGATTATAAAACATTTCACACGATGGGTAATCAATAGGAGGTACATTGTATTCAAGGCCAATGTGGATTTGTTCAAATGTTACTAATGAGATAGCCACGGCGTGACTTTAACACACTAGCCTAAATACTGTTTGCTGATAAAGTACATGTATTATTATTATTATTTTTTTTTTATTTTTTTTTGGGGGGGACAAACTAGTCGGGCTTCAATGACACTTGCGATCATTTGGTGTTGCAAATCTGAGCAAAATAATTCAACCAGCTTTTTAGCACATTTTAGCACATGATGCACCTTGTGAGCTAGATGTATCAACTCTTTGGAAGGGCACCCGACTCACACAATACGGATCAAATTTTGACTAACAATAGTCTAAAATATACCAGTAAAATTAGTTTAAAAATACCAATCGTTACAAAAGTTGGCATATGATATCGCTAAATTTTACACAAACAATTAAATTACAAATTTTGTTAATAATTGACAGTTTGGTCTGTTCACCACAACTTATTATAACTTTATTGGCATTATATATTAATCCGGTTGGGGCTCTATAAGGCCAAATAAAAAAGGGTACCAGTTGATCGTCCCCGCCTGCATCCTTTTTTGAGGCCGCATCCTTTTTGGTATTATTTTTTATTTTCGATTTTTATTTTACAATTTTTTTTCTGGCGTGCCGGGTACATGGCCAACGTATTTGTTCATGATCAAATCTGACTTGGTGTGATCTGATGTATTCTGCATTTTTTGTGTTTTTCAGATTGCTTGGGTGAGGTGTTACTATTTTTTAATAGTAGGCCTAAGTAACACAATTATTATACTCACAGTTAAACGGACTGTTGCGGCTGTGCACGAATGATTCTTCTCGAGTTTCACGCCTTCGTTTGTCGGATCGGGGAGGTACCTCCATGGCGAATTAACACGGGCGCGCTATGCATGGGCGAAGTGGTAAATGGGCAAAGTGGCCCGTAGGCGAAGTGGTAAATGGGGAAGTGGTTAATGAGCGAAGTGGCCTGTAGCGGAAGTGGCAAATGGGCGAAGTGGTAAATGGGCGAAGCGGTAAATGGGCGAAGCGGTAAATGGGCGAAGTGGTAAATGGGCGAAGTGGAAAATGTGCGAAGTGACCGTTTTACAGTCACTTTGCCCCACTGACCTCTACACCTGGACGGACCATTGTCCATGCTCTGCTGTGCTAACGCTTGAAGTTGGCGCGAACTGGAAGTGCAACATGGCGGACCCAAGACGTCACTTCTGTGAGCCAATGAAATGTCCAGGTGTAAAGGTCAGTGGATTTACTCTATACATTTTTTATTTATAAACATTACGTCATACGTACCGTACCCACTGAACCTTACACCTGGACATTTCATTGGCTCACAGAGTGACTTCGTGGGTCCGCCATGTTGCACTTCCAGTTCGCACCGACTTTAAGTGTGAAACAATGATGATCTGTCCATGTGTAGAGGTCAGTGCTTCGCCCATTTTCCACTTCGTCCATTTTCCACTTCGCCCATAACCACTTCGTCCACAACCACTTCGTCCACAACCACTTCGTCCATTTTCCACTTCGTCCATTTTCCACTTCGCCCATTTTCCACTTCGCCCACGCGCCACTTCGCCCATTTACCACTTCGCCTACGCGCCACTTCGCCCATTTACCACTTCGTCAGCGCATAGCGCGTCCGTATTAATTCGACAGGCCGTTGCATGCTTGAGGCAGCAGGGCCGGTGGGCCGGCGGCGCGGTGTGTCGTGGCTAGCGGCGCGGTGTGTCGTGGCTAGCGGCGCGGTGTGTCGTGGCTAGCGGCGCGATGTGTGTTGGCTAGCGGCGCGGTGTGTCGTTGCTAGCGGCGCGGTGTGTCGTGGCTATAGCGGCGCGGTGTGTCGTGGCTAGCGGCGCGATGTGTCTTGGGTAGCGGCGCGGTGTGTCGTGGCTAGCGGCGCGGTGTGTCGTGGCTAGCGGCGCGGTGTGTCGTGGCTAGCGGCGCGATGTGTGTTGGCTAGCGGCGCGGTGTGTCGTTGCTATAGCGGGGCGGTGTGTCGTGGCTAGCGGCGCGATGTGTCTTGGGTAGCGGCGCGGTGTGTCGTGGCTAGCGGCGCGGTGTGTCGTGGCTAGCGGCGCGGTGTGTCTTGGCTAGCGGCGCGGTATGTCGTGGCTAGCGGCGCGGTGTGTCGTGGCTAGCGGCGGGGTGTGTCTTGGCTAGCGGCGCGGTGTGTCGTGGCTAGTGTGTCTTGTCTAGCGGTGCGGTGTGTCTGGGCTAGCGGCGCGATGTGTCTTGTCTAGCGGCGCTGTGTGTAGCGGCACGAGTGGATGATGGAGGGGAAACTTTTGGTATCGAGGGGCTTGCCCTTAAAATTGTGACGTCATGTCGAACTCGAGAATAAATATGTAGTGTTTTGGCCGTAGGAATATTCAAAGTGAAGGGACTTTTCTTTAATTCAACTATACCCGTTGTTTAATACATTGCCCTTTTTATGCCTTTCCTCTGCTCTACTGTGTTACCCAGTACCCCTCTGAGTCAGTGGTAGGCTCCAAAATGTTCGCGCTTTTTTTGAGGTTTCATTTCTTTTATTTATCCTTGGGTATTGAATTTCAGAGAGGGTATTGTTACGGCAGTCGACCATGTGGTTCCAAGTTCCCATCTGGTTCAGTGCAACCAGACTATCAGTTGATAGTCTTGCTCCACGAGCCAAAGATTCTGATGATTATTTTCAAGTCGGGGAACCACACTGTTGACTGCGGTAACGATACCGATTACGTTTCAAATGTTATTGAAATATCATTTCAAGGAAGGGACGCCGAAGAACCACTGGGTTGAATTAGTTGCAAGACTGAGCCACAGATCCTGACAATGGATAGGCGTATACTGCCAGGTCGAGGAACTAGATGGTCGACCCCTCATATAGTCAGCGTTCGAATTTCCCAAACAGCTTTAGGGAACAGGCCTTATACCTAGCGTTACCTGGACAGATTCACCAGAATAAACCTTATCGACATTCTCAATGCATCATTGGATTGGATGACAAACATGCCATGAATTTTATGCATAAATCCATGTTGGAAGTGAACCAATAAAACATCAATTTATAATTTTCTTCAGAACTTTTCTTCAGAATATACCTGCTCATCAAATCAGAGATGGATGCAAAGTATACCACAAACATTTTAAATATAAAAGAAATGTTAGACTTGGCTTACATGACGTACGCCCTACATAATTAAGTTTTCAAGGACAACCAATAGAAGCATGAACAGGATTCCTGAAGCCTTCATTGAACTTGAAGGCATGTGTGGATTGTTTTCATTCATTCATTCTTTTATTTCACCACCGTTATCTCATGAAGAAAAGGACATTAGAACATGCATGTTCAATGCACATGCATGTTCTAATATTAATTACACGAGAAAATGTGGAAACACCACAGAACAAAAAAATGTATACATAATATGTAATGTATTTACGCAATAATGTGGTATACGTATAGGGCTAGGCCCTAGCCTAAGTTATACATTTATACATTCTTTTTTATGGGTTTTTCTCTTTGTATAATTGATTTCTCAACAACCGCACTAATTTTGACTACTCTTCCATATTTGTATCACTAGTGTTTGCACATACAGCTATACTAATCTACTAGACATTTTTCAGTAGGCTGGTTTCAAAGTTTACTGCAACGTACGCGTCCACACACACAAAAAGAGGGACCTCTTGTAATTATTTCCCCCTTAGCGCGAACATTTTGGATCCGCACCACTGGATCAGAGGGGTACTGGGTAACACAGTAGAGCAGAGGAAAGACATAAAAGGGTAGTGTATTAAACAACGGCCTTTGGGGGGTACGGGTATAGTTGAATTAAAGAAAGGCCACCTCACTTTAAATATTCCTACGGCCAAAACACTACATATTTATTCTCGAGGTCGACATGACGTCAATTTTAAGGGCAAGCCCCTCGATATCAAAAGTTTCCCCTCCATCATCCACTCGCGCCGCTAAACAACGCGCCGCTAGACAAGACACACCGCGCCGCTAAACAGGACACATCGCGCCGCTAGCCACGACACACCGCGCCGCTAGCCACGACACACCGCGCCGCTAGCCAAGACACACCGCGCCGCTAGCCAAGACACACCGCGCCGCTAGCCAAGACACACCGCGCCGCTAGACAAGACACACCGCGCCGCTAGCGAAGACACATCGCGCCGCTAGCCACGACACACCGCGCCGCTAGCCACGACACACCGCGCCGCTAGCCACGACACACCGCGCCGCTAGCCACGACACACCGCGCCGCTAGCCACGACACACCGCGCCGCTAGCCACGACACACCGCGCCGCTAGCCATAGTCTTTGGGCAAGACGTTGCTTAATTTGCAGCCACGAGAGGGCGCTATTGCGACAAACCATCGTCACTCACCATCCTGTCCGTAACAACGTCTTTGGAATTTCGTTAAAACAATTTCCGAAAACGGTAAAAAACTAGTGCGCATGCGCTATTTATGTATGTTAATGAAGACAGTGTTTTCTTCACGCACGCGCACATACGACACATAGTATACAAATATTGACTGCTTTGAGTGGTATTGTAAAACTAGCCTCCCTCGGTGATCCATGGAGCATTCTATTTTCCCGAGGCTTCGCCTCGGGAAAATAGAATGCTCCATGGATCACCGAGGGAGGCTAGTTTTACTATAGCGCGAAATAAAGCAGTCAATATTTGTTTTATAACACCTCACTCACATATTTTGCACAATTTAAGCTTCCTGAAAGTATAGTAATTATATAAATTATACGTCTCTCGATCATACGTGTACTTTGTTGCCTTGATGAACGGGTGCGAGGGTGATAGAGCAATGTTTACGCAATGCACCGAAACACACGTCTGGGTTTCAGTCACGCTTTCGTTGCTATGCGCATAGTACGTGTGTTGCTATGCGCATAGTACGTGTGTTGCTATGCGCATAGTACTTTTTTTCAGAACGGGGCTGCGTGGTATAGTCTTGTTGGAGCGCAAGTAAAAAATAGTAAAAATAGCAAGTGACACGTGACGCGCTCTCGGCCAATCAAGACACAGAATCTGTGAGTGAGGTGTTATAATGTAGAATAGGTCAGCTAGCAAGTGCCGAAAGTGTTTGAGAGAACCTGCACGCGCGGAGTATATAGTCCGGGAGCCCAGCCAGGTTTAATCATAATTTTGAGTGCAAAAGGTTTGAAGCGTGGGATATGTAGGGGTGACTGGGACAACTGCAAAATGGGTTTTCTTAAGTTTGGCGAGTGGTGCGTTGGGTGGGGAGAGCCCCTGACAGACCCCCAAAAATTTGATTTAATCATAATCTTGAGTGCAAACATAATTTCTTCATGAGTCGAAAGTTTATCGTGTACTGAATAGGATTTGTATACTTAAGAACAATATAATTGGTGCTAAGTACACTTAAGAAGGTCTTTAATTAGTGCTAATTACACGTTTAATCATAATTTTGAGTGCAAGGATAAAACAAGTGTCAATGTGTAGCTGACACCTTGCTGGAGCAAAATCCGCCTCTTAAGAAAGTTTCAAGTGGTGCCAACCCTAATTAAGAAAGGGTCAAAGGTCATCATACGTCATTAAACACCACTAATTATAAGGTTGAGTGCAACTTGCATTTATGTGTATATCAACAGGTTATCATAGACCGATTACTGATCACAAGCTTAAGAACATGATATATAGTGCAAAGTCTAATTAAGAAGGTATGTAATTAGTGCTAATTACACGTTTAATCATAATTACGAGTGCAAGAATAAAACAAGTGTCAATGTGTAGCTAACACCTTGCTGGAGCAAAATCCGCCACTTAAGAAAGTTAAAAGTGGTGCCATCCCTAATTAAGAAAGGGTCAAAGGTCACCAGGGGTATAAACTGAACACCAACAAAGAACAATGTAAGTGCAACTTGCATTTCTATGTGGATCAACCGTTTATTATGGACCAATCAGTGATTACACAGCGCAATGTCCGATCAAAATGTCTGATTAATAAATGATTAGAATGATAATTGAAATCATAAAACGAGCGTCAAAGATGTACATGTACTTTACCAAACGCAGGAACAAAACCCACCACATACAAAATATCACAAACAGTCATGAAGTTGATTGCAATTGCCTGTACCCTCTCAAACACGGAAGGGTGTAAATATGTAATACGTTAGGGAATAAAACGTTAAAGTTAGACAATATGACAATACTGCCGCCTCCCTTAATGATTCTCTTGATGAAGAATGCGTAGTACCTAATGTCACATAAGAGTTTGTTCAAAAGCAAATATAATCTATGTCGGTTGGGAAAGCAACAGCTCTGGATGGCATTGGTGTTAAAATTGTCAAAATTCTTTCACCTTAGGCCTATATCATTAAATCTTTAACTGGTAATTTTTACCTGTCTATAAGATGTGAGCGATACCCTAAAAATTGGAAACATGCAAGAAATAAATGTAGTACAGGTAACTATCGGCCTATTTCTATACTGCCAATTATCTCAAAGATGTTTGAAAGATAGGTGCACACATCGGTATATAGCTACCTTGATGAAAACAATCTGATTTCCAGTCAGGATTTAGACCCCTGCACTCAACTGAAAGCACCATACACGACTTAACAAAATGTGTCTCGAGGCCATGGAGAATATAGAAGTTACAGGCAGTGTGTTTATAGATCTCAGTAAAGTATTTGATTGTGTTAATCATGAAATCTTACCAGAGAAACTAGAAAAGATGAACATGTCATCTCCTGTAATTAATTGGTTTATTAAAGTCGTAAATAAGTGATCGTAGTCAGTCTGTAAATATTGGCGGCACCATGTCCGTAAACATTGGTGTTCCGTAGGGGTCGATACTAGTTTATTGTTTATACTAGTGATCTTCCTTTTTCTATATTTCCAAACTGCAACTTAGTTATGTAAGCTGATGACTCATGTGAAGCTCCTCAAATACAGCTCTTACTAGTTTTCACAACTGGTGCGTAAAAAACAAGCTAGCATTAAACGCCACTAAAACTAAATGTATGCCTATTGGTACAAGGCAGAAAATATCAAATGTTGACTTAAAGGTAGTATACACTATTTGCGGATATCGAACAAAATGACTACCGAATTATTAAGAAATATTTTACTTATTTGAAAGTAAATAACAATTGCAGGCATCCAGCAAAATTATTGCGCTAGATATCCTGTATTTGTTCCAAAAATTAAATTGTATATACAAAAGAAATCACGATCGCCGGACGGTGAATCTAACAAAACAAGAACAACATTAGAACCATTGCCCGACGCCGGTTGAAAACGAACGCCGTTTTTGTTTTGCTTTTTTTCAGGATCCGATATTGACTATAAAATACAACCCCCCAAATCCACCAATTTATGATAAATAAAGCAATTACCAATGGTGTATCATCCTTTAAACATAATGCATGCATTGCTAAGTGATAGTCTTATTGAAAACGTGAAGTCTTGTAAATGTGTGGGCGTAGTTATTGATGAGCATTAAGTTGGGGCCCACATGTCGAATACGTAAGGAAAGCTGTTGTATCTAAATGTAAACATAATCCGTGATTATGTTCCTAAACACAGCCTACACACACTATTTTGTAAGTTTAGTTATGCCAACATTAGAGTATTGTTGTACTGTGTGAGAAGGAAGGTACATATCTCACGATAATATTTTAATGTCTCAAAATAGCCGCGCGAATAATCCTTATAATGTACCTTCTTAGCATCTTTAGATTTTATGTTTGCTCGTCTTAATTGGGCTAAGTCAAAAAAAGGCTACTCTTGTCTTCAAAAGTCTTAACAAAATGACTCCTTTGTACATGACAAATTAATAGTTTCACACAAATTATAGTTATTCGCGAAACAAGGCAATCAACCCACACGGCACTGAAAGTTCCTTTCGCCAAAAAAGAATGCTACGCCACAAGTTTCGCTGTGAGTGGTACAAATATTTGAAATAATCTGCCCGAACAATTGCAAACATTGGACTCATTAAGCACATTAAAATCGGAGCTCCGCTGTGTCATATGTTAGATATTATGCCAATTGCGCTGATCTATATATAGTTATAACTTGGTTGCCACTATAATGTGGAGCCGGATTGGAATTCTCCTCCCACCAACCAACAACAACATTTTTGTGCGGGTTTTTGCCTTTCCCATAAATCAGAATTGGCCTTAAACAGTACTTTTCTTAAAGTTAATGTACACACATACCTAAGTATCAATGTTTTGTATTTCTGTAAATATCCTTGTACATCTGTAAATATTCTGTTTTTTTGTGTAAAAAATAAATATATAAATCTGCTTGGGGAGGTTGTCAACATAGTATTTCGCAATGAACCCAGTCCACATCGGGATATTTTTTGCCCGTTAGTACGTGCTGCATCATCCATAAACCATGAGGTAAAACGTGTGCCCGTACTTGTAAACGTCTGGCAGATTCAGATATCTTCCACTTCAAGCCTTCTCTTTCTCGATTTGCAAGACACAGTGTTCAGTGGTTGTGCAGAAAAGGCCTGTTGGAGCTCGTGTCATAAAGTGTATCAGACCATGACAAGGCGTTTGTTAATTCACAAAGTTATCGAATGCATAACAAACTCGACTTTATTACGATAATTCGGAATCCTGGTGACCTTTGACAATTTCTTTAGTAGGTATGGCACAATTTGGAATTTTCTTAATTGACACACTTTGCTCTACCACAGTGTAAGGTACACATTAAAACGTGTTTGTTTTATGGCACTTGATATTATGATTAAACGTGTAATTAGCACTAATTAAAGACCTTCTTAATTGAAATTTGCACTATATATATCATGTTCCTAAGCTTGTGATCAGTGATCGGTCTATGATAAACTGTTGATATACAAAATGGAAGTTGCACTCAACGTTATGATGAATAGTGTTTATTGATGATGACCTTTGACCCTTTCTTAATTGTGGATGGCACCACTTGAAACTTTCTTAAGTGACGGATTTTGCTTCAGCGAGGTGTCAGCTACACATTGACACTTGTTTCATCCTTGCACTCGTAATTATGATTAAACGTGTAATTAGCACTAATTACATACCTTCTTAATTAGACTTTGCACTATATATCATGTTCTTAAGCTTGTGATCAGTGATCGGTCTATGATAACCTGTTGATATACACATAAATGCAAGTTGCACTCAACGTTATAATTATTGGTGTTTAATGACTTATAATGACCTTTGACCATTTCTTAATTAGGGATGGCACCACTTGAAACTTTCTTAAGTGGCGGATTTTGCTCCAGCAAGGTGTCAGCTACACATTGACACTTGTTTTATTCTTGCACTCAAAATTATGATTAAACGTGTAATTAGCACTAATTAAAGACCTTCTTAAGTGTACTTAGCACCAATTATATTGTTCTTAAGTATACAAATCCTATTCAGTACACGATAAACTTTCGACTCATGAAGAAATTATGTTTGCACCCAAGATTATGATTAAATCGAATTTTGGGGGGTCTGTCAGGGGCTCCCCCCACCCAACGCACCACTCGCCAAACTTAAGAAAACCCATTTTGCAGTTGTCCCAGTCACCCCTACACATCCCACGCTTCAAACCTTTTGCACTCAAAATTATGATTAAACCTGGCTGGGCTCCCGGACTAATAGTACGAGTACGCTGGGGCCGGGGGCCGGACTACGACGAGTCAGCAAGTCGCCGGCACGGTTTTCTCCGTGTGCACGGTGGGCTCCGAGATGGCAGAAGGAGCGGACAGGCAACCTAGGCGATAGTGTTTAATCTGCGGTAAATTAATTGTTACCTGCAAAAAATACCTGTCCATACAACCCTCCAGCCTACGGTAACGAGAGCCACTTTTTTTGCCACATTTGCCACCAGGATAGTTGGAGAAAACCCAGCAGGCAGCAGTGCATCGCACTATCTTCAGTTTGTGGACAGTGTGACAATCGAATCACCCGAGTACGGCAATCGCAAAGCTTCGCGGAAAAAGCAATAGTGGAGACCAAACAAAAATATACTATAGGTTTTCCGGGACGATATCGCAAAATGTGCACATAAATTTGTAACTGGTGCATTCGTTTTCGTGGGA
This sequence comes from Crossaster papposus, assembly GCA_037893245.1. Taxonomy (NCBI): domain Eukaryota; kingdom Metazoa; phylum Echinodermata; class Asteroidea; order Velatida; family Solasteridae; genus Crossaster; species Crossaster papposus. Next base: position 249,658 of record JBAIAA010000213.1, on the reverse strand, counting down.
AATAGTATGAACGTTCACATTCCCGTTTTCTATTTAACAATAGATAATTCGTTTTTGCATAATGGTGCATCCAGTCGTAAGAAATCATCACACGATTTCCCGAATGTGCACTGAATTTAGTATATTGATAGTTCATTTTAGCGCGAATTTGAATGCACACCCGCAATTATGTTTTCCATTTAATTTATCAACATGTGCAGCCGATTTTCTACGCATTTGTATTCCTGGTCAAGCATTGGAATCCATAATAAAAATTATGTGTTATAAAAGTAACATTATTGGGAATTAAACCAAGTGTCTAGTCTTTGAAACTACTAAATAAATGCTATATAAACCACTAAGTTGAAGAAAAAATATCTTTCTTTGCTCAGCATTTGCCACGATCGCATCATATAGCTAGACTTTAATTTATGCCCCCTAAAGTTTTCCAATAATGGCTGCAAGAGGGAGATACAGACGAGTCTCGGACGTTGATCGAAATAGTCTTATCGATGCCTTTGAGGCTGACGACGCGAACTACTTAGATGTAGCAAATAGACTGGACATCAACCACTCATGTCTTGGTGGACAATTCATTAACGGATAGACAGTTGAACTGATAAAATGATAGAGAAGTCATTAACAAAAACAAAATAACCTCAATTCTTCAAAATCCTCATTTTGATAAATTCCTAAGTAGCCTCAATCCTGCAAATTCATCTGATGCATCAACTTCCAAGTGACCTCATTCCTGCAAAAAAACTCCAATTTGCAAAGAGGATTTTGGAGGATTTGGGATGTTAGGGTTAAAATAAATTTAAGAGCCAACACATAAATGATCAATTAGTCCCACGATACATTGATTTATTAATGATCTAATCCAAGTTGTATCGTGAGTTATATTGCCATATGTACTTTATTGAAATTGAACGCAGAATATGCGAATTTAAATTATAACAAATGAAAAAGAATATTCAATTCAGGCCGTGACACCATGAAAAATCGATTTGCTGCGAAATAGATTGCACACTCTTAATAATCGGTCACGCATACGTCAAACTGAAAGCCCAATCACGTGTTTGTAATCGTTTAAATGAAACGCTAAGCACATTCATTTATTTGAATTAAACAAAATAAAATTGAATGCTCGTTTTTGCGAAAATGAAACTCGGATATACGTCGTTCTGAAATTCAGCGCGAAATTGAATACATATTTTACAAATGAATGTGCACATTTTGCGATATCGTCCGGGAAAACCGATACATGTAGCAGGCCCGTACTCAGGGAGGTGGGGGGGGGGGGGGGGGGGGGGGGGTGCGACGAGTGCGTACGCACCCCCCCCCCCCCCCCAAATTACTAAAAGGTCCACATTTTCCGGATAAATAATGGTATTTTGATGTAGAAATAACTGTACTGCAGGCACACGAAAAATTTTGGTCCCATTTTTGGTCCCATCAGTACAAATTCGCCCCCCAAATTACCAAAAGGTCCACATTTTCCGGGGTAAATAATGGTATTTTGATGTAAAAATAACGATACTGGCCAGAACATTTTTGGTTTCATTTTTGGTCCCATCAGTACAAATTGGCACCCCCCCCCCCCCCCCCCCCCCATAACAAATCCTGCGTACGGGCCTGATGTAGTACAGAACCGTCTGAACCGATGAACCGTCTTCGGAATTAGCTTGTTGTTTTACACATGGGCTTTTAGTATTTGTTGATGAGAAATCTGAAAATAAATAAGTTTAAAGGTAGTATACACCGTTTGCTTTTGTGGTAATTTTCAAAAACTGATGGGTTGGGGGTTCTTGTATAATTAGTAAATAATGGGACGCTGATGTATTTTTGTTTTAAATGTTCATGATTGACAGATGCAGGAAAAACCAAGAAATTTAATCCTGTTTTGTAGTGTGGTTCTTTGACTTCCTTAAAGATGGACTACAACGAAAACTCACACATTAAATTTATTATCGGACCTTGTTTATGTTGTGTTCAGGTAACACTTTATTGTTACGGTCATGTTTTTCTCTAAATAATTTTGTTGCAATTTGACCGACAAAATTAGTCCTCGATTCTTCGATTTTGAAATTTCCCGCCCTGTACTGGTTCCCGGCAAAGATCCACTGAAAACCACAATGAAATCCACGATATAGTACCAGCGGACTTGTAAACCAGCGAAAAGTGATGACGTACTACCCATGAAAACGCAGATCGCGAATATCGACGTCAAATTTGACGTCAATATTCACGACTTTCCAAAAAGGTCGCGAATATTGACGTCAAATTTGACGTCGATATTCACGACTTTCCCCAAAAGTCGCGAATATTGACGTCAAATTTGACGTCAATATTCGCGATCTGCGGAGTCCCTTCAGGGCCACCATATGTAGGCCTATGCGTTTTCATGGGTAGTACGTCACACACAAAGTATTAATTATTCATGAGTTAAGGGCTTTTGCTGAAACTGAGTTTTTCTGGGTCGTAGAACGCCGATCAATTTTGTTGTTTTTTGCATGAACAAGATTTATGGAATACTAATGATATATTAGTAATCATTATACATTTCTCGAACAAAAAACAGCAACACAGCCTTTATCATTATTCCGTTGTAGTCCATCTTTAACTTCAGACGAAAGGAGCACAATTTATAGATGTCTGGGGTATTTCCGGAAAACCAGACTACCTGGTTAACACCCATTCAGGGATGTGTAACAAATATTGCAATATATTAAATGTGGACTAACAAAATTTAATAAATTGGGGATAGTGTTTGAAAATAGTCGGTTTTTGTCAATGAAAATGTATACAACATTCCACTTTTCCCGAAAACCACTGCACACCAGATCAGATATTGTGATTTCATAGGATGCTTCAGACTGTTATTCACTTACAGTCAAGTACATGTATTGTAAGGTACTTGTGGGAGTACAATGTATGTATACTTGCGAACAATACAACAAGTAAAACATTATTATTAAATACCTTGCTGAACTCTTGACGAATGAAAGTCTAAAGCACCTGTAAAATTATGGAACCTGGTCACTTTCCAGAAAAGTGGTATTTTAATGTCAATTGCACGTACCAAACAATGCTTGATGACTGACCAGCATTGAAAAAAAAAATGACTTCTTTCAAATACTCCCCCCCAATTTACCATATTTGCATTTTTTTGCAATTGATATGAATGGGTAAATTTAAGTCAGCTTGACTTGTTTCCTTAGTGTATGATTTCCCGATGTTTATAAAATGCTCCATTTCATTAGGGTCTTGTAACCAGACTAAGAACATGATTGTTTTTCTTGGTTTTTACAGCATATACATGTACATGTACATCACAAACCTTCGAACAAGTCAGTGTAACAATATTTACTATACAATACTAACCTCCCCAAAACCATCCATTTATGAAAATTACAGGAAAAGCTAATGTTATATATTATTGTCTTTACTGTTTTGTTCAAAGTAAGATGCACAATGTACACGGACAAGAGAGCTGTTGAAGGAAAATTAATTCATCTTTAAATAACACTGGCATTAACTGGAACTTTTTTAGAAAGAATGTTATTAAAACAATAGCTTGTTTTTATAACCCCTTTTAATTTATGGACATCATGTTTATTTCTAGTGATTTAGATAAATTTAACCTTTATTATAAGTGCATTGAGGTAGGAATACATTCCCAATCTTTCATGTACCTCCATTGCAAGTGTTATCAAAGAATTAAATTTTGAAAATGATTCACATGTATTTTGAATTTCATTGAGGCCAAAAAGAATTAACAAACAGCACTCTCAATGTCGCTGTTTGCTGCTTTAATTGTAACAAATAACTGAAACTCAATTAAAATGACTAAATTGGCAACTGCAGTGTAAAGATAAAATGTGTCTAATACTAATTATAGTTTTCCCCTCTGAAAAAAAGGCCATATATTTTAGTAAGAATTAATTGATGATTACCCTGAAGCTTGCTTAGCCCAGTAATATACCCAGCACGATATGATGAGACCAAGGGACTACCCTCTTAGACCACCATATACCACCATATACCTATACACTCTCTATACCTAACGCCCCCCCCCCCCCTATTCCCTAAAAACCTACAAAGAATCCTGAAAAAACATAATATTCCGAAAGCACAATGGCGACCACAAAGAAGGGGGGGGGGGGGGGGGGGGCAGTTTCCTTCTGTCTCATATCTTGCTTCATGTATAAATAATCGACAAATTTTAATAGCATTGTGTTTCTTAGAACTGAAGCTAGCTACAAATTCAACTAAAATCAAACTTAGGGCAATATTGTATTTAATAAAAAATTATATGAAAAGGCACATAATTATATACGTAAGCAAAATTGTTTCCTTTGAAAAGTTGGGTTATACCCCTTTCACATACACGGATTTTTCTTACGAGTCCTTACGGAACGCACAGATTCACAGATCTTCCTTGGATCCTTACGATTTGGCCACTTTTACGACTGATTTAAGTGTTGTTACGAGTTATTACGAGCTATTTACGGTTTATTACGGATTATTATGAGTTATTGCGATGTATTTACGTCAACATTCTACGATTTGTTACTAGTTGTCACGGATAACTACGAGCAACTTACGACCTGTTTACGTGTTGTTACGAATAGTTACGAGTTAGTTACGAGTATTTACGAGTCCTCAGGATTTGTTGCCAAAAAATATATAAATCCTGCAAATCTCAATGTATCATCATTCGTAAAGTATACGTATCTATTATTAAAGTACTCGTAACTACACGTAATAACTCGTAACAATCCGTAAAGCCATCGTAACACGACCCGAATGAAATCGTAAACGACACGTAAGCACTCGTAATAATCCGTAAATAATCCGTAAACAAATCGTAAACTAACCGTAACAAATTGTTAAAAAAATTGTTACGAGCCATTTACGGATTTTTGCGAGCAGTTTACGGATGGTTACGTGTTGTTGCGAGCTTTTTACGATACTTACGGATTGTTACGGACAGTCTGCACGAAGTTACCAGTATGTGTCCGTGGGTTTTCAGGTCCGGGTTCTTGGAAATGTAAGCAAGACAAACACAACCCCCTCCACCTGTTCTTTTTCTTCTTCTCCTTTTCCGTCTTCTTTTTCTTTTTCTTCTTCTTTTTCTTCTTGTTCTTTTCTTGGTTTTTTTCAAATCATAGGGGGGCGGCCGCCCCCTGCCCCCCCTGTAGCGCCGCGCCTGTATATACTATTCTTCTACCAATTAGCACTGCGCTTCTATCCTGTGTAAATTTGGATGAAGTTAGAATTATTCATCATTGTGAAGTGATAGCGTGACTTTCCTTGAATATAGGCCGTGTGGAAATAAAGTTCGCCAATTTGATAATAAAACAAGATTGTTACCGAGACAATTAATGCAGACAAGCAGCTACAAGCTACAACTTTCCATAACTTGGTACTATTTATTAAGTTTAATAGCAAGTAATTATGCAGAAACAGGATTGGTCAACGGTAAATGTCGAATTAACACGGGCGCGCTATGCATGGGCGAAGTGGCGCGTATAGGCGAAGTGGCGCGTAGGCGAAGTGGTAAATGGGCGAAGTGGCGAAATGGTGGTTGTGGACGAAGTGGTTGTGGGCAAAGTGGAAAATGGGCGAAGTGACCGACAAAGCCTTCCATACATTGTCGACTGCCTCATTGGAGCGACCAGACATGGAGAGCTTCTTTGGAGCATTTTAATCTCGCTTCTCCAATCTTGAAATGGGGTATTGCTGGAACAAAATGCTGCTTTAAGTGACTTTCGAGGTTTTGTTTTAGTGTAAACGTCTTGCTGCAAACTGAACCGGCATTGGGAGTGTTTTCCTCATGTATTTTCAAATGTCTTGTCAAGTTTGATTTCACATTGAAATCTTGATGACACTTGCTGCATTTGTATATCCCTTGCTTTGCGTCCATTAAAATGTTGTCTAAAATGCAATGTATAAAAAAAAAGGAAACCCAACTTAAAATAGTCACTGTGGCAAAACTATACATTTTACAGCAGAAACCATGGTATCATTTAAAAGTAGACGACAAATGCTTTCCGACGATACTTCAAAAATTAAAATTTAGGTCAATTTTTGGAGGTGGCTCACTCTGATATGCAACAAAATTAACACTGACTCGTGTTTTTTTTCTCTGAAATTTTATTTAAGAAATTTCCAAACACATTTCACTTTTTTCACTGTCCAACGCCCTCCACATGCCCCCCCCCCTCCCCTCTTAAGACACAGTTGGCATCGACGTCTCATGTCGTTCACGGCTCGTCGGATGGTACCTGGGTTCTGTCGCAAAACTTCAACCATGGACCAATGATCCTGCCATTTCCACACAGTCCGAGCCAGACCGTCAGTTTCTCTCTGCTCATCCTTGTTTCAAAGTTGAAAGCAGGTGGCTGTCTTGCAGGGGCATATCGGACGGTGTTGTGGGCATTCACCTCACCATTCATCGCAAAGCCTGCTTCATCCCCTATCACGAAGTAGCGAAGAAATCTGGGGTTCCTGGCACACCGTTCAAGAAAGCATTCGCAAAAAGCTCGTCTTCGCTCAAGGTCCGCTGGCAGCAGCTCATGACGGATGTGGATGTGGTAGGGATGATGATGAAGGTCGAGGCGGGTAATTCGATTAAAGGTCGCAGGGGCCAGTCCAACTCCATTCCGTCTGGCACTTGTTTGCGCGGGATGTTCGGCCAATTGCTGTCGTACGGCTGCAATGTTTTCTTCAGTTCTTGCGGTCCTCCGCCTCCCTGAGTGCTCCCTGTTACGGTTAAGGCTGGTTCCGTGGTCTTGATACTTGTTTACGTTTGACCAGATGGTTTTCTTTGTGGGTGGTTCTCGATCAGGGAAAGTTTCTGCGAACGCATTCTCAGTGGCCTGAAAACTTCTGGTTTCGTGGTAAGTCTTCACCACAAAGATTCTCTGTTCTGGTGTAAGCTGAACCATTGTGATCTCAGGTACACACACTGTCTGAAGGCCAGTCAGAGCTCTTAGGCTTATCCACAAGTGGTTGCATAATCAACACAGACATTTCCACCCAAATCAATTATGAAAGGAGCCACGTTGATTTCATTGACTTGGAAAGTGAGCCACCTCCAAAAATTGACCCAAATTCCAACACACTGCTGCTCAGCGATGCGTAACCGAAAATTCATGAATGAAGTATCGTCGGAAAGCACAGTCGTCTACTTTTAGATGATACCATGGTTTCTGCTGTAAAATGTATAGTTTTGCCACAGTGACTATTTTAATTTGGGTTTCCTTTTTTTTGGTACACCCTGTAGAGCATATACATTTAACAAAATATTTAAGGAATTAATTAGTGAATGATTGGCAAATATATTTCCCACCCATGACATCTAAATTTTTCATTTTTGTTCATCCACGACACTTACTATTATTGGTTTCTTTTCAGTCCCGTATGTCGTAGTATTAATACACGTGTACACACTGGTGCCTATACTATGTAGTAACAATAGTCAATACAAATGCCGTTCCTAATCGTACATACAATTTCCGTTTTCTTACTCCCTCAGGGGTTTCAGCACACACCATGAACATAGCGCTGGCTGACGGATCTCTGTCAATTCTACATTTTATAATCGTGCTCTTATTTAGCTTTATTTGTGGGATTAGGAAGTTGTATCGTAATCCAAATATTATTTTGTTTTCGAGTGAGTGAATGAATTGTTGATCGACCTTTGACACTATCGTGAAGTAAGGTTACAAAGGTGACGTCATACTCAACATCGGTCGGTGATTGGTCTGTTGAGCAAACAGCTTGCTCAACGGAGCCTTCCCAGGTTTCAAAAAAGGTGGCAGCTATCCTTGGAGAAGATGATCCGACTGTCCACGGAATTGAGGGTGGAGTGCATGGACAGCGCCTCCCGCGAAGCAGGTACTAGCCATGAAGTACGCCCAGCTCCTCCTCCTGTGGAAAGGAGTTCCGTATGGTAAATCTCAAAAGAGAGGTTGTAATCGCACACGAATGACATAAATGTAACAGAAAATCGTAGGCCTTGTATGTGTGATACATATTCGTCATACCTCGTAACGGTAGAAAATTATAGGTCCAAGGCAACACTAAATCGGATAACTTGCATACGAACATGTACGTAAACATGTATAATGTCCATGCTTTACAGTTCACGTCCACTTAGTCACTTTGCATCCAGAGTGCAAAAGCCGCAGAGGTACCCGCCAGCCGAAAAACTCCCAAACCCTTGCCCACCAGCCACATCTGACGAGGAGGATGACAACAGCTCGGCAACTGGACATGGAAAGAGAAAGAATACAAATGATGACGACACTAGTGCGCTACATAAGGAACTTTTGATAATGGAAAAAACTCGCCCAACACTTGAAATTGATAAACTCAAACTTGAAAAATCTAAGTTGGCCTTAGAAATTGAAGTACTCCAACTCAAGAAGAGAAAACTTGACAGTCAGTTACAAACCAGTAGGTACGGATATAGTGGCCAAATGCCGTCTACCAGCATGCCGAATGAACCTTGTGATTACTCATTGACCATGGCTCCGGCACAGGAGTGTAATTTTTGGTCAATAACCTTGCCGGAGCGAACCTTTCGTTTGGATGTTCCGCTTAAATTGACCAGAGGTGAAGACCTTGTGGGGTCCCCTACATGGCCAACGGAACTGCCAGCGCCCGTAGCCAACAGTGGCTGCGGGTGCCGGACGGGGGACTGGTGAGGTGGAATTGTGGTACCACCTTCAAAGTCCCCGGAGAACTTAGTCTGTCCCGGGGGAATTGTGGTACCCCTAGATGTGACAGGACTAGTTCTCTCCAAACGCTTCATATCTTTATTCAACTCAACTCTACAAATAAAATCTTCTCTTAAGCAATAACGGGTAGTACGAAAAACACCGGAGCGTTTTACAAACACGTCCTACCCGACCTGCCGCTAAGAGGAAGGAGGAAGACACGAGGTGTGCCGCGGGGCACCATGGGTAGGAGGCCACATGAGGGCGCTATTGTGTAAACTCTTAGCGGTAAGACCTGTCGGTCAGGGAAATATGCATAAGTAGATGGCTCTACAGGTAAGTAGAATGACGTAGACTGGCATTTCCATCTTTGGTGGTTAACAGTTTTGGGTGGATTCTTCTGTGGTTATAGGAAGTATTGCGAACCACTGTGCTGATGCTTTGTGTTGTTGATGATGCCGTGTGTTCTTTGGCGCCTTGCAAAATCGGGAACCGATTTCAAAATAATAATTAAAAAAAAAGGCCTTGCCTAAAATACGACAAATATATTTGTTAATATAATACTATAGCTCCATTCCTTGTTGCTGTACGGAAGAACCGTCAGAGGTCCAATGGCGATTCTAAAAGAGCTATGGACAGACAAGGCAGTCAATTCTGAGATTAAGACTACGTATCAGTACGTTCTCGATTTGCGTGATCGCTTAGAACAAACGTGCCAAATTGCTCAAGAGCACTTGCAGAAAGCAACAAATACCTATAAGCACTACTACAACTCGAAGGCTAGAGCAAAAAACCTGAATCCCGGTGATTTAGTACTGTTGCTTTTACCTACGGATCGCAACAAACTGCTTCTTCAGTGGAAAGGCCCTTTTCCTGTACTGGCTAAGTTAGGCTTAGTAGATTACCGCATTGATCTAGGTGAAGGTAGAACGAAAACCTTTCATGCGAATCTACTAAAGAAATATCTGACTAGAACAAACACTCAGAGAGAAGTCCTCGAAAGTGACAAAGTACAATCCGAGGTCGTAAGCATCCTCGATTGCGCGTGCGTAGGTATAATTGAGTGCGAACAAGAACGTGAAAAACATGAGCCACTCGCCGAAACCAAAGTTGACAACGAAGATCTAATACAGTTGCCGTCGCTAGGTGCTAAAGGAACGATAGACAATGTAGAAATCAGTCGCGAAATAAACGACGAGCAAACCAAGCAAGTCAAACGACTTCTTGGAAATTATCGCGAAGTTTTGACTGATGCCCCCGGGCACACCAATTTAACACATCATGACATAAAAACTACTTCGGCTGAACCTATCCGAAATAAACCATATCCTCTGCCGTATGCACTTCGCGAAACTGTGAATAAAGAAATTGATGATATGCTACGCATGGGCATTATAGAACGATCCGATTCGCCCTATGCATCGCCAATCGTACTCGTCAAGAAACGCGATGGCAGCAATCGTTTTTGCGTAGACTTCAGAAAGCTTAACAAGATCACAATATTTGATGCTGAACCAATACCCAGCCAAGAAGAAATCTTTGCGCGACTAGCCAGTGATCACTACTTCACCAAACTTGATTTGAGTAAGGGCTACTGGCAAATTCCTGTCACACCAAGCGCAAGAGACAAAACGGCATTCATTTCTCCCAGCGGACTGTATCACTTTAGGATGATGCCATTCGGTCTAGTAAACGCGCCCGCTACATTCAGTAGAATGATGCGATCCTTGTTAAAGGGCCTGAGCAATGTCGATAATTACATAGACGATATTCTCGTACACACCGTTTCGTGGGAAACGCATATGACAGTTTTAGCGGAACTCTTGCGTAAACTTAAAGATGCTAATCTTACAGCGAAACCAAGTAAATGTGTGATTGCAATGCACAAGGTTGAATACCTTGGTCACATTGTAGGTCAAGGGCAACTCGCGCCACAACCAGACAAGATGCTGAAAATTCAGAACGCGCCCGTTCCCAAAACTAAGAAACAGCTCCGTTCCTTTCTAGGACTGTCTGGGTATTACCGGAAATTTATTCGGAATTATGCAACACTAGCAGCACCTCTCACCTCGAAGACCAAGTCTAAAGAACCGAATAAGATTGAGTTTGACAATATCGAACTGCAGGCGTTTGATACACTGAGAAATTGTTTAAACTCGCATCCCATTCTCCATCTTCCAAACTGTAGTCAGCCATTTATTCTGCGCACCGATGCATCAGACGTAGGTGTATAGGAGCGGTACTCCTGCAAGATAAAAACGATGAAGTTTTTCCCGTCGCGTACGCCAGCAGAAAGCTATTAGACAGAGAACGAGCATATTCCATAATGGAAAAGGAATGCCTAGCTTTGGTCTGGGCAATTAATAAATTTCAATGTTATCTGTACGGCAAACCGTTTGTCTTAGAAACCGACCACCAACCGTTGATGTACATGCAAAAGTCCAAAGTAGCTAACCCGAGAATTATGCGCTGGGCGCTATCACTTCAACCTTACCGGTTTAGGATTGAAGCGATAAAAGGCACAGATAATGTAGGCGCAGACTATTTGAGTCGAATTTGAGATGAATTAGGCCTGCTCAGAAATCTGCAAACCATTTGATTTTGAGTAAAAATGCAAGGCATTTTCTCATTAGAAGGGAAGTGAAATGTCAAATCGTTTCCATTTTTATGCCTGATTTTATGACTGTTGATGGTTTCGTGTGTAATTTTCTATTCCTCTCATATATAATAAATAATAATAATAATAATTATTAAAATAATAATAATAATAATAATATATAATTATTGTATTTGTTTAACCCCGCACATATCGACCTAACTTATCGTACTTTGCTCGTTACGTAATACGTTCACCTCCAAAGTTTGTTTATTATGTTCGTAACCTTTATTCTACAATACGTAACAATATACCCTTGTGGACAATGGTTATGGTAATTTGTGGTCCATTTGTTATGGTAATTTATTTGTAGGACGCTTTTGAAAATGTGGAACGCAGATGTGAAATGCGTATGCTAATTAGTTTTGACAGTATAAGTTAGACATGTATGGTGATTATGGGTTGGTCAAGAATTGTGCGTCCTGTGAGAGACACGGAGAGAGAGAGAGAAAGGTGTCTAAGTTTGTGACATGATGTTGCGTTGCCGCCGCCCCTAACCAACAGGCGTGTGGGTACAGCCACCGCAGGTACAGGGCCGGCCAACCAAAACGTTGAGGCCGCGAGCCACTGTTCAACATCGTAGTTTGACCAGGCGACACACAGCGTCAGCTTTTCTCCAGAAATACCGTAAGTTGTATTTAAGTGTATTTAAGTGTTGTATTGAAACGGGTTGATAATTTTTGCAACTTAAAAGTACTAGTGTTGATTTATTTGCATTTACATACGTTTTATAAAGAACATCAGTTTGTACTGTTTTGGGTTATTTTAATATTTTATAGATAACCATTTTTTCTCTGGTTTGAACAACCCCCCAATTCCCCGTGAAACTGCGTCCAGTCGACGGCAGGGGTGCCCACAACCCATCGGACAATGACGGCGTCAAGGACAATCGTCGGTTGATACACCTACGAGCCGATCAATGAGGGCAGGTTGCGAAGGTCCAACTAAATATTCCGAGTTGCTTTGAAGCCATGCTTTGATGTAGTGGCTTTTAAAAAGTTGATTTTATTTTGCTGAAAAGTCGTTGACTTTTAATTTACTTTGCTTTCATTTACCAGTTTGGTCATATTTAAAGATTTGATTTGTATAATTCATTTGCTGGTGTAAGGGCTTGCTTGCTTGCTAATTATTTTGCTTATTAACCTGCTTACTTTTATTTGATTCGAAAAGTTTTCTCCGATATAATTTATCCGAGTTGAATTCTGTTACATTTCTGTTACATTTCATAGAGTTTCACTTAATTCGTTTGTTTGAGGGAAATACTGATCTAATTGAATCATTTTGTTGATTTCACTTATTACTTTGAGTATATCCCTCCGTTTAACCTTGCCTAATGTTGTACTTTTTGTAAATAATTTAATTCCTTACAATTAAATCGAACTATTCTCTTTAATTAAATATATATATTTTGTTACCGAATTTAAAACTGTTTCCCCTTTGCTTTATTTATTGGGTTCACGACAGACCTATCGGTGCAAGTGGTTTGTTGGGGAAATTAGTTGACATTTGGGTTAGACCTGACGATATATCTTGTCAAGCTGCTGTAACTATAATGGAAAATTGCATCAGGGACATTAGGAAATGAATGTTGCATGACCGGGTACTTCTAGTTGGCAGTAGAATTATGTTCTGTCTATTAAATTAAATACAATTTTAAGGTACAAAAGTCTCTCCAAAATCGATATAGACACAATCTGGGAAGCTGGGGAAGCAGATTATTTCGTTCATTTTGACCTTACTATAGCCTATACGTGTACATGAGCTAGCTACCTGCATCTTTACTGTTTCGGCATGTCTGACTTATTGGGTAGGCCTAATTAACTCAACCTCAAGGTTCCTTGCCAATAATACATCTACTGATCTAGGCGGCAATATACGGGACCCGATTATGACAGCGAACCCGACAAGGCTGACCTCGATCTAAGACTAAGTTTTGGGAGGCAAATGTGATTTCTCCGACAGTGTCTCTGCATGTTTACGCTTCTCCGCTGCCAGGCATATTGCAGATTGCCAGACGTTTTGGATCAATAACCCAGCGGTAACGCGCAACGTTTAGCGTAAACCCGATGTAGTGTCATGACTGTTTGGCTGGTTTTCACGACCAATTCTCGTACGACAGTTGTAGCACACAGTAGCAGCTTATAGGCTTACCAACTTCTCTGCCAATTCGTTGTTATTTTCACAAAGATTTTCTCGGCCATAACATATTGTGAACAAAACAACTGGTTTTCTCACGGAGTCTTCGACACGCAACGATCGTTTTGATTAGCAATGATACAATGGCGAATTCGAATCACGTGGTACCAGAGCTCAGACATTCCCTAAAAGCGGGGGGGGGGGGGGGGGGGGGGGGGGGGTGTTACGTGTACAAGTTTCAAGAGAAGCTCTCTATGTTTTACTTTATTTTGTTTGTACGTTATCTAGTGGGTATTAGTAGGGTCAATATACAGTTTGACCCCAAACAAATTGTAACAAAAGGTTTTTTAACGGTTGCAGGTACTATTGGACATCAAAAATAACATATTGAAAATCTAAGAAAATCAGAGTACCGGAAAGCTGTTTTTTACAAAATGGCGTCCAAGATGGCCGCCAATATCCTTAAATGACTATAAGTCAATCATTATTGACCCTACAGTCGTAATGTTGGTGCCTATCCCCAGGTTTTAGGGGTCAGAGAATTCATTGAGACCAACAAAAGGGTCATTGAGTAATCAGGTAACCTAAAAATCCAAGATGGCGTCCAAAATGGCCACTAATACACTAACATTGATATAAGTCATTTCATATTCACCCTTGGAGTTAAATTTTGATGTCTACATCTATCTTGTATGGATCAAGAAACCCACTAAGACCAATAACAATTCAGTGAGTAACCAGGTAATTTAAAAATCCAAGATGGCGTCCAAAATGGCGTCCAAAATGGCCACCAATACACTAAAATGGCTATAAGTCATTTCATATTCACACTTGGAGTTTAATTGTTGGTGTCTACATCTATCTTGTATGGATAAGGAAACCCACTAAGACCAATACAAATTTAGTGAGTAATCAGGTAACCTAAAAATCAAAGGTGGCACCCAAAATAGCGTCGAAAATGGATGTCAGAGTTTGTCTTCTAACCCAAGTTTTGTTTCTTTCTTTCACTTACAGATTTAACATTGAGTACAAAAAGCATTGGCCCATACATTTTTAAAGATATCAAGTAATCAGGTTATCAATACCAAGATGGCAGTCAGACATTGGTTTGTGGCTCTATATATAAGGGGGCAGGTAGTCAGACGAAGGTTGTACACGAGGTTGTACACGACCTATGGAGCGGACCACCACTCGGACGGTCCCCCTTCGCCCGGCCGTCGCGGGATCGGTGTGGGATGCACCTGTGTGGAATGCAGTCGTTTTCGAAACTCTGGAAGGTCAGCCCCCCCCCCCCCCCCCCACCTTCCTGGGTGTGGTCAAAGCGCACCGGGCCCATGGCTGCTTTGCCCGGGCCTCGGAGAATGAGACGGAGTGGGGGATGATTTCCCGAATCGACTCCACGTCCCGCCGATCTGTCGTGCCCTCCGAGGCACTCGGACAGGCCCGGCACAGTGCAATGGGAGCCGCTTGGGCCGGCACGCCCGCACCGCCTTACGGTGCGGCACACAGGGTGGGTCCGCCCCGACATCCTGCCGGGCTCCCGGAACCCATGGCAATCAGAGCGGCCGCGCGGGCCGTTGAGACGCGGAAAAAAGGGGCCCTTCCGCTCTCGACGGCCGAGCGGCACCTGTTCCAAACGCCCGCCGGAGTTTCGCGGCGGGCGGCAGCAAGTTCCCCAGGCGGGGCGCCGAGCCGCGGCCCAGGCGGCGAAACGAGCGACGAGCCGCAGCCCACCCCGGAGCGGACCGAGGTGGCCCACACTATAACGAGGGCCGGCCCGCTCGGACCACCGGATTGAGACGAGGGGAGGCGGCGGAGAAGGCTACCGGTTCTCTTAGCCCAGTCACGATGCCTCCGAGAGAGAGATAGAGAGAGCGAGTTTCGAGGAAAGACACCGCCGCCGGCAGCCGTGGCGCGTCCGGCCGGAGAGCGGCGGGCCCCCGCCCCAGCGCGCAGGGCCCGCCCGCCCAGGCCCCGAGGGGGCTACCTGGTTGATCTTGCCAGTAGTCATCTAAGTAAAAGCTTTCACAAGCGAAACTGCGGATGGCTCATTAAATCAGTTGTTTTTTTTGGAACGCACACCCCTACATGGATAACTGTAGTAGTTCTAGAGCTAATACATGCCAGCAAGCGCCGACCTTGCGGGAGGCGTGCTTTTATTAGGAACTAGACTAACCCGGGCTCGTCCCGGCTCCGTTAGTGAACTCTGGATAACCTGGCCGATCGCACGGTCCTCGCACGGCCCTATCAACTGTCGATGGTACGTTATGCACCTACCATGGTAGTAACGGGTAACGGAGAATCAGGGTTCGATTCTGGAGAGGGAGCTTGAGAAACGGCTACCACATCCAAGGAAGGCAGCAGGCGCGCAAATTACCCATTCTTTGTTTAACGAGAATCTATTGAAAGGCAAGTCTGGTGCCAGCAGCTGCGATATATTCCAGCTCCAATAGCGTATATCACAATTGCTGCTCGTAGTTGGATCTTGGGCGCATGCTGGCGGTCCGCCGCAAGGCGCGCCACTGCCCGCATGGCCTTTATCTCGGTCTCCGCCCGGTTCTCTTGACTGATTGCCGAGCGCGGCCGAAACGTTTACTTTTATTTGAAAGCATTGGAGTGTTCAAAGCAGGCCGACCGTCTAGACAGAAGAGCATGGAATAACGGAATAGGACCTCAGTTCTATTGCGTTGATTTTCAGAACTCGAGGTAATGATTAAGAGGACTGACGAGGGCATTCGTACTGCGGTGTGAGAGGTGAAATTCTTGGATCGCCGCAAGACGACCGACTGCGAAAGAATTTGCCAAGAATGTTTTTTATTAATCAAGAACAAAAGTTAGAGGTTCGAATGCGATCAGATACCGCCCTAGTTCTAACCATAAACGATGCCGATAACGCTGGTGATCCACGGCGGGCAGTCTGCGGGAAACCTAAGTCTTTGGGTTCCGGGGGAAGTTTGGTTGCAAAGCTAAAACTAAAGGAATTAATGAAAGGGCACCACCAGGAGTGGAGCCTGCGGCTCAATTTGACTCAACACGGGGAAACTTACCCGGCCTTGACACAGTGAGGATTGACAGATTGAGAGCTATTTCTTAATTTTGTGGGTAGTAGTGCATGGCCGTTCTTAGTTGGTGGAGTCTGGTTAATTCTGACAACGAACGAGACTCTGGCTTGCTAAATAGTCGCGCCGGACGCCGCCCCGGGCGCTGACTTCTTAGAGGGACAAGTGGCGGTCAGCCACGCGATATTGAGCAATAACAGGTCTGTGGTGCCCTTTATGTCCGGGGCCGCACGCGCCCTACACTGAAGGGGTCAGCGGGTCCCGTCTCTTGGCCGGAAGGTCTGGGCAATCCGTTGAACCCCCTTTGTGCTTGGGATAGGGAGTTGCAATTGTCTCCCTTTAACAAGGAATTCCTAGTAAGCGCGAGTCATCAGCTCGCGTTGAATTGGGATAGGGAGTTGCAATTGTCTCCCTTTAACAAGGAATTCCTAGTAAGCGCGAGTCATCAGCTCGCGTTGAATTTTTAGGTTACCTGAATACTCAATGACATTTTTACTGGTCTTAATGGGATTATTGACCCCAAAAACATTGGTGTAGACACCAAAATGATGACTCTAGGGTAAATAATAAATGACTTTTTGCCATTTTATTGTAATGGCGGCCATCTTGGACGCCATCTTGAAAATAACAACTTTTCTATGCTCCGAATTTCTTAGATTTTCAATATGTTATTCTTGATAATCGGTACTACCATAATCCGTTAAAAAACCTTTTGTTACAATTTGTTTGGGGTCGAGGTGTATTTTTTCATAAATTGACTCTACTATATGCCAAATAGTGGTTGTTTGACTGGCCTCTCCAGAGCGTAATTCGTAACTCTTTTTTTTCTCTCTTTTTTGTGTGAAACACGCATCGGGGGGGGGGGGGGGGGGGGGGGGGGGGGTCAGTTCAATTGGGTTAGACATTCCCTAAAAGCGGGAGTTTCAAACTCTGGTTTTGTCGACGCGATGGCTGGTTTGTGTATTGCAACAGTGGTTCTTGTTTTCAGTTCACTCAGTGATTGATTATTACCGGTGAAATAGTAGGATGATGAACAGTGCAACAAAGCAAGAAAAGCATCATTGGACAATGTGTGTTGGCCAAAGGTCCCTATTCAAGTCTTTCGGTAGCCCTTTTGCCAGCCATTTTGAATGTTCATGGTCAAGGTAAGCACTTTTACTTTTGAAAGTTGTATAGTTGAGTTTGCCATATCAGAAAACATATTATTAGGCACGAAAATCATTAGAATCGGACAATGTTAACCGTGTTGGTGAATTTGACCACCAGTCAAAAGTGCGTTGACCTTTTGACGTTTTTGACCACAGCGCCCTCATTTAAGGTCGGAGGTATAGCAAACTATACATGTTTGGAATCCTCATGACTAGACGAGTAATTTGATATGCATATCGACACGATTAGAATATATTTGAATTTTGACTCCTGTATGACCTTTGTTGACCCCTCCCGGAAATGCCCGGCATTTTCAAGGGGGCAGCCCAAGTCAAAATTGTTTGCTATTCATCAGGGAACACAAAAACACTTTCAAACCTTTGTTCCCAAAATTTGGTCACGGGACCTACAGGCTGGTCTCCTACTAATACGGATGTTTATAGGAATCCAAAAGATTGATATCAATTCTGATTTATTGAGATCCTTCGGGTCGAGGCACAAACGTTACCTGCCGTTGTTTTTCTCACGTAAGACAAGGGAGTTCACCCAGTCTGTTGGCTTTGATACCTTCGCAATGATGTATTTTTCCTCCCTCTCTGTGAGTTCTGCCTTGAGCCTGCTTTTGAGGTCCAAGGGCACTCGGCGTGGCGGGTGTACTACTGGATTTGCCTCTGGGTCAAGGGTAATGCGGTATTTAAAGTTCACAAAGCACCCAACTGTCTCATAAAAACAATCAGGGTACATCTCTAGCAGGTCTGCCTTGTCTTTGATCAGTGGTCGATCCCATCAAGTGGTGTATCACTGTGAATGTATTTCGGAGACTTGTGCACTGGAGGTGTTGTAGCAGGCTTGGTTATCGGGTCAGCAAAATGAACTCGTCGATCTTTGCTGGGTCGAAATTGTTCCTGTTTCGGTTCGTGGGGGCTGTACTGGTTGAAGTCTCGGGCCCGTTGGTCTCAACCATTGGTTTCCTCTTCACAGATCAGTGCAGTGTTACCAGGTTCAAGGATTGGCACGTTCTCAAGCCAAGGATCGCTGGTCCTGCTGCGTCATTGACATAAAATAATACAGTTGTATCTCGTGTCTTTGTAAGCACATGGGATTTTGATGGTACCCAGCTGTGTTATCTTGGAACCGCCGTATGCTGTGAGAGCTATTTTAGTGTTCTCTAGACTCCCGGGCTTTGGGTTCCCCTCACTGTCTAGTTTTTCCGGAAAGATGATGCGGAAAAGGTTAAGGGGTATAGGTTGCTCTGTGCTCCAGTGTCAACCTTGCAACGCAGCATGACTGGTCGCCTGTTCTTTTGTTTGATGCGCAGTTTGGCGAAGACTTCTTCTCTAGTATCGTCAGTTGCCCCATTGCTGGTGACGTCGATCGTGCCAATCGTGATAAATTCATCAGGGCTGTTGTCAGCAACGGTAGTGGATGCTTGGAGACTCGGAGCGTTGACCGCGTCGCTGGGGTTTCCCAGATCTGCACACCGACTGCCAGTGGTTGTCTTTTCCACATTTACGACATGTGTTGCCATAGGCAGGGCAGTTACTCCTTGGTAGAAGTTCATGTACACGACCACAGTTGTAACATGTTTTCTGCTTTTGTTGCTTGTGGGTCTGCTTTGGCTTGATTGCGTTCACAGTTCTCTCTGCTTTGCCAGAGAAAGCACAGACTCCCAAAAGTGCCAGTGACTGGAGCTGCCTTGTGGTTGCCTCATGACTTCGGGCAGCTTCGATGGCCTCGTTCAGTGTTAGAGTTTCATCTCTCCCAATGAGTGCTTGGCATGATTGTGGGCTGATCCCCAGATGAACTGATCAACCAGTCTGTCCTCCCGTTCCTTATCATCGCGATATTTGCATTTCGCTGCTACTGCTTTTATTTTGGTTACAAAATAATCAGCAGTCTCGTCTGGATTTTGTCTCATGTCCTGTAGCTTGTACCGGAAAATGCGATGGTTTGACCGGAGCTATGTGTTGTTCGAAGCGAGACAACAGCACATCAGGTCTCTTCCTATCATCCTCATTATCGAAACTCCAACTATTGTATTATCTAGGCCCTGTTCTCCGACCCTCAAGAGGAGGTAACTTGCTCTTTCTTCATCGGTGACAGTCTTCAGGACACTGGAGAACACCAGTTCGCATTTTGTTTGAATCTAACGAAAGTTACGACAATATCTGTGGCCTCCCTATCCATATTGGGGGTAGCCTTGGTCAAGGCGCGTTTGTCGTTATCCGTCTGTCGTTATCCGTCCAAAAATACACGCCACGCGCGCCCCACATTATGCTGCTAGCTCGCGCTCCCCGTGCAAAGATACAGCGCGAACAGCGACCTCATACGGCCACTATTTATGCAAATCAACTGAAGCTACTTTTTCGCCTTGATTCAATGGTTTTTGAAAATCTTATGTTTTTCCTATATTTTGTGCCACATTTCTAGCGCATGACCTCGTATGCGAATACATATAAGTATAGGCGATGCTAAGATGTAGAGTGTCCCATCACAACGCGGTTGAATCCCGACGTCATCAAATTTGATGCATATACAAATTTCTGTCATATATCTTGGTATACTATATATGTAGTATTGGCGGCCATTTTGAAATTTGGCAGCCATCTTGGAAATGGGTGACCTGAGCAAAATGCCATGGCCAGCATATATTTCATTGACCCCCGAAACCCTCTGAATTGACACCTCATTTGTTCATTTCCGATTTTCACAGTCAGATATACGTAATTTTCCTCTTTTTTTTGGCGGCCAGGTACTCAGCGTTTTTCAGCGTGTTTGGTCAGTTTCTTATCGCCGCATAATCGGCATTAACCCAGGCATGCTGGTCTGTGCGTATCGCCACATTGTATATGGTCCAAGCATCATGGGTCCAACGCTGTGGGGTGTGGGCATGTTTACGGTTGCAGAACCAACCTTAAAAGTGATCGTAATTTAAACAGGGACAAGTGTCTTATATCCTCAATAACTCCTCTAATTATTTTCGTGGCAAAATTCAGCCGGCAAGGCATGGTTTTCAGATCAGCTGGATTAGATGCGTGCGATATAATGTAGGGCCGAGTTCGACACGTTTCAGTAGAGTCGCGGCCTTCTCCAGTCTTGTCAACGATGGCGGTATTTGTAAACACTTGCGAGCTAGCTATGACCTTTCTATGGTGTTCCAAAGACGACAGATCGCCGTCGCCGTCGACCTCGCCGTCGACCTCGCCGTCGACCTCGCCGTCGACCTCGCCGTCGACCTCGCCGTCGGCCTCGCCGTCGACCTCGCCGTCGACCTCGCCGTCGACCTCGCCGTCGACCTCGCCGTCGACCTCGCCGTCGACCTCGCCGTCGACCTCGCCGTCGACCTCGCCGTCGACCTCGCCGTCGACCTCGCCGTCGACCTCGCCGTCGACCTCGCCGTCGACCTCGCCGTCGACCTCGCCGTCGACCTCGCCGTCGACCTCGCCCCCGACGTCGCCGTCGACGTCGACCTCGCCGTCGACGTCGACCTCGCCGTCGACGTCGACCTCGCCGTCGACGTCGACCTCGCCGTCGACGTCGACCTCGCCGTCGACGTCGACCTCGCCGTCGACCTCGCCGTCGACGTCGACCTCGCCGTCGACGTCGACCTCGCCGTCGACGTCGACCTCGCCGTCGACGTCGCCTCAAGAGGGCGCAATTCATTTTGTCTACATGCGGCTCTCTGATCTTGGTTGACGCGCGCACGCTATCCGTTCTGCTGTTCCAGTCTTTACTGGCAAACAAGAAGAAGAATAAATGAAATATTCGCAAAGGGTCTGAATACAACGTTAACAAACAAAAGTTGTAAACCAACCTCTAGCCCCTCCTTATGTTTCCATAAAATATTTGTTTTCAAATAATATATTATATGGTAATTAACAACAAACAAATAATTATCATTAGTGTACTATTAGCATGAAGGAAAACAAAATAGTATTCTAATGCCTCTATGCTGTGAGTGACAAATTCCCCTTGTGGGAGCCTGGGGGGGGGGGGAATCCCCAAAATATATGTTAACGTAGATCTGATTATTGTAAACAACAACAATCTTTAATTTTTTTTTTATTTTTATTTTTTTTTTTGGGGGGGGGGGGGGGGGGGGTGGGAGGGGGGGGGGGGGGGGGGGGGTCCTTGAACTTGTTTAAGTCTCTCCCCTTAGGCAACCCTTCACCTATCTTTTAGCCCAATTTATGGACACACCATTTTCCCCCAGTTTTTGTTTGCTGGGCTAAATATCACAATGTTATCATTGTTCATATGATTTTCAATAAGGTTTTAAATGGGTTACTGTGCCAGTAAGCAACTTGGTGAATTTGAAGCTCGTCGATACTGACTACTTGATGATATCTGAAGACAAGGTAAATGCGTGCAAATTATAGGGTATAATTGTAGTCATTTTGGACCATTACTATATTTTCATAATTATTCAGTCACTTACAAGCTTTAGAAAATGTTATTGAAGTAAGGATGTGTAAGTAGAATCACAAAAAAAATAAAAATAATAATATACCCAAATAGAGGAATAAATATATTACGCGGCAGGGATTAACGATTTATGCAAATTAGTCATTTTTCCACCACTTTGAATTTGTGAGATTTTTAGTAGTCATTCTAGGGACCTTGTAGTAGTGCACTGTGGTGAAAAATATTCTATTGCAATTTGTGTTAGGTCAACAAAACAATTTTGTTTGGAATAGCAATGCATGCAGTCCGCTTACGTAAGGCTACGCGGTATGTGGAGACCTACAAACAATTCGATTAGGATGTCTCTCAACAAAGGAATTTTCGCCACAAAGTATTTGGAGACATCGTGCCAAAATCGTTGTTACGTGAACGGCGCACCCATGAGTAAAAACAAAGCAGACTAAACAGCGCCCCTGGCGAGGTCGACGTCGAGGGCGAGGTCGACGTCGAGGGCGAGGTCGACGTCGACGGCGAGGTCGACGTCGACGGCGAGGTCGACGTCGACGGCGAGGTCGACGTCGACGGCGAGGTCGACGTCGACGGCGAGGTCGACGTCGACGGCGAGGTCGACGGCGACGGCGAGGTCGACGGCGACGTCGAGGTCGGCGGCGACGGCAAGGTCGACGGCGAGGTCGACGGCGACGGCGAGGTCGACGGCGAGGTCGACGGCGACGTCGACGGCGACGTCGACGCTTAGGCAGCGTCGCCGTCGCCGTCGCCCCTGAATATGTTTGTTTGTGCACAAGTCTATGGGCTAAGGGCGACGTCGACGGCGACGGCGACGGCGACGCTGTATTAGCGTCGCCGTCGACGTCGGCGTCGACGTCGCCCCTTCAGAGGCGACGGCGATCTGTCGTTTTTGGAACACCATACCTGCGAGCTCAAATTATGCAGTTTCTACGCAACGATCGACCAATAAAACAACTATAAAGGTCAGCTTAATCTATTAGCATAGTGAGCACCGCCCCCAAAACCTCAGTTAATCTTCAGTTAATTTGCATATAATAGTGGCCGCGTGAGGTCGTTGTTTGAGCTTTGATTACCGCTGCGCAGCTGTACGTACTGACGGGTAACGATGAACGCCTTGACCAAGGCTATACTGGGGGCAGAAACTGCCGAGCTGAATGCCATTGTGTACAGTTATGTTGTAGCGGTATTGTATACACAGTGTTGAGTATTCACGTTGAAAATTCGTGACCGTAAATGCAGTAAATTTTCACTTAAAATATCATCTGAGATCTAGTTTCGGTAGGCCTACTCACATAGATCCTCAGCTTGGCTTAATTGCAGAATACCCCGCCACACGTCCATGCACTCCGTATTGCTCCAGCTTGGCCTAATTGCAGAATACCCCGCCACACGTCCATGCACTCCGTATCCGGATTACGGTTTATTGAGCTCAATAAAGGCTGGCTCACACTATGACGAATAGGGGGGGTACGGCAAGCTACGGTAAGCTGCGAATTTCAATTTTGAATTTGCCGCCACTCATCGTGTGTTGCCGTCAGTTGTCGCTGACAAATCCGCTAGCGACCGCAGACGACCGAAATCATCAGTCGCGTCCGTCGGCAAATTTTCAGCTTGTTGGAAATTTTGTGGCGGCAACAAAATTCGTTGTGATTCCGTTCAGATTTCGTTAGAGACCGCAACCCTCATTTCCTTGACGTTTCCATGCCGTGCGATTCCGTCTCTAGTCGTTTTAAGGTCGTCACAATTTCGTTGGTAGTCGTTGTCAACGACCATTGACGGCAAAACAACGGCAAGTGACGTCACATCTCGAACCCTGACGACACATTGCGGCAAGTAACGAAATTGTAACGACCTTGGTGCGACGATGGATTGCGAATTTTGGCCGGAGGGTGACGGGTTATGACTGTTGATGGCGGGTCGTTTGCGAGTACCTGCGGCATTGCAACGGTGGCCTGCGATGGGTTACGATTTTGCAACGATGGTCCACGATTTTAAACTTTTAGTGCGATTTTTCACGTTTTGTGACGCCAGAACGTTGTGAAGAGTGGGAACGGCAAACTCGACTATTTATACGACCCGCACACACACACACACACCGTAACCTCTTCCCGCATCGTGTGGACCTATATTGTTCGGAGGTCCACAGTGCGTATGCAAGACTAACTCACAGGCTTTGATATCGACCGCAACCCACCGTCGGTCACCGTTCCTTGCCGCCAGCCAATCCGCTGCTAGCCGTCTGACCTCGTTCCTTGTTGCCGGGCTCCGTCGAGACATCGTCACTCGCCGCCCAGACAACGTCCGAGTTTGGTCGCTAGCCTCCGTTCCCTGCCGCAGCCATTCGTCCCTTGCCGTCGTGTTGTCGCTGGAGGTCGTTCCCAACCGTCAGCGAATCTTGGTTTTCCCCTTTTGCCGTCGCTTTGCCGCCAACATTTTTTGATTTTCACGTTCGTCGCCTTTCGTTGGGTCTTTGCCGCTACTATGTGAGCCAGCCTTAAACACCCGGCCAACCATGCGCTATACAGCATAGGGCTTTGTCGAAATCATGGGCTTGTTGCGGCTGAACACCCAGTCAACCATAATGCGCTATAGGGCTTTGTCGAAATCAGGGGTTCGTTGCGAATTAACACCCGGTCAACCATAATGCGCTATATGTTTGTTGCGGCTCCCCCCCCCCCCCCCCCCCCCCGCTCAATAAACACCCGGCCAACCATGCGCTATAGAGCGTAGGGCATTTTCAAAATCGTGGGTTTGTTGCGGCTTTACACTCGGTCAACCCCAATGCGCTATAGAGCATAGGGCTTTTTCGAAATCATGGCCAACAATTTGCGCTATACAGCATGATAGGGCGTTTTCGAACCCGTATTTTAAGTTAAACGACATCATACCCCCTAAATCATAGCAATCGTGAAGTTGGTAGTTGGTCATGTCAGATATTGTTTTGGAGTTGCTGAACACTAACTACGTTAACCAATCATACATCAGTTTATAGGTACACGTACATGTAATTCATTATTTGGCTTTACGCGAATTTGGCCCTAGTATTTACAGTTTGTTTGGTAAAAAATACAACAGAGACACTTTTTATATCTTAAACAATACTGGTCACTAAACGTACTACACGGTTGATAACCAAAATTATTGGTTAATTATGCACCTAAATAATCACATTTAGATAGGGTCTTATAGAAAAAGTTATAACAGTCGTGTATTCGAAAAATTAGGAACTGTATACAATTAACCAGGGACTGTATCCATTTTTATTGGTTAATTATGCACCTAAATAATATTATCTAGATAGGGTCTTATAGAAAAAGGTATACAAGTCGTGAATACGAAAAACTAGGGACTGTATACAATTAACTAGGGACTGTATCTTAAACAATACTGGTAACTACACGTACTACATGGTTGATAACCAATATTATTGGTTAATTATGAACCTAAATAGTCACATTTAGATAGGCTCTTATAGAAAAAGGTATAACAGTCGTGTATACGAAAAACTAGGAACTGTATACAATTAACTAGGGACTGTGTCCATTTTTATTGGTTAATTATGCACCTAAATAATATCATCTAGATAGGGTCTTATAGAAAAAGGTATAAAGTCGTGTATACGAAAAACTAGGGACTGTATACAATAATTAACTAGGGACTGTGTATATTTTTATTGGTTAATTATGCACATAAATAATATCATCTAGATAGGGTTTTATAGAAAAAGGTATAAAAGTCGTGTATACGAAAAACTAGGGACTATATACAATTGACTATGGACTGTATCCATTTTTATTTGTTAATTATGCACCTAAATAATATCTCCCCGGCCCACCGAGTATTTGCGTATCCGCTTCGGGGGAACTCTTTTGGACTTAGCCGTTTTCTTGGCAATTCCCTATCCATTTGCGTGGCGTGCGTGCTTGTCCCACATCCCCGGCCCACCGATTATCCGCGCTTCGGGGGAACTCCTTTTGGACTTAGCCGTTTTTCAGGCAATCCCCTAACCATTTGTGTGGCGTGCGTGCTTGTACTCTAGCGTCGCCCTTGACATGTGGATTGAGACAACAATGAATAAGGGTTCCAAGCTGAAATCTGGTTGGTTGGCCATTCTCTTCAACGAAAAACAGCTCCTTTCTAACACTCGCAACGTCAATAACGTCAATCGGATAAGGGCAAGCGTCCATCGCCACGCTAATTGCAGGAAACAAGCTGCAGGGAAGCATACTGATTGTGCAAAGAGTAAAATGAAGGACGAGCAAGCCATCCAGGATTTGATCGCCTGTCTCACTGAGTTCAAGTGCGATCCATTTGACCATGATAACGACCAGGAATTTCGCTCCCTGCATTTAGGAATCCCGGCTTTGGACGTGCTAGCTTCTGACTTTAAATCGGCAAAGAAGGATGGCACAACTAAGGTTGAGGAATTCCTGAAAGAGAGGGTGTAATCCAAAACCAAGTCTCTCAACGACCATGTACAGAAAAGCAAACTTCAGGAGAAGCTTACTATGACCCCGATTCCAAAACCGGATGTGTATACGTCTATTGTAGATATGGGTCTAATCTGGCGTCGAGCTGCTTCAACCACTGAAGACAGAGAGAAGGGTGACGGTACCAAGTACACATGGGGGATTATGCAGAGAAGCCTGTGCACGTAGTTCTGACAAGACACAAGCATGCAGAGCGCATAATTTGTCTGAACGATCCATATGATCAAACCTACACAATAAAGGACAGTGAGCGAATGCTGCGGCAGAAAGGCAAGCCGATCAGGAATGTCTATATAAAATCGGATGACAAATTTCCCTCGAACAAAGACTTCCATGCTTTCCTTGCTAATTCTGGTAACGAGATACGCCTACAGGCATTTCAAACTAAATTCACAAGTGCTGCAGCCTCAACCAATATTGAGATTATCTACTGTGTCATAGGCAGCAGTGCGATGAATCCCACTTCCGGCAAGCTTGTGCCAGAGTTCAAATGCTATCATGCGGAGGCTGATACGGCCATGTTCACGGTTTATAGTGTACTCCGGTCAGAGGGCTTATACACAGCAGCAGTCATTCTTGACACTGAGGACACAGACAATTACGTACAAGCTGCCTATGTTGCTCAGCATGTATCAGGGCTCCTGTGCCTGAAACGGAAAGTAACACCAACTGATCACTGCCCGATGCTTGTGCAGTGAGGAAATGGCTGTATCCATCATACAAATTGCGATGGCAGCCAACGGACAAGACGTGTGTTGTGTCAGCTCTCCGAGTTTTCTATCAAAACTCGACACTAAGATACAGGATATCGTGTCTAAATTCCAAGTGTCGCCGCCTATGCCATTGCGGTCAGTGCTAAGTAGTGATTTTACCATTGATGAATTGTTACAAGCGAGGATTGTGATTTTTGAAGCTGCGATGGAGAAGTACCGTGAAGACGTCCAAGATGGCGACGAAACGGGCGACTCGTCAAAAAAGCTAAGTACCGTTTTTTCACTTAAATCCCGTAGATCTAATCAAACAGCATCCGATGACATCAAGGACCTATGTCTGTATATTTTTGGTCATCGGAACACTTTTTCCATGTCTTGTCTTAGTTCAGCTTGTCAGATAAATTACAAGCAAACAAGGCATACTACAGATCGGGACTTAACAGGTGTCACAACCCCCGATCAAGTCCCCGAACCCACCCCACAGGTCATTTATCAAGCCATCATACAGGTCCAAAATGACATAAAATTACTTGATCAGAAATTTTCAGACCAATTTGCAACACTATCTGACCAGATTTCTCGATCTTCTTGTTCCCAAAGGGAAACAATAGACCACCTGAAGAAGGAATGTGACGCTCTCCATTCTACCATTGATATGCTGATGAGTCCTTCTTCTCGTGAAGCCCATGATGATTCAGAACGCCCGCCGAGTGCTCTGAGCCGGAACCACCCATGGACGCCCACAAGTCTAGCCAGTCCAGCGAGCCACCGTACAGCGGATCTCAGTCCAGCGAGCCACTGTACATTGGATGTCGGCCCAGCGGTTCTGGTACCGACAAGCAACCGCTTCGCTGCATTGGCGACAGAGGATCCCGTCATCACCGACTCCAGCACCGGTGATTCCCGGACCGAGGCCGAGTTGGTGATCGACACGTACTTCGAAGTCTTGCAGCTAAACGGCCAGCCTGACACCGAGGAGCAGGGATCCTCCCCAACCCTAAACCATTTGCCCCATCCCTCAAAAACTAAAATGTCCTTAGAATTTGACGAGCAGCTTAATCAATACCGGAAAAAGCACAAGAAGCTGACCACTGCAAATGACAAACCGGCACCTAAAGTAAAACAATCAGCATCCACACCAACGGAACACCACTGTGCAGATGTGCTTCTAATCGGTGACTCGATGATAAAACGGCTTCAGCCCAGGAGATTGAGCAGGCAAAAGAAAGTGATGTGCCACACCATGCGTGGAGCAAAAATCCAAGATCTTGCTCCCCACGCCATACAGCTGTCGACCAAGCACGACGTATCTCGGGTAATTCTCCATGTTGGGACCAACAACACATCCGACAACCCGGAGACTATTGCCGCTCAGATCACCTCCCTCGGCGAGTCACTACAACCAATATCAGTGACAATATCTTCGATCATACACCGTAAAAACCAAACGGTGCCACAGTGCAAGAGAGTAGATGATTCTAATAATTTGCTCAAGTCCATAGCAAAGCGAAATAACTGGGGCTTCATTGACAACGGTAACATAAACTCAAACCACCTTGTGTCGGACGGTGTGCACCTCGACTCAGCAGGAGTGCGCCTACTTGCCACGAACATTATCCAACACATCAAAGGACCACCAAAGACTTTTGATAGTCGCATTCCACATCAGAAAACCCCTTTCGGTCAGAGTTTGTACTCTGATGTCCTGACGAAGCGGACTATTTGGAAAGTCCTATGATATAATTCGGTTTGGCTGGTCATTTGTATTTATATCTTGGGGTGTCACACAGTTTGCTCGTTCACTTATTAGGACTTTTCATCGATCGAGTACCATACTCGATCGCCACTTGTACGCCATAAAACGGGAAAATGCACTGTTTCTTGAAGAAAGTAGAAGTACATTAGGTGTGTAAAACCGAAATCATCCAAGGAAAGGTGGTGGCTTTCTAGGACATCCTTTCGGGACAGGTATCGTTTGAACGTGTGGACAGCCATCTTGTTCATGTCGTGAGGTGTGTGTGCGATGCGGATATGAATAAACAACAAACTTGTGTTTGACCAAGTTTCAGGATAAGGTAAAATTCGGGTTCTTATTAATTATTATTATTTGTTTCTGTTGATAAAACCAAAACACGCGATCATGGTGATGAAAACGCTATTCGTTAAATTCACCGATATTCGTTAAATTCGACAGCCATCTTGTTCATGTCGTGAGGTGTGTGTGCGATGCGGATATGAATAAACAACAAACTTGTGTTTGACCAAGTTTCAGGATAAGGTAAAATTCGGGTTCTTATTAATTATTATTATTTGTTTCTGTTGATAAAACCAAAACACGCGATCATGGTGATGAAAACGCTATTCGTTAAATTCACCGATATTCGTTAAATTCGACACTTTATCTGTGTACAATCTCGATAAATGTCATTTGTGTGCTCTGATGTATAATTTGAAAACAAAATACACTGCCTGTGAATATAGAATTGTTCTTTGCAAGGAACGCTGATATATTCATAACAACACTAGGTCTTAAAATAAGCTTCATCTTAATAAAGTTATAACATCTCTACACCTCTTAACCGTTAGGCACCAAGGACCCGTTGTTGTGGAACAACATTTAATCTTCCTGCCCAATGACGTCTATTAGAGCGTGTACAAAATATTAAAAAGAAAATTGTTGTTGTCAATGTAAATTGTGATTAAGAGCAAATTATTATTATTTTGTGGAATTAAGTTATTATTAACACATTAAAAGTTAAGGATGTGATTTATTAATATTTATTAGGTCATGAATTCATGAAATTAATGTATTAATATGTATTGTTTTGTTATTATCTACCTGGTTAATCATGAATTGTATAATTAAATGTATTTTTTGTGATTGAGGGCAGACCTAGTATATAGTACAAGCTTCGGTTTCTTGTCTGACCATCCCCATACTAATATTAAGGTTCTGTTAAAGTGTTTCTAAGTGTATAAGTTACCTAATAGTGTTGGAATAGAACAATACAAATATAATGGAATGAGCAAAAAGATAATATTAAAGGATTTCACCAGTTTCTTCTCATTCGGAAATTTTTCTTCAAATTCTAATCGCGATTGTTATTACTTCAGTCAAACATTGCTAAGTGCAACTCTGTCTGGGGTAAATGTATTGTACTTCCATAGAAAAGATAACCATGAACCATCAACTTTAATTCCTTGGACACTTTGTAAGATGTACATGTAACCTAAATTATAATTGTTGAGGTTTTTATTTACCAATTTTTGCAGCCATTTTGGCCACCATCTTACTTTCTATGATGGCCAAGGAACCAAATCCCAAAGATTATTTTACACAATGTTCAAATTGTTGATACGTTATATTCATTTTACCTATTTGGTGGCCATTTTGGACACCATCTTGGATTGTTTTAATGGTAATAAAACCTAATTGCCAGAAATTAGTTACTAATAACCATTGAGTCAAATCCAAAGGTATTTTTGTTAACGATATGACACATTTTTGAGGTGGTATATGCGGTTTTCTGTTATTTTATTAATTTTGGAGGCCATTTTAGACGGCCATTTGGGATGTTTTTAATATGAAAACATAACTGAACTACTGAAAATTAGCTACTACCATCCAGGGAATTAAATCCCAATTGCTATTTTACTAATTGATCATATTTTTTAGATATTAGTTTTGATTTTGTATGATTTCACCAGTTTTGGCGGCCATTTGTGGCCGCCATCTTGAATATGAAGGTCAAAAATAGGTCAAATCATTAAATCATCATCAGATATGAGTTCCTTGACCCCAAAAACCTTATAAACCATATATTGAACAGCAAAATAGGCTAAACCGATCAAAATAATATTTTTCAAAATGGCCGACAGCGGCCATTTTGGATTTTTGACTCTCACGGATTCCGCCCACACTTTCGCGAGGGACACCCCTGCTAGATTTGTTATATAACCTTCATAGAAGACAAATCCACTTAGAAACGAACCTTTGCTCTCCACGGTCACGGAATTGTTCCAGATGACCCAACTACTGTGCTTATCAGTTCTATTTATAGGCCTCCTTCAAGCTCTGTCGAATTTATGGGAAAACTGAGTGATATCCTTAATAAGGCCTCGTGTGAATGTAAAGAAATTATTACAACTGGGGACTTTAATTGTGATGTTTCAGAGGAATACGATAGTATGCAATCAAATCCAATTATTTCTTGCTTTAGTTTGTTCCAAATGGCGCAACTCATACATGACCCAACACGTGTCACTGAATCTACTAAAACTACCATCGATCTCATTTTTAGTTCCCACCCAGAGCTCATAAAGGACTGTGGTGTTTTACCAGTCCTAATCAGTGATCATTATCTTGTTTATGGGCTACACAGTTGGAAAACACCAAAAATGAAAGGTCGTTCAATAAATTTTCGATGTCTAAAAAATATAGACAGTGATGCATTTACGGACGATCTCCGTAATGCACCATGGCAAGATGTTTTTGGTTGTTATGATGTGGATAAGGCATGGTCTATATGGTACTCCATATTTATGAGTATTATTAACCTCCATGCGCCAGTCAAAACCAAACGCATTCGGGGTGCCTCAGTACCGTGGCTCGATAGCGAAATTCTTAAACTTATGCGGCAGCGCGATCGTGTACACAAAATTGCAAAGCACACAGGCTTACAAATTCATTGGGATTCATACAAAAACCTGCGGAACAATGTTACTAATAAAATCCGCAGTAAAAAGAGTAATTACTACACATCCGCCATAGAAGAAAATAAAAGCAACTCTTCTATGCTGTGGAAAACTCTGAAGGAGGTACTCCCTAAGAAACAAAAAACTGTACCAAATTCGATTACTTCCCCAAATGGGGAAAATATTGACAATATCGCCGACATTGCTGATACATTAAATGAACACTTTTCAACAATCGGCAAGCGTACTGCTGGAAATTACCCTTTGCGTGAACTTGAAATAGATGACAATACTGACGCCTCTATATTTGATTCTGTTGATGAAGATTGCGTAGTACCTAACATTACAGAAAATATCATCCATGTCGGTTGGGAAAGCAACAGGTCCGGATGGAATTAGTGTTAAAATTATTAAAATTGCTTCACCTTATATCATTAAATCTTTAACTCATATTGTTAACCTGTCTATAAGATGTGAGCGATACCCTAAAGATTGGAAACATGCTTTAGTAACACCAATTCACAAGGGAGGAGATAAATGTAGTACAGGTAACTATCGTCCAATTTCTATACTGCCAATTATCTCTAAGATTTTAGAAAGATGGGTACACTCATCGGTATATAGATATCTTGATGAAAACAATCTGATTCCTAGTTGCCAGTCGGGATTTAGACCCCTGCACTCAACTGAAAGCACCCTACATGACTTAACAAACAAGTGTTTTGCGGCCATGGAGAATGGACAAGTTACAGGCAGTGTGTTTATAGACCTCAGTAAAGCATTTGATTGTGTTGATCATGAAATCTTACTAAAGAAACTAGAAAGGATGAACATGTCATCTTCTGTAATAAATTGGTTTAAGTTGTACCTAAGTGAACGTAGTCAGTCTGTGAATATTGGCGGCACCATATCAAAGGTCCTGTCCGTAAACACTGGTGTTCCACAGGGGTCGATACTAGGTCCACTTTTATTCATTGTTTATACTAGTGACCTTCCATTTTGTATTGCCCCAAACTGCAATTTATTTATGTATGCAGATGACTCCACATTAACGTGTAGCTCCTCCAACATTATTATAATAGAAAGTAGCTTAAATACAGCTCTTACTAGTTTTCACAGCTGGTGCGGAAGAAACAAGCTAGCTTTAAATGCCACCAAAACCAAATGCATGCTTATTGGTACTAGGCAGAAAATATCTAATGTTAATTTAAATGTATGCATTGCTGGTAGTCGTATTGAAAATGTGAAGTCTTATAAATGTTTGGGTGTAATTATTGATGAAGCATTAAGTTGGGGCCCACATGTCGAATACGTAAGAAAAAATGTGGTGTCTAAATTAGGTATACTAAGAAGAATCCGTGATTGTATTCCTCAGCACAGCTTGCACACACTATTTGTAAGTCTAGTTATGCCAACATTAGAGTATTGTTGTACTGTGTGGGGAGGAAGGTACATATCTCACGATAATATGTTAAACAAATGTCTCAAAAGAGCCGCGCGAATAATCCTTAAATGTACCTTCCTCACCCCTTCAGAGGATATGTTTGCTCGTCTTAATTGGACCCCTTTTTCAAAAAGAGTCAAGTCAAAAAAGGCTATTCTTGTCTTCAAAAGTATCAACAAAATGACTCCTTTGTACATGACAAATATTTTCAAACCACTTACAGTAATTCGCGAAACAAGGCAATCAACCCACACGGCACTGAAAGTTCCTTTCGCCAAAAAAGAATGCTACGCCACAAGTTTCGCTGTGAGTGGTGCAAATATTTGGAATAATCTGCCCGAACAATTGCGAACATTGGACTCATTAAGCACATTTAAATCAGAGCTCCGACATGCCATCTGAGTGTTAGATATTATGCCAATTGCGCTGATCTACGGAGTTAGAACTTGGTTGCCACTATAATGTGGAGCCGGATAGGAATTTCCCCTTCTTATTTTTCACCTAAAAGGTTTTTTATTTGGCGGGTTTTCGCCTATCTCGTAAATCAGAATTAGTATTAATGTTTAGAATTCCTGTAATATCCTTGTATTTATAATATGTACTGTTATTTTATTTGATGATGTATGCAGGGCCCCAATGAAAACCAGTTTTAAACTGTTTGGGCACACCCTGGGTAAAGAAATGGAATAAATAAATAAATAAATACAACTGCATGTGCTCACTGGATGTGATCACAACTCTGGTTTCTACGGAGCAAGCAAGAAGCTCATCACAGAACGTCTTCAGAGTTCCGAAGAGGCGCATGGCTTGCTGGCAACATGATTTGGAGCGATTCGTCATTCGATACGTCTATAATTATGAGGGCAGATGTGAGGGCAGCGAAGTGAAAGGCGCAGAAAAAGAAAAGCACCATCGGACTCGCACCCGACTCGGACAGTCTCCGCCATCACTTGGAGAGTGCAAACTACAGGGTGGTCCAAAAAAAACTATACCCAACTTTGGAGGCCAGTTTCTCCTAGATGATAAAATATTTTAGTAATTTGGTTTGCATATTATTAAAGCATATATCGTTGAGCATTATTGGTGAAAATAGGGAAGATATTACATTATTATTTTTGGAGATATTCCTATTTTTAGCGAGTATGTGTAAAAATGGCTTTTCCACGGAAGCTGTCAATGCATCAACATGTTTGAATATGATATGACACAATAATGTAATGACGCGATAGTCCTTTGACAAATGTTTTTGCGAGAGCTTCTTTTATTTACACTAAAATGGATAAATAATACTTTTTAATAGATAGGCTTCTGGTTTTGTTCATTTCAGTTAGTTCAACAAATGATATAATTTCATGTATCTGGAACATCAATAGACAATTGTCATGATTTTTTGCATGATTTTTGTGGTGTGGTGTGGTGTGGTGTGGTGTGGTGTGGTGTGGTGTGGTGTGGTGTGGTGTGGTGTGGTGTGGTGTGGTGTGGTGTGGTGTGGTGTGGTGTGGTGTGGTGTGGTGTGGTGTGGTGTGGTGTGGTGTGGTGTGGTGTGGTGTGGTGTGGTGTGGTGTGGTGTTTGAATATGATATGACACAATAATGTAATGACGCGATAGTCCTTTGACAAATGTTTTTGCGAGAGCTTCTTTTATTTACACTAAAATGGATAAATAATACTTTTTAATAGATAGGCTTCTGGTTTTGTTCATTTCAGTTAGTTCAACAAATGATATAATTTCATGTATCTGGAACATCAATAGACAATTGTCATGATTTATTGCATGATTTTTTGCATGATTTTTTGCATGATTTTTTGCATGATTTTTTGCATGATTTTTTGCATGATTTTTTGCATGATTTTTTGCATGATTTTTTGCATGATTTTTTGCATGATTTTTTGCATGATTTTTTGCATGATTTTTTGCATGATTTTTTGCATGATTTTTTGCATGATTTTTTGCATGATTTTTTGCATGATTTTTTGCATGATTTTGTGCATGATTTTGTGCATGATTTTGTGCATGATTTTTTGCATGATTTTTTGCATGATTTTTTGCATGATTTTTTGCATGATTTTTTGCATGTGGTGTGGTGTGGTGTGGTGTGGTGTGGTGTGGTGTGGTGTGGTGTGGTGTGGTGTGGTGTGGTGTGGTGTGGTGTGGTGTGGTGTGGTGTGGTGTGGTGTGGTGTGGTGTGGTGTGGTGTGGTGTGGTGTGGTGTGGTGTGGTGTGGTGTGGTGTGGTGTGGTGTGGTGTGGTGTGGTGTGGTGTGGTGTGGTGTGGTGTGGTGTGGTGTGGTGTGGTGTGGTGTGGTGTGGTGTGGTGTGGTGTGGTGTGGTGTGGTGTGGTGTGGTGTGGTGTGGTGTGGTGTGGTGTGGTGTGGTGTGGTGTGGTGTGGTGTGGTGTGGTGTGGTGTGGTGTGGTGTGGTGTGGTGTATGGATGGATGGATGGATGGATGGATGGATGGATGGATGGATGGATGGATGGATGGATGGATGGATGGATGGATGGATGGATGGATGGATGGATGGATGGATGGATGGATGGATGGATGGATGGATGGATGGATGGATGGATGGATGGATGGATGGATGGATGGATGGATGGATAGATAACTTAGATAGATAGATAGATAGATAGATAGATAGATAGAAAACTTAGATAGATAGATAGATAGATAACTTAGATAGATAACTTAGATAGATGGTTCAGTTAGTGAAATCAATCATAAAAAAGGTAGGTGCAAAATGGTCACGGGATCTAAGAATATGACCCTACTAACGTGGTAGGGAATGTTAGGTTTGTGCTTTGTTGCCCACAAATCTTCAATGTACCAGAGTGTCGTGCTATGGCATAAAACTGACGGTCATCTTTGTACAATTCTGCACTGAATTGAGTACATGGTTCGTCTACAGTAAACTATTTGCATAGCTGCTTTGTTCGGACTCCAGGTTCCACATTTGAGTTCAGATATGGGTAGAAGGATTCGAGCGTAGAAACTAGAATCCGAACAGCAGGACCGTCTATAGGACGGGTGCGTGGGGAAAAAATGGGACCTTACCTGTCCTCGGAGCAACAAACCAAAGACGTCTTCGACTAGCCGTCCTCTTTCGCAGTTACCAGATTCACCAAGTGAATGTGGATACTCCGACCGCAACGTCGCAGCGATGCAAATAGTTTCTGCATTCATTTGTCTAGCAGTTAAGAACAATTTTGATGTGTTGTTCCCAGTGCCGACAGGCTCCTCTAGCCTATTGCCGCAGATTCTCAAATGAGGCCAAGCCCACGTCTTGTAGGTACCATTCTTGTTTGCACACTACCGCAAGAAGATCGACACCTTACACTATCCCTCAGAGACCCGTCTCTAGCTGTCTTACCTTTCTGCATTGTACCTTGTGTTATTGTAACCATCTCTGATCTGCTGTCGCCGACCAATTCTTAATTTCGCTTTTCCACACGATGTCGTTTCAGCACTTGGCCTGTTGCAAATTAGTGAAGGCCTGGACTACCCCAACCAGTTGCCTAGACGGATTGTAGCATCTTGACCATTCTTACAATGCACATAGTTTGTCTTCGTATAGACGACCTGCATGCCGAAACCTGAGTTGCCTATAACAACCTCTCGTCCTGCCCGTCAGCAATTTTTTCAGATGAAAACTGCTCTCCTCATCGAGCCTATCCATCGGCGAAATTTGGCCGATGACCACTATACTTCCAGGTTGCTTCAAATCAAAGGACCTTCACATCCCCGTCAAACAGCGCTATCCAAATTCCCTCAAATGCTAATTGACACCTTGTACCTATGAATTGGACTTGTGTAGATTTACCTGAAGCATCCTAAATAATTCAACCCCAACCGAATACGAGTGGATCAATTTCAATTTCAGCTACGCCGACACCTCCTCTATGTTCGATTGTCTGTTTAACCAAGAAAAGTCTTACTGTATACCTGTATGTGCCAAATGTTCATGAAAAACACAAAAACTAGTAGACTTGATCCAAGTCGGGATTCTGTGGTAAGATTGTTCATGGTCATCCACACCGTGCGCCTCGCGTCACGTCCACGCTCATCAGTAGCGCGCCCTCATGCGCCGCCCATGCTTGTGTGTGGTTCAGAAATCCCGACTTGACGAATCTGCCACACGTTTGTACACAACCTATGAGCTCATCTACCGAAAACGGTAGCGGCCAATCAAATTGCAGAATTGTATAAATTAGCATATATCTGTAATAATATGAACTTTGACCCAGATGTGTGACGGACGTTCATGTACATGTACATGTACATGTACATGTACATGTACATGTACATGTACATGTACATGTACATAGTGTACATTATATGTACACTGGTTACCAATACAACAAAGAATAATGTTCAAGCATTTATTATTTGTCTACAAATCCTTTCATAACCTTGCTCCAGTCTATTTATCAGACTGCTTGTTACAATATAATAATAATATAATTACACATTTATACCGCGCAACATATCTGTCCAGAAACAGGACACCCAAGGCGCACATCAGGAGAGAAAAAAATAAACAATTGGAGGAAAAAAGGTTCGAATCAATGAATGAAGTATTAATCAAATCACGAGAAGGTTTGGGTGTATAAGAAAGTCTTCAAATTTGACTTAAAACACTGTAGGGATGAAGATTGGTGGATGTCCCTTGGGAGAGTATTCCAAACTCGTGGTGCAGCTACTACGAGTGACCTGTCTCCCCACGATCGTCTCGATCTGATCTCCGACAACCTGTGCAAGTTGCCGGAGCGAAGACCTGAACGGCGGGGAACATTAGTTTGAAAAAGCTCCGAGATGTACAGTGGAGATTGACCGGTAATTGCCTTAAAGGTTGTCATGGCAAGTTTGTATTGAAGTCGCTGTTTGATGGGGAGCCAGTGTAGTTGCTTGAGGATTGGTGTGATATGTGATGAAGACCGGGAACCGGAGATAAGACGTGCAGCTGTATTCTGCACCTTTTGCAGTCTCTTGATCTGTCGTTGAGGTAACCCAAATAATGTGGAATTGCACAAGTCTAGACGTGAGGATACTAGTGCATGAATGAGCAGCTTTGTTGCTTGTGGATTCAGGTACTCTCTAATTCTGAACAATATGTTCCAAGAAGAAATAACCTGAGATCTGGAGATGATATCCTACGACTTGAATATCCTAGAACAAGAGTACAGGCCGGTGATAGAACTTTCACTGTATGTGCCTCCCGTGCATGGAACAATCTCCCGATCTCAGTTAGATCTTCTACCTCTGTAAATAACTTCAAAAAATCTTTGAAAACGCATCTTTTTGTATAATTTTCCTACCTTTGTATTATTCTGCAATCATTGTTTCAATTGTTAGTTTTAATGTAACTATTTTATTGTAAGTATATCTAAGTAACATTTTATAATTGTACGCGCTTTGAGCCTTTTGGGAAAAGCGCATTATAAATATTAATCATTAGGAGAACGCTTCATTAGAAGATTCATTCATAAAATTCAAGTTAGTGGGGAGTCCTTAAGTAAACAGACTCCCCCATGTCCAGCAAAGATAACCCCCATATAATGACTTAAATAAACAACCCCCCATAATAATAATAATAATAATAATAAACCATTTTTATATAGCGCATAACACATAGTGATTAAACATGTCCCTATGCGCTGTAGAGAAAGAAAAAAAGACAACAAAATACAAATACAAGATGTACTAGGTTTCAAACAAAAATGCATGACCTAAATGTTAAATAGGTGCGTCTTTAAAGCAATCTTGAACTTATCAATGGAATCAATATTTTTCAAATGTTCCGGGAGATTGTTCCATAGGGTTGAAGCAGTGTGAGCGAAGCTGCGTTCACCATATGACCTGGTTGAAACTGGTGGAATAACAAACAATTTTTTCTTATTAGAACGAAGATTTCTTGATGGTGTGTACAATGTTAACAGCTCTATCAAATAAGGTGGCGCAAAATTATAAAAACATTCGTATGCCAACAACAACATTTTGAATGAAATGCGAGAGTGAATGGGTATAGCCAATGTAATTCTCTTAGGAGAAGAGACACAGATTCATGTTTCCTAATGCGAAAAATAAGACGAGCTGCAGAGTTCTGCACAACCTGCATCTTTTGCACCTGACGAGCCGGAATCCCAGAAAGGAGGCTATTACACTCTGGCCCTGTGAGTGCTGGAACTGCTTTCAACATGCATGTGTATGCAATTGTATCTTGGCATCCAAGTGTTCATTTTGTGCAACTGGATTTTACTTTGTAGATTCGATCCAGTTCTTCGCATCTCCTCTACAAATGCCATATAGTCTAGCTATCGTGTACAAGTTTCCGGCTGTTAAGTTTGCACTATACCGTACTCTAACTAAATAAACGAACTGGTATGGAGCTAGTCTGTACTCCGATTGGCGGACTTATTTGGCATACATCGCGCATAACCATGTGATGCGTATGCAAATAATTTATGAATAACTACATATCACCGCGGGGGGTTTGATTGGCCGATCCGTCAAGTCGGATTTACTGCACTGACATGATGACATCACGTTGGTGCCGATCGCGGAACGACAACCAGATGAGGGCGCCCTTTATCCAAGGCCAACAAAGCATGCACATAATTATTCGGCCGGTGTGGACGGTAATTCTGTCCCCCGGTAAAATTGTCCGGGGGGACAGAATTACCTAGGTAAAAGTGTCCCCCTAGAGCCGTTAATTCCGTCCCCCTCCAGTTTATTCTGTCCCCTCTCTAGGTAATTTTGTCCCCCAATGTTCCACACATAAGTGGTTATTATGATGTTATTTCAATGAAAAGCCCACATGGTATTTATTATTTGGACTTCTGTTCCCTTCATCGATTTATCAAAATAAAAATAAAAATATAAATAACTGTATTAATTAAATCAACCGATCTACGTTTCTGCGCGAAAGGGAAATTAGCGGTAATCAGTATTTTCAGACTTCTTGCACGCGTACAAATTCTGTATACCCAGCACGAAGTGTGGCAGCACTTTTAACCATCTGTAATTTGTAGTACTCTACACATCCTACAGTCTGCCACAAATGATGCACCATGAAGGGGTGAACCTGTACTACACTGGTTGTTGCGTCTAGTGGGTGCTAGACTTGTGACGTTGCACGGGACAATTTTACCAGGGGGACACGTTTAACGTTGGGCAGGGAGACAGAATTACCTGGAGGGGGACAGAAATACCTAGGTAAATGTGTCCCCCCGGACAGATTTACCGGGTCACGGCCTTAAGTCTGTCCGGGGGGACACATTTACCAGGGGGGACAGAATTACCTTTCAGACCGGATTGACGAAAGCAAATTGTTAGTCTTAACTCCATGGTAAGTCCGACTTGGGTCAAGTCTAAAAAACTAGGGGAGGCCGGGTGTATACAGTTTTCGATATGCAATGTGCATGCAGTGTGTTCCAATGTTAAAATTCTCTATACTGATGCATGGATCATTGTCTCATTAGCAGATCCATTGTTTAATTCGAAAACTGTTTTGTTGTTTAATAGAAAACAAACAGTTTCTCAAGTTAAAATTTATTAGGTCTTTAGTGGGTCTAAGGGCTAGGATTGACTGGGATTGTGTGAATGTACTGAGCCACTTCACACCCATGAAATGTCCCAGATGGTCAGCGTCTCCAACAGCCTCTCCTAGTCAAACTCCTACTGCCCGGCTTCACGTGCCGATCCCTGTTGCGAACTGAGGGCAGAGGTGTGCAGGCGGGTTTCTGGCGCCTTAAAACCAGATTGCTCCGGGCAGATGGGGCTTGTAGGCCTCGGAAGGCAGCCCATCTAGGAGAAGGAAAACTCCGATTTCAAACCTGGGCAGGTGAGGTTCGTTAGCCATGGAAGGCAGCCCACCTAGGAGAAGGAAAACTCCGATTTCAAATCCGGGCAGGTGAGGCTCGTCAGCTATGGTAACCCACCGAAGCTATTCGGCAGCGGGAATAGTGGATATGTAGCAACATCTTACATTATGGCTCTAGGCGACAGTCGACATACTGACTCTACGACGACAGTCACCGCGAGGGCTGGGCCCCTTTAGGCGGTTGAGGACGCATCGCGGTTCCCTTCCGGCAAACCCTGCAGCAGCACCAGTGTCGGGTCGTATCGGCATCTGCCTTTCCACTCGGGCAACACTGGGAACGCCGAGAGGACCCCATGGCGACTGGCATCCGCCCTGGGGTCAGATTTGTGTGCCAAGTCAGCAGAGGAAGTCCCACGGCGATGGTGAGGAAGGCGACGACAGCAGGCTTGAGCGGCTGGTAGCTGTTAGCTAGACTTCCACACGTGGGCGGCCCACAGATGTGATGGTCGTACGCTCGTCAACCCTGAGCAGAGGCGGAGTTCGGTCCTGTCTGAGCGACCAGGCAGCTTTTTCCAGAGTAGCACTGCCTGCCTCAATCCGAGGACGCCCCTAGAAAAGGTGGGGTATACAAAGCCTGCTCAAATCAACCCTTGCCAGACTATCGCGACTGGCGGGGCTCTACCAATGCGATCGAAAAACACAAAAATTGCCTCGAAAGACTGTCAAAAATGATAAGATACAACTGGTTCTATTCAGCTGGAATGTGCGGACACTATTTGACCGTGCTAATAACGAGCGTCCGGAACGGAAAACTGCTATAGTCGACAGAGAGCTAGCAAGATATCACGTCGACCTGGCTGCACTGTCGGAAACGCGGTTTACTGGACAAGGGTCGCTGAAGGAACAAAACTACACATTTTACTGGTCTGGAGGGTACACTCATCAATCAGGCGTTGGCTTCGCAATCAGCAACAATCTGGTGAAACGCTTGGAGTCACTCCCTATGGCTATATCGGACCGACTTATGAAACTACGGCTACCACTTACAAACAAAAGATACATAACTTTACTAAGTGTCTATGCGCCAACCATGACCAATGATATTCAGACAAAAATGGACTTCTACGCCGCACTCGGCCAGGCATTTCAGGTCCCAAAGACGGACAAGCTGATGGTGTTGGGGGACTTCAACGCTCGTGTTGGAGGTGACATTAACAACTGGGACCGAGCGCTTGGGCCCTATGGGCGTGGAAAGGCCAACTCAAACGGCCACCTTCTGCTTGAACTCTGCACGGAGCATGATCTTGCTATCACGAACACCTTCTTTGAAATGCCGGACAAGTGGTTCAATTCATGGCAGCATCCCCGGTCAAAAAACTGGCATCTCCTCGACTATGTTCTGGTCCGTAAGGCTGACCTCAGTGACGTATGCTCTACCCGTGCAATGCGTGGAGCGGACTGTTTTACAGACCACCTCATGATCCGTACAGTCGCTAGATTGAACATCAGGAAGGCTTACCGACGCAGTTCCAAAATGAGCCAACTACGTCGGTTGGATACCACTCCACACACACTGGTGGCTAATAGGGACAAGCTCTCTGAGAGTATCACAGAGAGTGTGCAGAAGCTTGAGGGCCCATATGAGTCCTGCGATGCCCAATGGTCAGAGCTGAGAGCAAAAGTCTATGTCGGTGCCAAAGAAGTGCTTGGTTTTCGCAAACGCAAGCATGAGGATTGGTTTGACGAAAATGATACCTCAATCGGCCCCCTACTCGATGCGGTTAGAACATGCCGTCGACAAGCCCTGTCAGGCAGAGTTACCCGTAGCATAACGACCAAGCTGCGAGCTGCCAAGGCAAAGGTACAAGCAGCAACTCGTGAAATGAAAAACAACTGGTGGCTGAGAAAGGCCGATGAGCTGCAA
This sequence comes from Crossaster papposus, assembly GCA_037893245.1. Lineage (NCBI taxonomy): Eukaryota > Metazoa > Echinodermata > Asteroidea > Velatida > Solasteridae > Crossaster > Crossaster papposus. The sequence continues at coordinate 206,431 of JBAIAA010000213.1, read as the reverse complement.
TGCTTTGCGGACACTAACAACACTAAGGCCTTCTATGACTGTCTTAAGGCGATCTATGGCCCGACGCAGAGTGGAGCAAATCCCGTACTGAGTGCGGACAGTGAAAAGCTGTACACGTCACCTGATGACATACTGCGACGGTGGAAAGACCATTTTCAAACTCTACTCAACCAACCATCCCGCACTGACGATGCAACGATTGACCGAATAAAGAATCACCCTATGCACAACGAGCTAGACCACCCACCGACCATGGAGGAGCTTGTCAAGGCGATCAAAAACACCAGCTCAGGAAAAGCGCCTGGCGCAGATGGTATCCCCGCTGAGATTTGCAAGAACGGTGGACCAGCACTCCAGGCTGCTCTGCTTGACCTCTTTACTGCCTGCTGGAAAAAGGGTGAGTTACCCCAGGACTTTAAGGACGCCACGATTATCAATATCTACAAGCGTAAAGGTGACCGACGCGTCTGTGGAAACCATCGGGGAATCTCGCTGCTATCCATCGCTGGTAAAATCCTGGCGAAAATCATTCTTTCACGTCTGCAGTGCATATCTGAAGAAGTGCTCCCAGAAAGTCAGTGCGGTTTCCGCAGCAATCGAAGCACTGTGGATATGATTTTTGCCATTCGTCAGCTGCAGGAGAAGGCGATCGAGCAAAATATGCCACTCTTTGCCATCTTTGTGGATTTTACGAAAGCTTTCGACACTGTGGGGAGAGACACACTCTTGAGAAGTATGGTTGAGAAGTATGGTTGCCCCCCAAAGCTGACCGCCCTAATCAAGGCCTTTCACACCGACATGAAGGCGAGTGTCTCAGTGGCCGGTGAAAGATCTGAACCCTTTGACGTGAAGCACGGAGTCAAACAAGGTTGTGTGCTTGCACCTACTCTTTTTGCTCTCTTCCTAACGGCAGTGATCGAGGACATGTCAACCGACCTTACCAGTGGCGTGTACATCCGCACCAGGTCGGACGGTGGCCTGTTCAATCTGTCACGGCTGCGTTCTCACCGAAAAACCTTTGTGAGATGTATCCGCGACCTCCTGTATGCCGACGACACTGCACTGGTAGCTCACTCACTTCCTGACATTCAAGAAATCCTGAACCGCTTCGCACAATCAGCAAGTGCCTTTGGGCTGTCAATCAACCTCAAGAAGACAGAGATGCTTTATCAACCTGCTTCTGGTCAAATCCCCATGAAGCCTGACATTCGGATGGATGGGAGCCCACTCAACGTCGTCCAAACGTTCAAGTACCTCGGATCCACCCTAGCAGTTGGAAACACCCTTGATGCCGAGCTCAATGGCAGGGTAAAGGCCGCAGCTGCGTCTTTTGCTCGCCTGAAAGACCGACTCTGGAGTCAGCGTGGCATCAGACTGACCACAAAAATCAAGGTATACCGGGCCGTGGTATTGAGCGCTATGTTCTACTCGGCAAAAACCTTCACTCTCTACAGAAGACACGTTAACAGGCTCTCTGTTGTGCAGTTGAGACATCTTTGCACAATAATGGGTATTTCTTGGAAGGATAAGGTCACCAACGTTGAAGTCCTAAGCCGCACCAACATGCCTTCCATGGAATCAATCCTGGCCCAACTACAGCTGCGCTGGGCTGGACACGTTCTACGTATGCCAGAGGAACGCATTCCAAAGGCCCTACTATACAGTGAGTTGTCTTTAGGGAAGCGCACCCGTGGACGTCCCCTGCTCCGCTACAAAGATGTGGTTAAAAGAAACATCAGAGCAGCGGGCTTACCAGCAGATTGGGAACACATGGCCCAAGACCGACCTGCATGGCGGCTTCTGGTCCAACAGGGCGCTGAGCGGATACATGATGCATGGGCCCAGCGCGAGGAGGAGCGGCGAGCACGTAGGCATGCCCGTGCTGTTGGAACTACCTCTGCCGGCATCGTCTGACAAGACGGCCTGACGAAGAGTTTGCAGAATTGTTAAAAAAAGGGTCCACATTAAACAACTTAGATGATTTGTCAAAGTAGACATACATGTTTCAAAAACAGTTTACAAATTGATTCAGATGTAATTCATTTGTTTAATATTCCAAAGCTTCTTAAAAACGTATTTGATATTAATCTCTAGAATAAAGGGAGGAGATGTAGTGTCTTGAGCAAAGACATGTACTATCAGGACTCGGGAAAAGATCATCACGTGACCCAGGAACTTGCATAAATGGAACCGAGCAATAAACAAGCATGGCAACGAACTCGTAAAATTTGGCTTGTTAAAGTGTTTTATTGGAGTCATATCCTGAGTATAACACTTCAATGACATCATCAGGTGCCAAGTTAAATAACATTAATGGTAACATTTGAGGCCTCGTACGTGTATCTACACAATCAAAAATGTATTTAGGTTGATATTGGGTGTGCATATCTCTAGCTCTATGTGTGTGTTATAGATAATATTTGGTTTGACGTTATGATGATGTCATCAGGTGTCACATAACATTAACCCTCCTATATACAGTGCAGTTACCATAGAGCTGTCAGACCTTTCAAAACCTTTCAAGTTTTCTGGACTGAAGCGTTTTGAAAGGTGAGACAGCTGTCTGACAAATAGAACCTATGAAAGGTTTTGAAAGGTAAAACAACTCTCTGAACAAACTGGTGTTAAAAAAAAAAAAAACTTTCAAAAGGTTTTGAAAGGTGTAGTAGTGCAGTAGCAAAAAAAATTTGCGTTTTGAAAGGTTCATACTTTTTGATAGCCATTTCGCCCATTAAGCAGATTTTGAAAGGTTTTGAAAGGTAAAACCATAAGAGGGTTAAAGGTGATATTTTTAATCCTTATGTCTACACATGGAGGAATAATTATGGTCTACACAACTAAACGTTCAACCGGGTTGTTATTTGGTATGCAAAATTTGATTCGACGTTATGATGACGTCACCATGTGTCAAGTTACACGAAACAGCTTGTGTTTGTCCACAAACACATTTGTAGTTGTGGTTGATTCAGCTGCTTTGCGCCAAAATGGCAGCATCAAGCTGTATACTCAACAGGGAGCTGATGAGATGGTATTTTGAATGTTTCACGGGCCCGATGACCGGAGTAATAATGTGACATCCTACGCAATTCAGCTTCACAGCTGTAAGTAAGGATGGTTAGCTCATTGTTATAATAATTCGCTATCACCTTGAGTGGCTTGTTGTGGGCCTTGTGGTTGGCGACTTCCCATTAAACTGAACAATTAACAGAATTACATTTTAAAGTGTACGGATACAAAAAAGGCTATTTAAAATGCAGACAATGTTCAGACTTATCTACACAATGCAAACATACCACAACAACTTTAAAAAAGAAAATACTAAAAAATAAATTAGCTCATTTACAGATTTGTCTTTATGTACACAACAATTACAAATTGATACATTTATACAATAACAATGTTAGTTCAATGTAGATTAGTATTCCGGGATCGTTTGCAGGTGAATATCTTGAAATTACCTGAATCTATGAAACTGAATTCGTTTTTAAGATGCGCAAAGTCGCAAACACAATGAGAAGAGCAGTAATTTTGGGTGAGCCAATAGAAGAGGTTAACCAAAATCAATGAGTGTCCGGGACGGATTGCAATACCGCAGTAGCAGGCTGGCCTAATTAATAGACTGATTATAGCTAGCTATGTCTCCTAAGCCGTGTTCCCATCCGGTATTGTTGGAGGAATCCTTGGTTTTATTACCAGAAATAAAATAATAATATGAGGATTTGTGTCATGTTTGTACCAAATTACTTCTTGCTATGTAATTCAGAAGCAGCAATACAACTATACTTGCTACAACTTGCCTGCCCTGCTATAAAATAGAACAGGTCTTGGATTTGTTCTGATTTGCTGGCTTTTCCTCACTGGAGACACTGCTGGTGGACTTCTCCACTCTGGAAACAGGGGTTTTCTTCTTCCAAAACTGCCAAGTCTGAAGTTTAAAGGGAAGTAAAAAGCAAACCAAGCATCGTTTTAATTTGCTGTAATATTGAATGTAGTTATATGTAGACTTCATTGACAAATGATGCTTTACGACTGACAGCGTATCAAATATGTACATAATGAAAATGGGTCTGTCCATAAATAAGGGATCAATTTTTTCATGTCCCGGTTAAAGGTAGTATACACCATTTGCAGATATCGAAAATATTTACTACCGAATTATTAAGAAATGTCTTACTCAATTGAAAGTAAATAATGATTCTAGGCATCCAGTAAAATTATTGGATTTGTGGACGGCGATCGCGAAAAAACAAAGATAACATAAGAATAACTGCTCGACGCCGGTTGAAAACAAACGCTGTTTTTCGTGCTTTTCTCGACATCCATGATTGTAAAACTTCGGAAAGGTCTTTTAAACGATATTTACTATGAAATACAACCCCCCAAATCTACCCATTCATGATAATTTAAGCAATTACCAATGGTGTATACTACCTTTAAGTCTGACATACATTTATTTTCTATTGAGGACATTTTCTTTGATGCTTTCTATCTTCAATAGCGATCACATAAAAGCAATTTATCTTAAAAAGAAATAAAAACAAGTCTGAAGTCAAATTCAATGACACTTACTTGCATGGAAAATGTGGACAATTATGTTAGGTCAGAATTACGGAAGCTTAAAGTGACCATCCGCGTTTCCGCGTTTCTGAGATAATTTATCTTGGAAAGACGGAATACTGAGATAAAAATATGTCTTTCCGTGATATCGTATCTCAGAAAGACGTCTTTCCATGATAATCGTATCCCAGAAAGACGTCTTTCCATGATAATCGTATCTGGGAAAGACGTCTTCCCACGATATTTTATGTCGGAAAGATGTCTTTCATCATAGAAAGGCGTCTTTCCCATATACGATTATTACGGTGGCCCACAACTGTCACGGCAAAAGCCCCGCAGCAGAAACAAAAGCACTGCGGCAAAAGTCAAGTGTCACATTGTTGCAAAAGACAATGACGTCATCTAGTGTCATGTGACGTCAAGTTAAAGGTGCAATTTTCAAGGCCTTGTATCTTTGGAATTATTAGATTGGGTTTCAAATTGGTATGTTGGTATTCCGGGATGTGTTATATGTAATTAAAAAAATAAGGTGTCGACGTAATGACGACGTCATCGTAAATATGAACTTTTGAGTTGAATTGGACTTTCAAGCCATATCTCATCAACACAATATGCTAAATTTATTTTAAAAAATATAATCAATTTGTCACACAAATACACGACAAATGTGCGACACCGTGATAATGTCATCAAAAACGCGGATTTGTTTTTAAATGACAGGTGATAGGTCTGATCGTCTTGAAACATTTAAATATGTCTAGGGCAGTCCCACGCACACCGTAATGTTACATCTTACTAATTAATATAATGATTGACTGTGTCAAAGGTCAAGGAATATGCCAATTGAGAATTTATTATGATTGATCGCATTACATATTTTACTGAGTACATGTGATGTTGATAATTCAGTTAACTGGTTTTGTCTGAAACCAAATTGTGGCTCAAAAATAATATCATTCTTATTAATAAAATATATTAATCGAATGTATAGTATCCTTTAAAATAGATTAGAGAATGTCGACAGAACCGATATTGGTCTATAATTAGTAATATCATGCCTACAACCTTTATTTTTAAATTGGTATAACTTTGTTTTTATCCATCGGGAAATATATACTATATACTGGTGTTAAACATTTTGTTGAGGATAAATGATAAAAGGTTTCGCAAACAAATACCTTGCCTGTTTGATTACAAAAGAATTCAACCCGTCGAAACAAGGGGCCTTGTCAGAAGCCATTTTTTAAGATTGTCCGCAATCTCCTCTTGGGTAACAGTGTCTTTATGAGATTTGAATGTTTGCCTGGTGAAAAGGCAATAGGAGTTTGCGGTAACACCACGGTAATACTCTCTAGTAAGAAAGTGTCTTTAGTAAAGTCAATAAGAAAGGTGTTTGAAAAGTTGCTTTTTCGGTCGCGATATTTATGTTGCCTAGACCTTACTGTAATTAAGAGTCTTGTTGCACTTCAATATGCTATAGCCCTCACCAGCGATAATGTTGACTTGAGTGTGAACAAGTTGGCATTCGTTCAATATAATTTTAAAACAAATCATTACTGCGGACGCGCAGTTACGGTCAAACTAAATGCATACAATTATTGATCCCAGTAAAGTACCCATGGTGCATTGCAACACAATTGTGCTTTTGTACAGAACACAATTTTTTTTGGCCAGTACTAAAGACGTCACGATTTGTTTCAACTTCGAACCCACCATGCAGACAACCCAATAAGAAAGCGCACGTCGACGTAAGTTGGACGTCAGGAGTACCAGGGTCTCTTGGAATGTAATTTGGTGGAAACCAGTTTTACCAATTTGCCACATTCCATTTTTCCATGGTTTACCGAGACTAAAGTCGGCCTTTAATCAATCCGTATGGTAGTCTTTTTTCTTTTTCCGTGACACTTTTGCCTTGGCCACGACGCCTTTACTTTGGCCGCGACAGTTGTTGGCCACCGTAGTATATCGTTGAAAGACGTCTTCTTGAGAGACACGATTATCATGGAAAGACGTCTTTTTTTCGAGATATGATATCAGTGAAAGACGTCTTTCCGAGATATATCACGGAAAGACGTCTTTCTAAGATACGATATCATGGAACGGCGTCTTTCTGAGATACGATTATCATGGAAAGACGTCTTTCTAAGATACGATTATTAGAAAAAGACGTCTTTCTGAGATACGATATCACGGAAAGACATATTTTTATCTCAGTATTCCGTCTTTCCAAGATAAATTATCTCAGAAACGCGGAAACGCGGAAACGCGGATGGTCACTTTAAGCTTCCGTACAAAATGCCTTTTGGAAAGAAATTAATGTTTGTCTTATTTTGTCAATAGAGGGCGCTATTCAATTGGACTGTAAGCTGGGAATTATTTTGGTCACGTTTTTGCATTTGCCATTTTTGTTTGTAGTTTAACGTGTCATCCCAAAGTCGTAAGTAAAATTACATCATCTTAAGGTTCCTTTATTTATGAATTAACAGGTTTATAGACACTTTTGAGTTTGGGGATAAACTTGGGGTACCGGTACTTGGGGTACCGGTACTTGGGGTACCGGGACAAAACGTAAACACAAGAACAAAATACATTGTAGAGACAGTTTATTATGATTGTGAGCACATGTCATGACAGTGTGGGGTTTATTACATGAGGGGAAATAATGTACATGTATGTAAAGTATACGTAGACTTACAGATAAGGTTAAGTTTATCTACCGGCTAATTGTTCGTTACTCTGTGATTGGTTATGATTGCTTATATTTGTTTGGATAACCAGATTGCCATTGCTAATTCAGGTTTGTAATTTACCACCATTTAAAGTCAAGTTGTGTATTTGTTGTGGACAGATTAAACTGTGTTCATGTTCAACGAACAAGCTAGTCTCAGCATGGAGGAATAAGTCTCAGAGAGTCCGACACTTTATCCGCCACAAATTACACAGGTCTGATGTAACTGGGGCACCAACAAATGTAACAATTTCAAACTAATTTTAGAAATTAGCTAAAGCAATAAAAAAAATAAGATCAATAAGTTTTATGAAACTTGGGAACATGCATGATGAGGAACATGCATGATGACGAAAATGATAGTATGTCCACATGCCAACAGAAATGGTATGAAAACAAAATGGCAATATGAATTTCGTTCACATTTCACATTTATTCAACATTGTTTCTTACACAGTTGATTCTTATACTAGTTTCTTAGGTACATATGTACCAAATAGAAGATTAATCTACAAAGTGTAATTTTTCAATTAATATTATTAAACGAACCTTTAGTTCCCTAACCTTAGAACAGACAACTACAATTTACAGGACCAATTTGTGACCTGTCATCACAAAATGAGCTTGAAGTCGGCAAAATCAAAAATTGAGATATGGGTATTTCTAAATTCTGTGGAAACAGAGCTTTCCAATGGTATATCACACTTGGAGGTTTGATACTCAATATTTTTTTAATTTTTATTTTTTAGTCTGGAGTCTTAATACAGAGATTATGAGAAAACGGGCATTTCTTGCGAGAAATTGTGTAAACGCGCAAAGAAAGGCATAGTCAAAATTGTCTCAAAAACTAATTTTTTTTCCTGATCGTCCTGAAAAATTGGGAATTGATTGTTAGGGATTTAGTCAAAAACCATATAATCTCAAAATCGACCACCCCTTCAAATTTTGACTTGACTGGCCGTACTGGGAAATCACTCCAAGCGACTTTACGCTCATTTTGTGATGACAGGTCACATATAGAGACAAAACACAAGGAAAAACATAACAAGCAGGAGTAACATTACGATGACTTATTATAAATACACATTCAGCAATTAAATTATTTTTACAAATAAGATAAGTAGTCTGCTTTAACACCACAATAATTCTCTTTAGTGAGATGTGTGGTTAAAAAAAACACACAGGAGGACTCTCAACGTTTCAGAAAGTATGATCTGCCCGTCATCAGAAGACAGAGATTATATGGAGTTTGGAAGCGAGGATGCGTTAGAAGGATGCAACTCTTTATGTGGGACGTGGAGGAGCTGGAAAATCACTGAGGCGACACATTTCTAGTCTTTAAAGATATAGTAACAACATGTTGGAATTGTCTGAAGCCACTTTCTATACACTGTCAGGCATACACATTCAGCCAGAAGACATCATGGTCAGCTTCGACGTCGTCTCCCTCTTCACCAATGTCCCCACTTCCAATGCAACCACCATTGCCAAAGACAGACTTCAAGCAGACACCAGCCTCAAAGACCGCACGGACCTCACCTCTGACCAGCTACATGATAGTGTGCTCCTCGCCTGTGTCAACTCATCTAACTTCCGGTGGCGGGATAAATTCTTTGAACAATCGGCTGGAACCTCCATGGGATCTCCTATATCCCCGGTTCTGGCTAACATATTCATGGAAGAGTTCGAGCAGACCGCCATCGACACAGCAGACAACAGACTTTGTGTATGGCTCCTGTATGTGGACGACACCTTTGCGGCCATCTGGCAGCATGAGCAGGATAAAATCCGGCTTTTCTTGGATTATCTTAATGGGCTTCACAGCAGCATCCAGTTCACTATGGAACAAGAAAGGGATAGCAACATCTCATTTCTTGACATTGAGGTGTCCGGAAAGCAGTACGGGAGTCTCGCTACACCGACAGATACCTCCAAAGCAGTTCCTTCCATACCCCAAGATCAAGACTTCGATCATCCAGGCCCTCGTCCGCTGAGCATACAACGTCTGCGACAAGGAACATCTCTCCCAGAAACTCTACCACATCACCACAGCACTGCAACGCAACAGATACCAGGCCAGCCAAGTCAAGACCCTAGACATAATCCTGGCCGAATGGTCACCTACATGTACATGTATACCCAAAGCCAAATAGTTAGGGCCACTAGTTCCATTACTCTCCCTTACCTAGTACTTCACACCACATCCTCCACAAGCACGAAATTCGAGTTTTCCACACAGCTCCCCTGAAGTTCTAGAACCTGCCGACTTTACACAAAGACCAGCAAGACACAGAGTGCAGACCAGGAGTGTACAGGATCCCTTGCCAATGTGGTAAAGTGTAAATCGGCGGGACTGGCAGGGACCTCCCTAATCATTGTCATGAGTGTGGTCACAGTTTCTATAGTTCGGCATTAATGAGTCTGACAGTCCCACATAAAAGACACGACTATTCGTATAGTAAGCTTACTATGTTTTTAGTAGGCCTTTTAGTTCATTTACAAATGCAGTAATGACATAAATGATGAACAGATAGAGGCATGCATGGAGGATAACAAGCAGTACAGAAGGTTGTGTGCGTTTGTATTGACTGGCAATCGTGGTCGTCAGACAAAAGAATTGGGAGGCAAACAATGGGTCCACGATTGACAAAACGTCCACGATTTCAACTCGTGTACAAATCCTATGGCGATCATCCGAAAACGTTTTAGTACAAAAAAAAAAGGTAAGACGGTCGGACAATGCTCCGTCCACGATTGCTGGTCTATACATGACTGGGTGAGTTTGTTTTTGATTGAAATAGGGGACGTATAACAATAGGGTCCCCTATTTCGCCAAGGTCCCCGATTCCAACTCATGTGCAAATCCTAGGGCGATCATCTAAAAACGTTAGAGTACAAACAAAAGAGGTAAGACGGTCGGACAATGACCCGTCCCCGATTGAAGGCATTTACAAACTTGCGTGAGTTAATGAGGGTAACATTCGGGTTGGGGGCATGCACACAATGATGACAATCATAATCAATAAATACATGCCGGTTATCGAGTTTGTGCAAAAAACAATATTGTGTGCGCATACCATTGGGCACATTTCAATACAGATGTAGACACATGACGTCAGTGGACACATCATGAAGCATCACATTTTCAAGGCTGCAGCTGATGGGCCATTTTTATCAAAGACCAAAACATTTGACTCTTCAATTGAAATGCACAGTGGAGTGGAAACAGGAAACAATCCAGTTTTTACGATACCAACATTGTTACTTCTTAAAGACGCAAAAGATTTTTTAAATATATATGGGTCCCAATAGTCTGTGTCCAAGTATCTGTACATAATAAAATGGGCGCGAGTCTGAACTGCAGTCTGTGTCTAGGTTTTATTCCTACAAGACTGCTAACAAATTGTGCATGCAGAAAAATGACAAAGTATTAGACTGACTATACATGTACCTTAGGTTCATCGGATTGTCTGGCCCCTTCTGTCTCGTCTCTGTTGTCTTCATCTTTATTATTATCTCCATCTTCATTTTCCCTCTCCTCATCCGTCTCTATTTCCTTCTTTCTTTTTTTCTTCTTGTCTTCTTTCTCAAGGTCATTTTGTCCTGAGTGAAAGATTTGGAAATTAAAAACCATTCTTCTGAGAATCAGTACTTCAAATGTGTGCAATTAAGTATGGTTATCAATCCAGCATGATTACGGTACCAACTACGAATGCTCTTATTCGTTCTCCATGTCGGGTATTAGTAATTACATTGTTGTTGTTTGCCCTGGTAGTTTACCAGATTGATTCACAAACAACACCATATAAGAACCTTTTGTTTTTTTCAAGTTTACTCGAATATAATTTGAATAATTTCATCCACTATGAAGTGATGTAAATTCAGTTATCAAAATGTGAGGCTGACATGTACAAACCACACACCATGATACGCTGTAGCCACCGGCAAGCCACCTGGTGGTTAGGGAGCGGCTTGTTGGGATCGGCAGCGGTCCGCCAGTGGAAGGCAAGTGGCATACGTGCAGCATATTACCACCGGTGGTCTGCCGCTCAAAACCACCAGCACGATAGCCAGTGGCACCAGCAGGCCACCACCAGTGCCACCAGCAGGCCACCAAGCAGACTACCAGCAATAGCCAGCAGCACACCACCAGTAGCTTGCCGCTCAAGAACCGGAAGCGGACTACCAGCAGTAGCCAGCAGCACACCACCAGTGGCTTGCCGCTTAAACTCTGCTAACTGGCCACCAGCGGTAGCCAGCAGGGCCGATATTCATAAAAGCCTGCTAAGCCTAGTTAGAAGCTAAGTGATATTCATAAAACTTTGCTAAGCTTAGTTGGTTGCCAAGTTGGCTGCTAACGTTAGAGTTGGTCTGGGGTGTCTATAAGTCACTAGTTGGCAACTAAATCATTTGTTACGGGATATTTTACATTGGATAACATGGTTCTTGGATTCAGATTTGAGTTTTTGAGAGCCTATTTTTTAGGTTTCTCAATGTTTTATTGGTTGTTGGGAGTCTAGCCCTATGCTGGGTGAGGATAACTTCCCAAGCATAGTTCTTCTTGCGATTGGTATTGACGTCTTTGTGGCTTGCATTCCAAAACTGCCAGCAGACAACCAGTGGTCACCAGCGGCACACGGGCACACCACCACTGGCTTGCCGCTACTAAACAGCAAGCGGACAACTATAGCGGCACGAATCTCATTACGCAGCAACTGACCAATCAGAAGCCACAACATTTGTGTTCACAAAAGTCATGTTGCCGGTGGCGTTTTGTCTAAAAACTCACTGTCTTGACTGAAATATATAATTATTCCAACAAATCCACAATAAAACTTAACTAAAAAATTAAAATAATTCTTGTTTAAATCTTACAATTATTCATGGTGAAACCAATTCATCATGGCGGGAAAAGCAAAATATATGAACCAGGACAAGTTGTAGACATGAAAATGTATAATGTAGTTGTAATTGTAATATGTTGTAGTATGTAGTTTATATACAGTAATACATGTAGGTTAGGCTTATCGTAGCATTTGTACATTCTACGTACTGTACGGGTAATTTAGGTAATGTGTAAATTAATGCAATAAAGGTTCTAAGAAGACCTTTCTGAAAAATGTGTCTTAGTGTGTATTAAGCAACAAGACCAGGGGTGATAACATGGTAAACAACAGTGGTGGCGCTGTTCGTGACGTACATTTAGTAACCCAAAAAAGAAACAGCTTAAAAAGTCTGGTACTTGACCATAAGTAAGCCGGACTTTGGCAGTTAAAATTTCGTGTATATTTTGGGTCAGTTGGAAATTTATGCATGCTTACGCCATCTTTATTGGTATTGCCGCCACCTGCAGCAACACATCTGGCTGGCGTTCTTATTTGGGATAAGAAAATTCAGAACAAATCGATTGACAATAACTTGAATCGACTGACTACATGTTAATAAGCTACCATTCTAGGGGCGGGGCTGTTTCCCAAAAACACTTTATATTTCTTTCTAAGGCCGTGCCGGGTACCCGGGTACCCGTAACCCGACCGCTGATTGCGGGTACCCGGCTCCAATTTATCGATTTCATTACCTGAAACTGCCTTTGTAAATTTTGACACATTATTTCAGAAAGGCAAGCGTCTTTTCTGTTCATTGCGTGCCGATAAATTGTTAGAAAACATCTGAGTAAACCGTCTTATAAGTCCATTTACCGACAATTTCCCGATGTCTAGATAGCGGCCTAACGGATGATTGTGCTTTCTTTGTTGTCATTGTGATAAAAAGATGCCTTTGAAGTCTATTTACCGACAATTCCGACAGCTGCTATAACTTGCGGTTGACATCGTATCAGTGTTTTGTTACAGTTGTCCTTTGAGTAAGTTCCCCCCCCCCCCGTACTTATTTGTTCAAGCTTTAATTCGTTAATCTTTAAGTTACTGTTTTATGGGGTACAAAACATTTTGCCGTGTTACTGTGATTGTATAATAATCTTCTTAGTGTATCAATGAAAAATGTGCTGAATTAATTCACGATCCCATTGACCCGAACCTGGAATGTGGTTTTGAAACCTGATACTGCAGAAGAGGTATTTGCTTCTTTTGTATCAACTCTGCGGCCAGCCGGGAACATCTGCGGTCGGCTTTTTTTGCTACATTTCGTGTCGGCTCACTCAAAGGATTTAGTCCATTGAACCTTATTTATTTTGGAAAAAGACGCACCATTGTAGGCGTGCATTTATGGGGAGCGGCAAGTCAATTCATTTCCTGTCAATTTATTTACAAACATTCATTACAAGCTGAGAGTAAACTCCACGCAATCCGGGATCGCTGTTGACAATCTGGCTCTGAAAACCGGGCACTTAACTTATCTTGTCATTTTTTTTCTCACTAGACCGCCGGACTGCTTAGAAAAGGGTTTTGACTAGACCGCCGCTGTTTTGACTAGAGTTGCAAAGTAGGCCCGTGCATTGTTTTAGTTGCCGAATGCAGGGGAAGTAATAAGCACGCCATGCCAGCGTGGCAGTCGCGCTGCAGCTTGCTAGTGGAGTGAGTGGGGACATACATGCACGTGCCGACGCAGTGTATACTTCCGGGTTTTTGTTATGATCCTAATAATAGTCACGGGTACCCGGGTACCCGACCGTGACGGGAATAGGGTACCCGGGTCCCGTACACGCACACCCTTATTTCTTTCTCATATTTCTTACTCAGAACAAAAACTTAGATTTACTGGAAATCACTCAATTAAATAACGGTACAATCTTTCATTTATACTAATACAAAATACATTACATGTGTCCCTTTAAATTCTGGTTCCCACTTCAGCTTTTTTACAATGTGGGTGGAATGCCACCAATATGCCACACGCTGTTCGCTAGTGGTCCGCCGTCGGCAGTCTACAGAGAGCCGTTGGCAAACCACTAGCGGCTATCCGTAGGCTGCCAACAGTGGATCACTGGCGAGCAGGCGGATGTTTGTACCAGCAACTGCCGGTGGCATCCTGCCACGGCCCACTGGCGGCCCGCTGATGGACCGAATATGGCTTGCGAACTGGGTGTGAAGTCACATAATGTTGTTTTCAGCTTATGGCTAAAAATGGAAAATTAGTTTGGTTGAATTTTTCATATTTTGTCAGGTTAACAGGCTGGCATTACATTGTACGTATACAGTTAATGGCATTGAACCAAAAGAATGCTGTAAATTCTCATTAAGTAAAATCTCAAGGAAATGGCTTTAACAAATTGAGATATTCGGAGGTTCATGATTTTTCTTCAGTCATGTCATCTACACAGTATAAACATTAATGGTTTCACCACAGCAACACTATAGGCCAGTTTCTTACCATAAATTATAATTTATGCATGCATGTGCATAAATTAGGCCTGTAGGCAAGCAGCGAAATCGGCCCAATAAAAATGAACAGGGGTCCAAAATGTTTTGTAATTTTCTCTCAATTTTCCCAGGATTTGTCCTATTTGTCTTCGAAAAAAATAACCTGTGTGCTAGTTTACTACGCACAGAGTAAATACACACTAGCACACGGGTATTAAACCTGTGTGCTAGTTTTTACAGATGCGCTTTGTAATGCAATCGTGGAACTAACACATGGGTGTAGTACACACGCGCAAAAATCTACCAAGCTATATGTGCGCTACACGAAAAGGTGGCAGCACACGTAGGTTAAATGTTATTTGTTAATAGGCATTTTCCCGAACTTATGACAATGCAATATGTATGAGGTATAGTAAAACAAATTGGCTTATTTCGGGAGGGTAGTCGATACTAGTTTCTTTCGGTATTGGAAGTTGACAAACTAGTTCCAGAGGCGAAGTTTGTCAACTTCCAATACCTCAGGGAGCCAATATCGACTACCCACCAGCAAACCATTTATATATTGAAATTGGAGGATTCAGTACTGTTAGAGTTAATCTTCAATAGTTAGTTTTAAGACAATACCAGTACATGTACCTCCTTGTTTAAGCCTGTCATCTTCATCTTCATCTTCATCCTCATCTTGTACTATAGTCTGCTGTGTGTTGCTACTTGGTGTTTTCTTGCTGGTTTTGGATGTGTTACTTGGCTCTTTTTTGTCATCCTCATCAGAGCTCCTTCCGATATTCAGTCCAGCATTTGTCCTTCCTGAAAAAGACACAGAAAGCAGGTGGTATGTTTAAGGAGAGGATTTCAGCAAAGTTGTTTGCAAATGAAGCAAACTACGGCAGTTATGACTTATAACGGCAGGAATGAATTGCATCCATTGTAGTGTAAGATTTGAATACGGTGAACTCAACTACCTGAAACACCCAGCCAGAAGTAGCCTACTCATCTAACATATGCTGCACCCAATTATGCCAAGTATATTGAAGTGATGGAGTGATGTACATGATTCCACATTAATTTTTACAAACATGATTATCTTGTAGAAGATTGAGGGCTTAATACTCAAGGATAAACATTTTGATCCAAGTTATGTATTGTACATTGTACAATAATGATTACAAGAGACGAAAACAGTGAATTAAACATCTAACGGATTTGATTTTGTTAGTCTAAGTTGTAAATCTGAAAGTTTGGGGTTGTTTTTTGGTGTTTTTTTTGGGGGGCAGTGATTGTCAACATGTTCTACAATGAAACTTTGTGCTTTTTGTTTCAATTTTTATTAAGTTCGCCAAATAAGAATTGTGCACAATTCAGTTGGGTTATCTAGAACTTGGCCTTAACCATTTTAATTGTTTCATACAATGAAATTTGCATTGGGAGACAACAATTCAGTATTAGATGTTGGCCCTTCACCCGTTCCACATCTCCTAATGCAAATATCATCTTATAAAACCTTTGGTTGCGGTACTCGCTGCTTATTAGGTTCGAACCAACCAGCCAGCTTGGTGGTCAAGTGGGATGCACTAGAAAGCAGGAGTTCAGGTCCTAACGAGTAAGTGATTTTCTTTGAAAGACTCCCCTAGGACAACATTGAGTATATAGTGTAAAGACACGTCAGTAAAGAGATACAAATATGTGAGGTGTTCTGGCAAAATGAGATGGAACTGGGCAAGGGGTATCGTTGAGAAAACTGCAATATAATAAATAATGGGTTTCTTTTTTAAATTTTCAGATTTATTGACGATTGTAATCTTTGGCATGCCTACAAACTATATTTTGTGAAGAAATAGTCTGAAAGTAATGAAAAAAGGTGTTTTTATGGGAAAACCTTTTATGTACAAAACTCCAAACTTCAAAGGCCTTTTTCTCAACATTTTACTTGTTAACTTGTTAGCGGAATGTCCGTTTGAAGTGCAACAAACAGCATTGTAAGGAGAATTGTATTCTCATTTCTAACACATGAAAACCCTTACTTCAACCCCTGCCCAGTTCCGTCTCATTTTGCCAGAACCCCTCACATATAAGATTGCATTTCACATAACAAAAAGGGACTGGACTTCTGAGCTTACTCTGAACAGTCACAGAAGACTGCTCCTCAGGTTCACTATCATCTTCATCTTCATCTTCATCTTCATCTTCATCTTCATCTTCATCTTCACCATCATCTTCATTATCGTCATTGTCGTCATCATCATCATCATCATCATCATCCTCAAGAATCGTCTTTGCTTGAGTTTTGCACCTTGGAGCTGGAGTAGGCTGTGAGGTATCAAATCAAGAGTTTCAAAATATATCTTAGATGCATTGATTACAAAATTGGTTTATAAATTAATCCAAGTGCCCATTTTAATGCCAACAATATATGATTTAATTTCTTGTGTCATATTTGTAAGGCAATGCACAGTAAGCAATAACTCTACTTGCGGTATAATTTAATACATAATGCAACATTTCAGTTAAAGAAATATGTATAGTGCTTAAAGGTAAGATACATCATTAGTAAATGTGTGCTTGAATCATAAATGGGTGGGATTTGGGGGTTTTATTTTACAGTAAATACCATTTAACTGACCTGTTTGAAGTTTTACAATCATAGATGACGAGGAAAGCAAAAAAAAATGCATTTGTTTTTAACCTTTGTCTGGCAGTGGTTCTTATGTTGTTATTGGTTTTTTTTGCAATCGCCGTTTCGCAATCGCCGTTTCGCAATCACCGTCTAGCGATCGTGAAATTTTTTTTTTATTCAAATTTTTTAGAACAATTATAGAATATCTATAGTGCAATCATTTTGCTGGATGCCTACAGCAATTATTTACTTTCAACTAATAAAGATAATTCCCTAGTTAAATTGTTTCATATCTGCAAATAGTGTATTCTACCTTTAAGCATGCAACAAACTACAGTTTATCTTTCATCATTCACAATCATTTAGATGGTATTAATAAATACCTAGGAGAGTTCATAGCTTCTGATTGGTCGAAACTCGATCACGTGGAGGGCATTATCACGCAGTAATTGACCGGGCTTTTAAAAATTGAAGCAAATTCACTGTTTTTTTCTAAATAAAAAGGTATTTATTAAAGGGAATAACAGGGCGATGACCCGGTCATTACTGCGTGATAATTGACCGGGTTGGTCAATGACCAATCGGTAATTGGTCATCGCCTAACCTGGTCAATTATCACGCAGTAATGACCGGGTCATTGACCTGTTATTCCCTAATTAATTAATAAGGCACAGCAACTAAAAATGACCAATAGTGACATATTGTAATCTCTCATTGCTCTACTCATCAAGGTTGATACAAAACACTAATATATAGGATGTTTGAAAAGAAAGTATACAATTAGGGAAATGTATCCGAAATGGATGTTTTATAAGTTTTTAAAAATCTGGCACTAAGTATTGATGAACCAAGGTCTTATGCTTTAATTGCAACCATTTCAATTCTCAGCTGTTCCGCATGAGTGAACACTAGCTATTTACTTTTGTCTGATTTGTATTAGCTTGCGCACAAATATAAAAGGGTTCAAACAGAATCAAACACAGTAGAAGAGAAGTTTAGACATGTGCTTTGTTGCTTACAAAATTGGATTAACCCTCAGTCCTCCATAAGTCCACCAAGTTCGGATGCAGGTCGCGCCTTCCGCAACACATTAAAAACAGCATGACATTACAAGTCAATGATTAGGCCAAATGGAAATCATGAGGGAATGCAACGCTTGCACTTCATGCATGCATGTTCCAGTCTTCAACCGGACCACCATTTCTTTGCACACAAAATTCTGCCCTCCTCAGCATGTCATAAACAGCGCGCCTAATCATTGCGGCACCCTGGCTTACACAGCAACCTCGGCAGTAACATGTTTCTGCAGGTCATCCAGGTCTCTTGGTGGAGTGATGTACACCTTAGACTTAAGAGGGCCCCACAAGAAGAAGTCCAGTGGGGTAAGATCGGGCAATCTTGGAGGCCACTCAACAGGCCGGTTCAATGCGCTGACACGATTGCCAAACAATTCGGCGAGACGTTCAGTCACGATTCTTCTCCTTTGTGGGGAAGCCCCATCTTGCGCCCACAAGGCGCGCCTAAACTGAGCATTTCTTCTGCTAGGACGAAAATCATTGATGGCTGGCATGACATCTTCATTAATCATGTGCAGGTATTCATCACCATTGATGCTATTTCTGAAGCAAACCAATCCAGACTGTCAGTTTGTGGCTGTCGCTATTTCATTGGTAGTCGAAATCAACAGGTTTTTGTCCACGTAGCTGATACTCCCTTACATTGTGGGAATTCACCATGGCGTTCAAGGAAAAACCGGCCTTGTCACCGAGGACTAAAACATCAAGGAACCATGGACCCTGTGCCAGAAGCCATGTACAAAATTGACGCCTCCTCGGTTGATCACCGGGCAGGAGTTGTTGCTGTTTAATGATTTGGTAAGGGTTTGGTGCAGATCACAGCGGGTAATCCTGTTGAAGGTTGCCGGGGCCAACCCTACCCCATTACGACGACAGCTTATTATCCCGTCATGCCTGCCGCCTTCATCTGCTTCTTGCTGTGCTTCCAAAACATCACGGATAGCTTGGATGTTTGCAGCAGATCAACCAGTTCTGGGTCGGCCAGATCGTTCCTTGTTCAGATTTCGACTTGTCCCAGTAGCCTGGTACTTCCTAACATTTTTGTAAACTGTTACTCGTGTTAGACAGCGAACGTTTGGGTACTCTTGGCGGAACCTTTGAAGCACTGCAGAGACACTGTTAGTACGGTGGTACTCTGTCACCAAAAGGATCTCTGTTCTGGTGTGTACTGTAGACGAGCCATGTTGTACTCAATTCAGTGCAGAAATGTGGGAATGTACAAAGATAACCGTCAGTTTTATACCATAGCACGACACTCTGTTATGTCACATCATTGAAAATGTACGAGTCTCCACATAGTTGTGAGGACAGGCTTTTTTGTTTTGAAAAAAAACACCAAGTAGTGGGGACATTTTCGAGTCCTCATTGCGCGTTGGGTCTTCTGAAAAAGTACAATAAGGTAAAATTGGGTTAGGGTTTAATGAAAGAAAATGTAGAAGAAGACAAATTAGGGTGTTCACAGTTTGAGTTTAGAGATTTCCCTTAGCACACAAACAAATACATGTAGCTAGTGTTCACTCATGCTGAACAGCTGAAGATTGACTTGGTTGAAATTAAAGCATAAGACCTTGGTCCATCAATACTTATTGCCAGATTTTTGTAAACTTATAAAACATCCATTTTGGATACATTTCTCTAATTGTATACCTTTTTTGTGAAGTAATTGCCCATTGCCCATTACTCATTAATACATACCTTTTTTTAATTTCTGGACTATTCCAAAGAAATACATACCAAAGCATTTTTGAAAAATGCATTTGGTCATTCAACAGCTGGAGCCACCAGGGCGATCCCACCACCGTGGAATCGCTCCAGCGCCCCCTACCGGCCAACCGGCACGGACGCTACACAGCCCCCCACGAAGACCTTGTTTGCCCCCAAACAAAACGGTGGGTGCTGTTGCCGCACACCCGGCTATAACCGCCCCGGAAAGCGCATAACGCCAACAATTACAACACAACAAAAACTGGTTAAAGTTCCCGTCTAGGAGGTGGGAGGTGGCCGCCGGATGACACCGTCCCTGTCCAAACGCATCCAGGTCCCGTCCGGTAGCTCCACTTGACACCCTGCCGGCAAGACTCAGGGCCGCCCACGCCATTGGAGCGTCGACATCGGAGGGGGCGTCGGGGGCTCCGTCTGCGTCCCTCCTTCCGCCTGGGCTGGCGGGGACGGTCTGGCAGTGCTGCAGGGAACCTTGGGTAGCTTTTCAGCACCAGCCGCCGAATAGAATGTCCCAGGCTGCTGAGCGACTCGTCGCGGCCCCTCGTCCGCATGGACAACTGGGCCGGATGTAATGGGACCTGTGCCGTCACGCCGAACTGGTGATCAAAGTTCTCCAAGATAGAGGAGAATTCCCCCCGTGCCTCTGGTGCCATATCTGCCAGTGATTCCAGAGCTGTGCTCTTCAGGTGAGCCGCCAGATACATCGCCTTCTCGGACTCACTCCAATGGTTGACCGCCGCGACGCTCTCAAAATGGATCAAGTAGTCCGACCAAGATGAGACCCCATCAAACCTATCCGGGAGCATCAACGGTCTCCGGCCACCCGTCCCGATTGGTTCCGGTTTGCGGATCAGTGTTGGCGGCTCCGCTCCATTGACTTGTGTGCGGAGCAGCATTGCCGGCTCCGATCCATTGACTTGTGTGCGGAGCAGCATTGCCGGCTCCGCTCCATTGGCTTGTGTGCGGAGCAGCATCGCCGGCTCCTCTCCATTGACTTGTGTGCGGAGCAGCGTTGACGGCTCCGCTCCATTGGTTTGTGTGCGGAGCAGCTCTGTCCCATTGACATGTGTGCGGAGCAGCATTGACGGCTCCGCTCCATTGGCTTGTGTGCGGAGCAGCTCCGCTCCATTGACTCCCATGCGGAGCAGTGCCGACGGCTCCGCTCCATTGGTTTGTGTGCGGAGCAGCTCTGCTCCGTTGACTCCCATGCGAAGCAGTGCCGACGGCTCCGCTCCATTGGTTTGTGTGCAGAGCAGCTCTGCTCCGTTGACTCCCATGCAGAGCAGTGCCAACGGCTGCGCTCCATTGGTTTGTGTGCGGAGCAGCTCCGCTCCATTGACACGTGCGCGGAGCAGAATTGACGGCTCTGCTCCATTGGCTCGTGTGCGGAGCAGCTCCGCTTCGTTGACTCCCACGAGGAGCAGCTCTGATGGCTCCGTCCCATTACCTTGTGTGCGGAGCAGCCTCATCCCGTTGCTTCCCGTGAGAAGCAACTCCAGCGGCTCTGCTTCATTGCCCCGTGTGAGGAGCAACCTCGACGGCTCCGCTCCACTGTCTGGTGTGCGCAGCAACTCCGCTCCGTTGGCTCGCTGGGGAAAACCCTGCCCCGTCGCCCCGGGGCGGCCTCCCGTCTCCCTGCTGGCCTCGAACAATGACTCCCTGCCTCCGGCCTTCCTTTTCCGGCTATACTCCTGTGACTTCATGAACGCCTCCATCTCGGTTGCGAGCGTGATGGCTTCGGTCAGAGTTGCCGCCTTCCAGGAGTTGCCGCCTTCCGCCTTCTCGGACTCACTCCAATGGTTGACCGCCGCGACGCTCTCAAAATGGATCAAGTAGTCCGACCAAGACGAGACCCCATCAAACCTATCCGGGAGCATCAATGGTCTCCGGCCACCCGTCCCGATTGGTTCCGGTTTGCGGATCAGTGTTGGCGGCTCCACTCCATTGACTTGTGTGCGGAGCAGCATTGCCGGCTCCGCTCCATTGGCTTGTGTGCGGAGCAGCATCGCCGGCTCCGCTCCATTGACTTGTGTGCGGAGCAGCGTTGACGGCTCCGCTCCATTGGTTTGAGTGCGGAGCAGCTCTGTCCCATTGACATGTGTGCGGAGCAGCATTGACGGCTCCGATCCATCGGTTTGTGTGCGGAGCAGCCCCGCTCCATTGACATGTGTGCGGAGCAGCGTTGACGGCTCCGCTCCATTGGCTTGTGTGCGGAGCAGCTCCGCTCCATTGGTTTGTGTGCAGAGCAGCTCTGCTCCATTGACTCCCATGCAGAGCAGTGCCGACGGCTCCGCTCCATTGGTTTGTGTGCGGAGCAGCTCCGCTCCATTGACACGTGCGCGGAGCAGAATTGACGGCTCTGCTCCATTGGCTCGTGTGCGGAGCAGCTCCGCTCCGTTGACTCCCACGAGGAGCAGCTCTGATGGCTCCCCCCCAATTACCTTGTGTGCGGAGCAGCCTCGTCCCGTTGCTTCCCGTGAGAAGCAACTCCAGCGGCTCTGCTCCATTGCCCGGTGTGAGGAGCAACCTCGACGGCTCCGCTCCACTGTCTGGTGTGCGCAGCAACTCCGCTCCGTTGGCTCGCTGGGGAAAACCCTGCCCCGTCGCCCCGGGGCGGCCTCCCGTCTCCCTGCTGGCCTCGAACAATGACTCCCTGCCTCAGGCCTTCCTTTTCCGGCTATACTCCTGTGACTTCATGAACGCCTCCATCTCGGTTGCGAGCGTGATGGCTTCGATCAGAGTTGCCGCCTTCCAGGAGAACAGGTGACGCTGCAGCTGTTCCCCCCCCAAGGCCCTCCGGAACGCCGCTACGCCCAAGTCCTCCCGGGCCTGCGCAGGGAACCTTGGGTAGCTTTTCAGCACCAGCCGCCGAATAGAATGTCCCAGGCTGCTGAGCGACTCGTCGCGGCCCCTCGTCCGCATGGACAACTGGGCCGGATGTAATGGGACCTGTGCCGTCACGCCGAACTGGTGATCAAAGTTCTCCAAGATAGAGGAGAATTCCCCCCGTGCCTCTGGCGCCATATCTGCCAGTGATTCCAGAGCTGTGCTCTTCAGGTGAGCCGCCAGATACATCGCCTTCTCGGACTCACTCCAATGGTTGACCGCCGCGACGCTCTCAAAATGGATCAAGTACTCCGCTCCGTTGGCTCGCTGGGGAAAACCCTGCCCCGTCGCCCTGGGGCGGCCTCCCGTCTCCCTGCTGGCCTCGAACAATGACTCCCTGCCTCCGGTCTTCCTTTTCCGGCTATACTCCTGTGACTTCATGAACGCCTCCATCTCGGTTGCGAGCGTGATGGCTTCGGTCAGAGTTGCCGCCTTCCAGGAGTTGCCGCCTTCCGCCTTCTCGGACTCACTCCAATGGTTGACAGCCGCGACGCTCTCAAAATGGATCAAGTAGTCCGACCAAGACGAGACCCCATCAAACCTATCCGGGAGCATCAACGGTCTCCGGCCACCCGTCCCGATTGGTTCTGGTTTGCGGATCAGTGTTGGCGGCTCCGCTCCATTGACTTGTGTGCGGAGCAGCATTGCCGGCTCCGATCCATTGACTTGTGTGCGGAGCAGCATTGCCGGCTCCGCTCCATTGGCTTGTGTGCGGAGCAGCATCGCCGGCTTCGCTCCATTGACTTGTGTGCGGAGCAGCGTTGACGGCTCCGCTCCATTGGTTTGAGTGCGGAGCAGCTCTGTCCCATTGACATGTGTGCGGAGCAGCATTGACGGCTCCGCTCCATCGGTTTGTGTGCGGAGCAGCCCCGCTCCATTGACATGTGTGCGGAGCAGCGTTGACGGCTCCGCTCCATTGGCTTGTGTGCGGAGCAGCTCCGCTCCATTGACTCCCATGCGGAGCAGTGCCGACGGCTCCGCTCCATTGGTTTGTGTGCGGAGCAGCTCTGCTCCGTTGACTCATATGCGAAGCAGTGCCGACGGCTCCGCTCCATTGGTTTGTGTGCAGAGCAGCTCTGCTCCGTTGACTCCCATGCAGAGCAGTGCCGACGGCTCCGCTCCATTGGTTTGTGTGCGGAGCAGCTCCGCTGCATTGACACGTGCGCGGAGCAGAATTGACGGCTCTGCTCCATTGGCTCGTGTGCGGAGCAGCTCCGCTCCATTGACTCCCACGAGGAGCAGCTCTGATGGCTCCGCCCCATTACCTTGTGTGCGGAGCAGCCTCGTCCCGTTGCTTCCCGTGAGAAGCAACTCCAGCGGCTCTGCTCCATTGCCCGGTGTGAGGAGCAACCTCGACGGCTCCGCTCCACTGTCTGGTGTGCGCAGCAACTCCGCTCCGTTGGCTCGCTGGGGAAAACCCTGCCCCGTCGCCCCGGGGCGGCCTCCCGTCTCCCTGCTGGCCTCGAACAATGACTCCCTGCCTCAGGCCTTCCTTTTCCGGCTATACTCCTGTGACTTCATGAACGCCTCCATCTCGGTTGCGAGCGTGATGGCTTCGATCAGAGTTGCCGCCTTCCAGGAGAACAGGTGACGCTGCAGCTGTTCCTCCCCCAAGGCCCTCCGGAACGCCGCTACGCCCAAGTCCTCCCGGGCCTGCGCAGGGAACCTTGGGTAGCTTTTCAGCACCAGCCGCCGAATAGAATGTCCCAGGCTGCTGAGCGACTTGTCGCGGCCCCTCGTCCGCATGGACAACTGGGCCGGATGTAATGGGACCTGTGCCGTCACGCCGAACTGGTGATCAAAGTTCTCCAAGATAGAGGAGAATTCCCCCCGTGCCTCTGGCGCCATATCTGCCAGTGATTCCAGAGCTGTGCTCTTCAGGTGAGCCGCCAGATACATCGCCTTCTCGGACTCACTCCAATGGTTGACCGCCGCGACGCTCTCAAAATGGATCAAGTAGTCCGACCAAGACGAGACCCCATCAAACCTATCCGGGAGCATCAACGGTCTCCGGCCACCCGTCCCGATTGGTTCCGGTTTGCGGATCAGTGTTGGCGGCTCCGCTCCATTGACTTGTGTGCGGAGCAGCATTGCCGGCTCCGATCCATTGACTTGTGTGCGGAGCAGCATTGCCGGCTCCGCTCCATTGGCTTGTGTGCGGAGCAGCATCGCCGGCTCCGCTCCATTGACTTGTGTGCGGAGCAGCGTTGACGGCTCCGCTCCATTGGTTTGTGTGCGGAGCAGCTCTGTCCCATTGACATGTGTGCGGAGCAGCTAGCATTGACGGCTCCGCTCCATCGGTTTGTGTGCGGAGCAGCCCCGCTCCATTGACATGTGTGCGGAGCAGCGTTGACGGCTCCGCTCCATTGGCTTGTGTGCGGAGCAGCTCCGCTCCATTGACTCCCATGCGGAGCAGTGCCGACGGCTCCGCTCCATTGGTTTGTGTGCGGAGCAGCTCTGCTCCGTTGACTCCCATGCGAAGCAGTGCCGACGGCTCCGCTCCATTGGTTTGTGTGCAGAGCAGCTCTGCTCCGTTGACTCCCATGCAGAGCAGTGCCGACGGCTGCGCTCTATTGGTTTGTGTGCGGAGCAGCTCCGCTCCATTGACACGTGCGCGGAGCAGAATTGACGGCTCTGCTCCATTGGCTCGTGTGCGGAGCAGCTCCGCTCCGTTGACTCCCACGAGGAGCAGCTCTGATGGCTCCGCCCCATTACCTTGTGTGCGGAGCAGCCTCGTCCCGTTGCTTCCCGTGAGAAGCAACTCCAGTGGCTCTGCTCCATTGCCCCGTGTGAGGAGCAACCTCGACGGCTCCGCTCCACTGTCTGGTGTGCGCAGCAACTCCGCTCCGTTGGCTCGCTGGGGAAAACCCTGCCCCGTCGCCCCGGGTCGGCCTCCCGTCTCCCTGCTAGCCTCGAACAATAACTCCCTGTGTATTCCATCGCTCCCTGAGATGGCGCTGTTCTGGTGACCTGTCTCCAGACGACTCCCCGCCTCCGCTGCGTCGACGAACACAACCCGCGAATGCTCCGAGCGGAGCGACCTGCCGGCCGCGCCGCCGTCCACGGCCCTGGGTGGCCCCTCCTCAGGCTGAAAAAGCACCGGTCTCGAATATGGGCTGTAGGTGTCCTGGCGATGCCCCGCCCCCGCTGCGCTGACGGGCACGGCTCAGGCTCGCTCCGAGCGTAGCGAACCGTTTGCCGCGCCGCCGTCTACAGCACGGGCCGAGCTGTATAGAACAACTGAGGGATGTCTCGATGAGGCCCCGCCCCCGCTATATCGACAGGCACAGCTCGGAATTGCTCCGCGTGGAACAAAATGTCTGCCGCGCCGCTGTCTACAGCACGGGCCGGGTCCCCCCCGGACTCGGTAGCGACCCCAGACAATTTATGGGGAAGGGCGCCCTCACTCCGAATCGGAGTGGACGCACCGTCGCCCCCCCAAACCATTGGGACATGTCCCGAAATTCCCCGCTATCATTTCCCAATTCCTCCCCCAGGAAACACCCCGACTCCCAGGAAACCACAGCCCCCCCAGAGCTCTCCGGTAAATCCTTAAAGAAGGCCTCTAACTCCTCCGGTGTGATGCACGGAGTGCCCGAATGTTCTCTAGACTGGTCCCCGTTCTCCGGGCCCATACCCTGGCCTGCCCTCTCGCCGTGGGGCGAGTTGGCCGCAATACCATCGTGGTTTTGCGAAAACATGAACACTTCACCTGGTCTTTATTTCGTCCTCTTGTATGCCGACCGCTGCCACCAATGTAACGTAGATTTTGCCTGGGGTCGACACAACACACAAGAAAGAATCTAGACACAAGTGTTCCGTGATTTCCGGTGAATACCTGCCGTTTACACTGACATGAAGCTCACATAATCACGCGGTCTCTAGAACTGGTCAGAACTGGTTCGGCGTATGCGCGATCCGGGGACTGGTTTTCGGAGCGCACCAGCAGGAGCCACCAGGGCAATCCCACCACCGTGGAATCGCTCCAGCGCCCCCTACCGGCCAACCGGCACGGACGCTACAATACATTACAATATTTTGTGAATGAAGGTAGTATACACCATTGGTAATTGCTTGAATTATAAGGAATTGGTGGATGTGGTGGGTTTTATATTATAGTACAAAATTATTGTTTAACTAACCTGTCAGAAGTTTTACAATCATGGATGCGAAGAAAAAAGCAACAAGAATAACATTTGTTTTCAACCGGCGTCGGGCAGTTCTTGTGGTTCTTGTTTTTTATCGCATGATTGAAATGACTTTGCTTATCAAGGCATAGAACTTGCTGCAGAGCGGATTTCAACAACATCATTCCCTGCACATGATGTCAAAGAAGGATCGTAAAGAGCGTTGTGCATTTTTTTTCCCTTCATTGCTGAGTTCAGCCCATTATTTTCTCTTCGTTTTCCAAAAATGTTTACTACCAAATTACTAAAGAAATCTTACTAATTTAAAAGTAAATAATGATTCTAGGCATACAGAAAAATTATTGCGCTAGATATCCTGTAATTGTTCATTTAAAAAAAAATAAAAAAATATTGCAATAGCTGGACGGCGATCGCGAAAATAAAAAAGAACAAGAAGAAACACTGCCTGATGCCAGTTGAAAACGAATGCCTTTTTCTTGCCAACCATGATTGTAAAACTTTAGAAAGATCAGTGAAACTATATTTAATATAAAATACGGTACACCCCCCCCCCCCCCCCCCCCCCAAATAGCGATAATCGTCTGTTTCCACACAAAAACCAGCAGATCGACTTCCCATAATGGTCTGGTAGCCTGTTTTTAGCCTTGTTTCTTGGCTTAGTTTCTTTTCTTAGCCTTTTTCTGAACCTTAATAACCCTGTGGTTTCACAGCCTACCTTTATAACTTTCTTTTGGTATTCAAAATAATAACCAGGTGGTTCCGGTTCTACCCAACATTGTGATTTGTTTATGCCAACTTCCATCCGTTTGGTTACATAAGGCAGGATTTTAGGCCATCAACATGTTTGTTTATGCCCAGTTATTTTATAAACTGAAAACTTTGTTTGGAATTGAAAAATAGCTTGTTTTTCCCAATAAAATAACGAATAAACAAAAAGTGAATCATTATTATTTATTTCACTACACAATAAAAAAATACAAAACACATGAAAAAAAGTTCTTCTTGAATGAAGTTAAGCAAGATTCAAATAGGTTAACTGGTGTTGGTACATGTAGTTAACATAACTAGGCGAGTCATGATTGCGTGACTTTTGTGATCCAGTCAATTGGACTAAACCTAAGATCCCCTTAAACCTAAGACCCTCCTAAACCTAAGACCCCTCTAAACTAAACTCCCCCCCTAAACCTAAGATCCCCTAACAAATTTGATTCTACGACTTCTTGTATTTTCGACTTTAAACTCAAATTTTGGACTTAACCCAGAGTTGAATGTGCGCCAAACAAGACTTGAAGGGCACAATCGCATACACACAGGCCTTACATTAAATGACGAATGCGCTACATATAACTTTATAAAAACTTATTTACGATGAGAAGGCAGTCGTATAGATATACCAGAAATGTTTCACTGTACAATAGTTTTGAGTTCTCATTTTCCCACCTTAAAACTAAGACCCCACCCTAAACCTAAGACCCCACAAACCTAAGAGCCCCCCCTCCCTAAACCTGAGATCCCGCCCTAAACCCAAGACCTCCCCCTATAACAAAATCGAATTGCCGACTTATAAACTTTATTTTTAACTTTGAAACTCAAATGTTCTACTTTAAAAGTCAAAAATTCCAGTTTAAAAGTCGAAAATTTTATTTTTTCTTCAGTGGCCGCAATGCTTTTTAGTACGTTTGTCTAGATACAGGCTTAGGAACAATCTAAATCAAAAGGATTTAGAAATGGACTTTTTGGAGAGTTTTCAATTCAGCTATCCGAAAATACCCAATTAAAATATGTCAGAAAGTACCCAGCCCTCCCCTACAACTAGGATATTAGGAAAAATAAGGACACATTAAAAACAAATGGGACCCATAGAACTCGGGACACATAGAACCCGGGACACATAGGGATGACCCCGGCTCTAGCCACAGAGCTTCACTCTCTCAATACTCAGATAACATGTACATGTAAGGCCAAAACTAGTTGTTCTATATAGTGCGCCATCTATTGTGATGTAAATACTCCTGAATAAACTAGTACAGTAGTATAGTGTGTGTAAGATGCTGTATCTTGACTCTTATTTTGATAACGACTCTACCAGAGTGGAGATGTTACAATACCAACAAATATTTACTACCAAATTATTAATAAACAACATTGTTTGGTATGTTTAAACATACAAATCAGGAGCCAAGGACAGTTGATTTTGTTAATTTTTTGACATTTTTTCAACAACAATGTGCAGTATTTTTTAACACAAAAATCGGGAGCCAATTACAATGGTGTTCGGTATATATCTTGTGTTTGGTAGGACCTGATTTTACTTTAGTTTTAGCAATTTTCCTCGAGTCCACCTCATCAACACTTTTCGTCTCTGGTCCCATACTGGAAGTCTGGTTAAAAAAATCCAATTATCAAAGCAGAACAATGATCTACTAAAGACCAAATAAAATCAACATATGTTTGTTTTCACATACATGTATAGAAGGGGGGGGGGGGGGAGGCAATCAGCATTTCATGGGGGGCACCAGCTTTCTATGGTATGTTGAGTCTCTGTTTGGTAAAAAATCATGCTCCTGCATAATGTCCAATAAGTGCCTTACAATTCCTCGCTTAATCCATTGACAATTGTAAACAATAAGCTACCGGCTAAAAAAACAAAAACCCACAGAAAATTTGGACCTACTTTTATTATTAAAAACGGTTTATTGATAAAAAGATAGACATGGCAGCCCGGGGGCTGAATTACATCAAACTTTAGAGTATATTAAAACAACAAACATTAAAAAGAATAGCACTAAACATGAAAAATTCAATCAAACAAAGAAAAATATAAACCACAATTCTAAGTACAATTACCATTAAACAATTTTAGAACAAAACAAGACAGAGCAGGGAGAGACAAGACAAAACAGGACAGGAAGGGACAGGAAAGTACAGGAAAGAAAAGGAAGGGACAGGAAGGGATGGGACAAAACTAGACTAGACAGTCGTTAATAATCAGCAAAATTTACAACCACTTGAGAAAAAAATGACATGTTTATGTCACGTCACAACACACGATGACGTCATTGTGACGAACTTCTAGAAACATATATATTGCTGGTGGTATCGTTGTGTGCCAAGTATCAAGTATACCTTATGCCCAATTTACATTTGGCCTGCGATGGGTCTACAAAGCCCGTATCCTGCCCATATCCCCATTTCTGTGTGGCCTCCGTGCGGAGACAGGAGGCCGCCGGGAGGCCGCCGGGAGATTTTTGTACGGATTCACGGGCACCGCGGCCTCTACGATTTTGTTCAGCAAGAAGTTATAAAATTGTAAGCCCGTAGGTGGCAATGCACAATCCCCGCACGGAGGCCGCACGCTGATCGTGCAGAACAAAAATTTTAGGTGAATATTTTAGGTGGACATTGGGGCCAAAACAAAATCTGAAAATTTTGAAAAACAGAGCTCTGTCGATTGCTAAGAGTTTATAAATTGAAGAACTCTAACCCACTTGAGTAGTTATTATAGCTAGCATTCATGAGCAAATTATACACGCTTTTGGAATCTCCCTAATTGTAACACATGTTGTGGTGATAATGCACCATTCCAAAGAGGTGGTTGAGAAGTGGTCGAGAATCCTTTATAGATAGTCACGAGGTCATATCTACTGGCAAACCATAACTTTTCAGGAGGCGAATCATATAGAAACGACGGTTTGCTCGTGCGAGTATACTGTCGATATGAGTACTCCACTTGAAATCTTGCTGGATATGAACACTGAGTAATTTGACAGATGTGATTGGTCCAGGAGACGTTTATTGATCTGCAGGACTGGAGGGGTGGGGGGTTTCGCGCAAACCTGGTTACACCACTTTGCAAATTCATCTACGAAATGGTCAAAGTCTAACTTGTGGACATGTTCGCTCTCAATGGATAGAACTGCCAAGTTGTCTGTAATTCTGGTGTTTTTCGTGGATTTTCTTGTGACAGTTTGTTTCTTGTGACAGTGTGGATTTATTTGCCTATTTCCTTTAGCAGGTGCATCAGTGCTGAAAATATATCTTTTACCACTTGGCAAGCGCCCACTCTGCAAGCCCAACGTGTGTCTGACAGACGTTTCAGTTCCCGTATACGTTCACAAGGATTTTTCTGAATGCTCACCCATTTTTAATAAACAAAAGATCCCCTCACAAATACCTAGACCTTTTACAGTAGAGCAAAGGCGATGAGCATGACAGTGAAGATAGTATCCGTTGTGTGCTTCTTGTTTGACTTGTGCAGCCACACCGCTGATCTTGCCGCTGATGAAGGATGCTCCATCATAACCTTGCCAAACTGAGTTGGTTTAGTAATCAATCCAATGGCTTTAAAGAACATCAACTATTGAATTTAAGAGTGCTTTGAGATCAAGCTTGAATGCAGCTTTCCCAAATCTGTCCTTATCAATTCACGTATCAATTCCGTATCAATTCACAAGGGAGATTTGTTCGGTCTTGGACACAGCTTTGTTTTCACCAAGTATTGAAAATACTTCGGTTTCTTTTACTTCCTGTATGATATCTTTTCAAATTTGTTCGGCAAAGGTAAGTATCAATTTGTTTTGGATCTCTGGAGTAGTGTCTCTGCATTTTTCGGGCCACTTTCTAGACGCTTCTTATGGACTTCATTATGCTTGGTTTGCAACCAGTTCCAGAATTTTGATTACATTGCAATAATTAGCAACTCCTTCATTTTTCCTATGCCTTTGTTGTGAAAGTTTTTTAGTGCAAGTCACTACACATAGAGTACGAGGCTAACTCTGGGTTTTGCCTGAGCAGGACCCATAGACAGGGTACTTAGTGTGTCTTGGTCTTGCCCTTCTTTTTCTGCTTTGTGATATGTGCCTCCAGTCTGTCAACGCAATTCTCAGGGAAGTCATCTTTGTTGCTTGAATTAGTATCACTTTCAGAAACTCTACCAGTTGCCCCCTCAAGTTCTAAAACATCATCAGGGAGTGACTCCTGCTCTTGTTGCTCTTGTGTTTCATCTTTTTGAGACCCTTGTCCCTGGCACACCGTCACATCTGCAACCTGCGATCCTCCGCGGAAATAATCCTTAATTGTTGACATTACCTAGGCGAACTAACGTGCAAACACATACCACACACAATTATGTGAGCAATGAAAGTGACCTACCCTTTATACAAGACATCGGTATCGATCCGATCACGCTTGGATAGCTAGCTATCTTCTAGGGTTACCACTCACCCACCCAGCCATACATGTACATGTAGAATGATACGCTTTTTTTTTTTTTTGACTGGAACCATAACTGTATAACCTACAGATCATTCCACAGACATTTTGAACAGTTTTGTTTGTTTGGTTTGGTATAAAGGAAACTGGAATATTTTTCGGGGGGGGGGGGGGGGGGGACACCAGGGATTAACGACCTTTGCTGACAGGTAATACAAGCTACATACACACCTGTGTTCTGGCACTGCCATTTGCTGCATCTAGGAGTGGTTTCAGCTCTCGCACAGATTTACTTGCTGAGAAGTGTGTCTGGTAAATGAAGAATACACAGATAATGATCAGGACCTTTACAAATGTAGATATTTTTTATAATCAAGAATATCCTTAATTCCACTCTTCAATTAGGTGAAGTGTTTCACATGTGTGTTCTCAATTTTGTTCTTCTATTAAGATCAACCTAAAACTTGTCATAGATAAAGATCACCTGCATTGTAGACAAGATACGTGTCGTGTGACGCCAGCATTAATTAAGGGGATTTTTTGATAGTACATGTAGTCTATATTCCCGGATATACAGTCCGATTGGGTTCAAACTTACCGGTATGGTGAAATCTGTTATATAAATTGATGTGATGTCATGATGACATCATGTAAATTATAATGTTTTTGTCATTCTTTTTTTAACCTTTAATCCACATCTCATCAACAGAACATAATAAATTCAACATTGTCTTTGTATTAGGTTGCATACATGTAGGTCATACACATAATATGAATACAAACTTGAAAAATGTGTGATGTCATCATGATGTCATCAACAATTCCATTTTTAGGAACAAATAGAAGGAAATGTCCGATCATCTTGAAACTTGGTGGGTTGTAACTGCTAGAGTACAATAGTAACGGCTTGGAACCTAGAGTAGATGTTTGCAGGAATTTTAACAGTTGCAGTCTGATGGCTTTCTAGAGAGGTATCCCTAGGCCCAATGGTATACTACCAGTATCTATATGTCCATTGATTTTGTTTTATGTGACGTAACCTGATACCTGATGACTTTGAAATAGCTAAAGACTGTCTGTTTGTTGAACAGAACATATCGCTTTTTCTTCGTCAGTGGATGACATCATCATGACATCATTTCAGATTTGTAATACTATTATCAATATTTACCTACCAACTGAATTTCATAAACATCTAATATTTCATTTTATGCTTTTCACAAAATTGCAATTTTGATGACGTCATGATGGCATCACATTTTTCACAATTGTATGCATATCTTTAACCTATACTCCACCTACATGTACATGTAATACAAGAACATTTTGAATTTAACTTTTTTTATATGATAAATGCATAAGTTAAAACAAACAATAACAAATAAATCAAACAATTCACACGATGTTGTGTTAATGCGTCACTAAATACCTGGTAGATCTACCTCGGGTATACAAAGAGTGGTAACAAATAGTGAAAAAAGGAGAGAGGGGGGGGGGGGGGGGGACAGAAAACTTTAACGAAAACAAGTGGCTTTTTTTGGCAAAATTTTGCCATTTAAATTCCCCAAAAGCATTAATCAACCATTAAAATGGTTTAAACTCTCTCCGGGAGTGCCTAGACTTTGTTTCAGTCCCAGCTTGCACCAGAGATTTGGCGCTCTGCAAAATCGCACGCCTAGAAAATCGAGGTGTGCATTCTTCCACACACCTGTGATTTTCAAATCAGAAGGATCGACGTTTCATCATTAAAAATTCTGCCAAGACTTGAAGTCTTTTTTTTATTATTATTATTCGACCCAACAACATGGAATATACAAGGTAGAAACAAGACAAACATTCTCAAAAAGAAAACAAAACAAATTAACAGGTATACAAATGTAATAATAAAAACCGAAGACAGGATGGGAGCCATATCAATATACAAAATAACCGAAGACAAATTGAATAAAAACAACTAGAAAATGCAACAAAATATGTGGGGCCAGGGAAAGCAAAAGTAAAATTAACTACTGTTACCCGCAGGTATGCTATCCCACACATATTTACACAGGGACAAATAGATGTAGCAAAAACACACAACAAAAACAATACTAATTGGCCCCCATTGATAAACTAATGATGGCATTAACCGGATAAATCTTAGTTTTCAGGAAAGAATGAGTGCTTCAGATCTCTTAGAAAATGGGAGGAAGAGTTGATGACAGCAGAATCTTTAATATGGGGGGGGGGGGGGGGGGGGAAGAGCATTCCAAAGTCTAGAAAATCTACGGGTAGGGGAGTGAAAGAGAGCTTGAGTACGGGCGGGGAGATGTCGAAATGTGAGAGAATCGGGATGTCTTGGATTAATGGCCGTGTTATCCGTGACAGATTCACACTTACAAAGACCATACAAACATTTGTGAACAAAGGAACAGGTAAGGAAATCTCGTCTGGAGGAGAGAGACAACCAGTTCAACTGGCCTAACCTATCCTCGTACGACATCTGACCTCGCTTTTGCTTCAAAGCTACTCGGGTTGCGGTTCGCTGCACACGTTCAACCAGCTGTTGTTGGGACAATGTGTGTGTGCACCAGGAGGGGACGCCGTATTCGAGGATAGGCAGGACAAGGGATTTGTAGAGAAAGAAAATAGCCTGGGTTGAAGCACCACCAGCAACTGTACGGATGAATCCTAGGAGACGAGTCGCACAAGAAACAATAATGTTGATATGTGAATTCCATGTGAGATCTGAACTGATAGTGATGCCGAGATATTGGAAGGTGGAGGTAGTGGATACAGGGATATTACTGAGATGGTACGCAGAAGGATGGATGTTCCAACTGCGAGTGATATGCATGACCTTTGTTTTCGAGGAGTTGAAGTTCATTCTATTTAGTGTGGACCACTCTGAGAGACTGTTGATGTCAGTCTGCAGATGATGCTCATCCGTGTCAGACTGAATAACACGGAAGAGCAAGATATCATCTGCAAACAAAACACAACTAGAGGAAACCCTATGTGGAATATCATTAACAAAGAGGTTGAACAGGTTAGGACCAAGGACACTCCCTTGAGGAACACCCGATGTGACATCCACACAAGACGAAGCATTGCCCTGGAAGAGAACACGCTGCTTACAATTTGTCAGAAAGGATTTTACCCAACGCCACACGGCACCGCGGATGTTGAAGCCTGAAGCCAGCTTCTCAAGCAAG
The DNA here is from genome assembly GCA_037893245.1 of Crossaster papposus. Taxonomy (NCBI): domain Eukaryota; kingdom Metazoa; phylum Echinodermata; class Asteroidea; order Velatida; family Solasteridae; genus Crossaster; species Crossaster papposus. The sequence continues at coordinate 170,976 of JBAIAA010000213.1, read as the reverse complement.
ATATTATGAGGCATCTTGTCGAAAGCCTTGGACATGTCCAAAAAGACAGCGTCTATCCGAGGAGGGCGTGGTCGATCAAGGGTGGATGCCCAGCAGTGAACAACATTAACAAGTTGGGTGACACAGCTTCTATGTTTAGTAAAACCGTGTTGGTTGGTGTTTAACCAACCAAACATGGTCACATGATCAGTAATAGCCATTGAGACAACACGCTCCAAAACCTTGCACAAAACCGAGGTGAGGGCAACGGGTCGATAATTGCTTAGAATGGCCTTATCACCCTTTTTGAACACAGGGGTAATATTAGCACATCGCCAGGTATCCGGAATTTGGCCAAGACGAAGTGATGAGTTGAACAATACAGAAAGGGGAAGGGAAATTTCAAAAGCAATCTTTTTCATGATGGAAGGTAGGATACCATCAGGGCTAGGAGACTTATTGGTAGGAAGTTTACTTAGAATGGAGGTGATGTGACCGACTGACACAGAGAGATGTGATAATTCAGGGATGGGTAGTGAGCAAGACGGAGCATTATCAGGAACTAGGTTCACTGGATTAAATACAGAACAAAAATAATCATTGAATGCGGATGAAATTGCTTCAGGTTGAGTAATACTCGTACCATTGTGAACAAATACAGACGGGGGAGGCGATGCTTTCCTGGTACTGACAAAGGACCAAAATCTGCGTCTATTATCACGAGAACAAAACATATCATTGACAAACTTCCAATAGGCTTTCTTAGTCTGGTTTTTAACCTCGTTACGAATATTTTTATAGGAGATCCAGTCATGTAATGAGCCAGATCTACGAGTGCGACTGAACAGTTTGTGTTTCTTGCTGATGAGTTGTTTTAGTTCGTGAGTAATCCATGGGGAGATTCGATTTTTCCGTCCTGGTGAGTTTGGGATTGAGTCACGTATGGCAGCATCAAGTAGATCCATGATTACAAATCAAAGCCACAATGTATGAGAATTTTAAATACTTTAACGGAGCGGAACATTGTGACTTTCTATTTTTGTCAAAAGAAGTTTGTCTGCAGGGGAAAAAGCCCCTCACACATGCCTGGTAGTAGACGTACATCACTTTTTGTCGACTTACTAAAAGGGAGAGAGTTACTCACAGATTCCAATGGGTCGTCATCCAGTCTTGTCAATAGCTTAGGAGCAGCTTCTATAGTCTCCACTTTCTCCTTCATGATCAATTCTTCATGTACCTCTGAGAGTCATCAACAGAAACAAAATGATGGTGACAAGGTGTGATTTGTTGTCCCACAATGGCATTTCAATGCTAGAATGACAATGTTTGTTAGTTTATACAAACTTGACAAACCAAATCTTCCTCAAACCACACCAGATTCCTCATATTATTTTATTAACCCTGCGCTGCGCAAGACTACCAGCTAATTATGCGTTTTTGTTAATTACTCTGCGTAATTAAGTACGTACCGTTATGCCGCAACATGTTTAATGGATGATCATGGAGGTACTTACAGAAAACTTTGGGGGTGTTCGAAAGCTGTATATCGGCGATATCGCGGGTAAAAAAAAATCAACTACAAAATAAATTAATATCGCCAGCCCTATTGTACATGTACATAATACACATATTGTAGAGTTTGAGTGGCCTGGGTAAGTTCATTCACCCACTGTATCAGTTACAAGCTACCAGCCACCAGGAATTCCTCATTGACTGTGCACTAACAAGCCTTAGCATCTGGGGTAATTGATACTGCCACTATGCTGCAACGCTGTCCTAGGTGAAAATAAATTCCTGGATCCGCCTCGAAATGGTTCTATACAATCTCTAGACCCTCGGACAGTATTTGGAAATGCTAAAAGTCCATTTATGCAGATGTACATGTATAGGCCCCGTTCATTGAGATACGCACTGCCAGTTGACAACCAGTTGGTACTCTCCCTTACCATTGTAAGTTTTGTTGTTACGCGCGCGCAGCGCAGGGTTAGGTCACCAACTTGTTTTCACACCTTGTGAACTTGATAAATTATTTCTAACTTTATAAAACCACACCCACAGATTCTATGTCTTGATTGGCCGAGAGCGAGTCACATGACATTTCTATTTTTGTTAATATCTTCCTATGCACCCACAGCAACCACAGTACTATACCCATAGCAACCACAGTACTATACCCATAAAAACCAAAGTACTATACTCATAGCAACCAAATTACTATAACCATATCAACCAGAGTACTATACCCATAGCAACCAGAGTACTACATGTACCGGTACATGTATACCATTTTTAGCAACCAAATAACTATACTCATAGCAGCTAGGGCCAAGTTCGATCAAGGAACTATAGTTAACTAGTGGTTAGTTCGTGATGTCATAAGGGCATGCGCACTGAAGTTGAACTGCGAACGACTCTAGTCGAACTATTGACCATTAACTGCCAAACTGGTCCTCTCTGTACTGTTCTATTAAAGCGGTTATTGGTTACCATCGATGCGACCAACCGCGGTAGGCTGATCGTGAATAGTCGACTAGACTAGTCCAACAATCATCAACTAGCCTGAGTTGGATCAGAGTTAGTCAATCTATAGTTAACTATAGTCCTTGATCGAACTTGGCCCAGAGCACACCCATAGGAACCAAAGTACTATACCATTATTAGCAACCAAATTACTATACTCATAGCACCCAGTGTACTATAACCATAGCACCCAGTGTACTATAACCATAGCAACCAGAGTACATATACTATATCATTTTTAGCAACCAAATTACTATACTCATAGCAACCAGAGTACTATACCCATAGCAACCAAAGTACTATGCCCATAGCAACTAAAGTACTATACCGGTACCATTATTAGCAACCAAATTACTATACTCATAGCAACCAGAGTACTATACCCATAGCAACCCGAGTACTATACCTATAGAAACCAAAGTACTATACCCATAGCAACCAAAGTACCGGTGCTATACCACTGGCAACCAAAGTACTATACCCATGGCACGGTGTTTGTGTGTAGATGCATGCGGCTGTGGGCGTTAAGCATTGCATGTGTGCGTATTACAAAGCGTTGTGTGTAGCGCGTATTGTTCCGAAGTGTCAGTGCTGACAGAGCTGGGTTCAAACATTTCGGAAAGGGGTGGTTTGGAAATGAGCAAATCAGTTTTTACTAATTTTGTAATTAAACTGTTTATTTTAACTGTATTTAGACTTTATGGTAACATTTTAAAATCAAGCAGAATCTCTGGATGAGGTGTTATAAAACAAATACAGATATGATCGAAATTATGATCACTATATGCGAATGCATTTACGCGTAGAACGCTACGCGTATGATACGTCAATAAAATGTTTCTGCTAAGCTTGTAAATTCTGCTAAGGCATGCTTCCGCGTAAGCCTACGCGTAAACCTACGCGTGAGTCTACGCGTGAGTCTACGCGTATTTGCCGTTTCGGGAATTTACGTGAGTACGCGTTAATGTGCGAGAAGTAGCATTCTCGAAGATGCGTATTGTGACGAAACAGGGTATGTGTAATCATATACACCGACTCGTGTTCGAGTCTAGTTGATCTATAAATAATATAAGCTGATGTTTAATGCATACATCCGGTGCATGAATAATGCAGCAGTGCCCAGCGACCAATCACCGTAGCGCATTTCGCTCCTTGTGCGCGGCCGGCTTGGGGCTTTAGTCAGTTGCGGTCTGGATGCTGACGTGGTAGCAGTAATAAGTCAATGAGAGCATAAATACGTAAATTCTGTGAACTCCGTGAGGCTGATTGAGGAACGACCGGTGAGTTTATGTAGCTAGCTAGATTATAGTAGGGCCTTGGTGAGTGGGATAGGTAACCCTTTGTTGCGGAGTCAGTAAAGCTAGATTTGTTGGGGGGGAGGGGGGGGGGGGGGGTTGTCTGCCTCTTACGGTGCGGTGACGGTTGAGTGCAGCCCAACGTTAATTGGAGAGCTTACTGTCCCTATTGAGGTTTACCAGGCAGTTCCAGTGCCCTGAGGTTTACTATAATTCTCTGGTAGTTCAACCCGTATTGTGTTAATTACCCTGGGCTACTCGCAACAACAGTGAGGGTTATTGTAGATCCGGTGAGGTATACTAAACTTGTAGTGAGAATTTATTGGTGCATATGTAATTACCCCTCATTTTTAAGTATTTCATCATCCTGCCATAGATTAACAGGAGTTTGAAAAGATGCGTCTCAATAATTTGAGTTAAATTCATGTCAATGTCCAAGGCTGAACACCAAGGCTATACAGAAAAAATATTTAACACATTTACCAGGTACTATATCATGATACTTATTGCGCATTCACAAATGAAAAAAATTGTGGGCAGTGAGAAAACCACAAAGATTATTAGGCTATCTGGACTCAGCCAGGCGAAGTGACCGTTGACGTTGTGAAATTTGTTGGTTGTGACTTGAAGAAACTATGATACTGTGGACAGTTAATTGTTCCTTTTGTTCGGTAACAAATTGTAAATAAAGTGGGGAATATTGATTGAACAAAGCGATATTTAGTTTTCAACTGACGACCAGGGAATCCCCTTGCGTAAACAGGAGGTGGCTGGTGAAGGACTGAAAGGCAAACAAAAAACAGGTCGCCTAAAAATAACCTGAACAGACAAGAGCAGAACAGATAGGAAGAAGGACAAGACCATCCCTGTAAGCGGGATCCACAATTGACTTCTGCCGGTGACATTTTAATAATTATTTGATTTGATCAAGAAAACAAGGGGCGCTATGATCACCAATTCGGGTTACAACCTAGAGGACGATCGTTGCAAACAAATAAGGACAGCGTACCGTAATACAGGTAAGGCTATAAAAACCTAACTCCGTTTCGTTCTTGTTGGGTGTGGGAAGTAACAAAATATTGTCAAACAATTCTTTGGTGCAAGAGAGACGTAGACGGGCGTACGTTATTGATACGCGTATCTTCGCGAATGCTACTTCTCGCACATTAACACGTACTCACGTAAATTCCTGAAACACATCAAATACGCGTAGACTCACGCGTAGGCTTACGCGGAAGCATGCCTTAGCAGAATTTACAAGCTTAGCATAAACATTTTATTGACGTATCATACGCGTAGCGTGCTACGCGTAAACGCATTCGCGTATAGTGATCATAATTTTGATCATAACTGTATTTACTGCTTTATCTTGTGGTGTGGTGAAACTACAGGTAGCCTCCCTCAGTGATCCATGAAGCAGTCTATTGTCACATCGGGAAGCTAGTTTTACTACACCACTCGAAGAAGTAAATATCTCTACTATTAATCACTTTGAAACATGAGATACTAGACATGTCTAGTATGGCACAAACTTAATGCGATAAAAACATTATTAGCACTAAAAAACAAACGTGATTTGAATGCAACATGAAGTTCTGTTATTAAATCGAAGTGGTTGGCATCTCTCGGTTTTTTTCAGAAGGACACATGGGGCTAAATTTATCATTCAATTCAAGACGATTCCCTGATATTAGTAATCAGTAAAGGGCTTTTTTAAACACTCTACATTTAAAAGAAATACCAGTGTCTTGGAAATATTTACTAAAGATAAACAACTAAAATGCATTGCAAACGAAGTTATAAGGATTTAATATCAGTATGTGATACTTGATGAGACTTAAATCAGACAAACTAAAGTCAATTCATGGCTCACCATTTTGTTCATGTTTAATGTTTGGTATCAAGCTCTGGTCCAGCTTTCGACCAGCACCAACCGGAATTGTTGAAGTGAGAGATGGTAAAGCTCCTGCCTTAGTTGAATTCAGAGGAGGCAGTGTCCTAGCTAGGGGTGGTAATGGGGATGTCTGAAATACAATTTACCAGTGATTATATATTAATGGTAAAAACTTAAAGCTATGATATGACCATTTGTCAGCAAAAGTGTGCTTGACAAATAACCTGATGAAGTTTTAGCTGCATGCTGTAACTGGCCTATATTCTAAGAAAACAATATTTTAAGATTTTCAATTCAAAATTTGCTTTGGGCCACAATGAGTATCTAGGCGAATGCAGATCATGAACGCGTATACGTACGTCATTCAAAAGCTTGTGCACCCCATTCGCGGAATACAAAAATCAAAATACAAATGACTGCAGCATTAAAGGGTTTTATACACCATTGGTAATTGCTTGAATTATCATGAATGGGTGGATTTGGGCGGTTATATTTTATAGTAAATATCATTTAACTGACCTGTCCAAAGTTTTACAATCGTGGATGCCGAGAAAAAAGCCCACAAAAAAGGGTTCGTTTTCAACCGGCGTTGGGCGGTTGTTCTTGGGTTTTTTTCCGTCTCTTTTTGGCATCCTTGCATTTCTTTGGGAGTGACAACTCATAATGTAGGTAGCTGTGTGAATCAGTAGCCTTGTAGTGAACTGAGAGGGAATTGCCATTGATGGACACACTGATGTGTGTCCATCAATGTGTCACAGCTACCTACGGTACATTATAAGTCGTCACACCCCACACCTACAAAGCATCTCTGAAACGTTTGGCTAAAACAACCTGGCCCGTCTGTCACCCAACAATTCAGCGCGCCATCACACTCCACCAATGACATGAGCGTCTGCGTTATTTCCACAGGATCGTCGGACAAGCAGCGCCGATCTTTGCAACAGCGTGTGATGTTCCAACTGGGCACGCTCCAACCTAACGGGATAAACGCGGAGTTCACCGTGTTTGTTCTACCTGCGAGACATCACAACAAGTCATAATTCCCCTGAAAAAGGGTTCATCAGAAACGAAAGCTCAGTATCTTTTCCGGTGTGGTTTACAGCGTACGTTAGAGGGCACCCGCATCGGCGGCCTACTCGTGTGCATACCGCAATTAGGACGTCTTGCAACAAAGACTACATAGAACCACAACTGAAGCACTGAAAGTGAAATTGGAAAAAACTTGGTCCACAATAACAACCTAGTTTCACTTGAAATTGTGCCCACAATGTATTAATGTATTACTATTGAAAAGTATTACTATTGAAACCATAAGCACTAAAAGGCAATGTAGGTTGCAATATAGATTGTCCCCAAGAAGGGGTATTCAAACAGAAGAGGAAATAACTTAAGTAACATACCGCGTGTAATTTGGGCACTGTCGACTGTACGGTGTCATGCGTGTATGTACCCTAGAGTACTAGTGCAGTGATAAACAACGTGTACTACACGTACCGGTACAGGTACGACTATCGACGACTGTTTTGTGTACTTCTCACTCAAAATAAAAAAGCAGATACTCGCATTTTTGCTCCGGGTGGGAAACTGACGACATTACAAAAGACCTCGTCCTGCCCACAACCGATTCCACATTTTACCGATTTCTTCTGCACAGGTTTGGCAACGCAGGAGCTGAAGTCATGGGAGCCTTTGTTGAACAAACCTTTTTGTTAATTAACAGCTGTTTCATGTACAATTCAGTCACACCACGGACAAAGTATATCCCTGGAACTCATCCCCTCTGTCGTCGGCACTGACCACACGCAGCGAGGCCGAACCAAAACGTGCGTGCAGAGGCAGAGACGCGATTCGTGTAAAAGCCACATGATGGCAATTACAAGCCTTTCGGAAAGTCAACGCTACATTTACACCTAAAACTGTACTGTCTGTGATTGTTGGAGCAAATGCTTAATAGCATAGCCGCAGATGCAAAGCCTTGTTATACGACTAGTCCAGTGTCGCGGAAAATCAGATTTCCGCAAAATGTGGACTCATTGCTAGTATTGTACATGCTATCCTACCGGTACGTGAAGACAGTATACATGGTGGCATGGGTGGCTTGTGCGTAAAGCGTTCGCCTCTCACCAATATGGTCCGGGTTCGATTCCCGCCCCGGATCATATGTGAGTAGAGTTGTGCATTGGTTCTCTCCTGTGCCACAAGTTTTTTCTCTGGGTCCTCCGGTTTTCCCTCTCTCTGAAAAAAATCGAACACTTTTGATCTCAGGCTGTGCTCTGTATAGGAGTCGATGTGGCCAGCTGCCATAGGCGCCTTTATGTGCCAGCAGCTCAACCACGTTGTAGCCACGTCCTTCGCAATTCAGCATCCCAGCTGCGAGTAAGGAATATTAGCCTCCCGATTTATTATACCCATACCTAGCCAGCTGTGAGCTGTAAGGGTTTAAATTCATAAAGACAAGCAGAGTAAATATCACAAAACTTTGATTTTAACCACCGCTAGCTGCTATAGTGTGGAGTGTCGTGGCCGAGCGGTTAAGAGCTGGGTTTTCTGTTTCGCAGAGCGTGAGTTCGAGTCCCGGTGTCGACACGTGTGTTAAGCAATTAAACCACCATTGCTTTGTCCTTCGGATGGGACGTAAAGTTGTAGGTCCCGTGTATTGTATAATTTATAATGTGTGTATATATCTTTCCCATTATAACATTATTAAATTGTATAATGCACGTAAAAGAACCCAGAACACTTATCGCTAAGAGAAGGGGTTTGCCCCGGTGTTCCTGGCTGACACAGCCTCTGTTTACGGGTTTCTTCTGGCTTACGAGCTACAGTGCCTTGAGCGCTTTTGAAGTATCCTTGGTTTCATTACCAGAAAATAATACTAATAATAATAATAATAATAATAATATCCAGTTCGTTCTCCAAATATTGCGTGCATGTATGCAGTATCCATCACAACATAACATAAAAGATTTCTTAAGATAGAGATGGGTTCGGGTTTGAAATTTACTGTCTGTTTATAGTCGGGAGATGATTTTGTACTCAGAATTAAATTCCTGCGATGGTTAAATCTCCACATTTGCACTGTTTTTGAAAAGAAAATCAGGTCAGGGTGTTTTGGTTGGCCAGGTGGGGACAATCAAAAATTTATATTTGTATGCGGCCTTATTATTGTCTGAATTGTTTGAGAGTATTGTTGGCCACACATCTAATTCAAAACTGTGGCTAATGGTTCTACCTGGTCTATTCTTAGCAAGAACCTATACTTTGTATTCCATTCTCATTGATGTACAAAAATATTTTCATTTTTCGAGTATATGACTTACCTCTCTTCGTCGTCGTCTACCCCTAGCGGATCCATCCAATGATCCTCCTAGATCCACTGAGTCAACTTCTTGGTCATTGCGCAGTACAGCTGCTAACAGACCCTTCTTCATTTGACCACTGGGCATCGTAAGAGGACCAGTTTCTCCACCAGAGTCAGAGGATACCTCACCATTGAAATTGGCTTTTCGCCGTGCTCTTACTATAGTCTGACATCCTCCACATGATACCTTGAATAAAACAACATGTACACTGGCTTATGTCAACTTGCTCTAGGTTCCAACTGTATGTAAGTCAAAAGCACTGACAGGCATCACTATAGATAAATTTGTACTAAATCAGTTCAACATAAACCCCCTTTACATGCCTGTCAGAATGTCAGTCACTTCGGCACGTTGCCAACTCGCCACCAGCCAATTCGGCGTGTAGATTTGTCCTTTGTGTTGTCCGGCCCGATGTTAATACAAATTGTGTGGAATGTTGGGACTAAATTCTAGTGTAAATTTTGATGAAGTTAGAACTCAAACACCCAATCTCAACAAAACCAATGTCATTGTACCGGGTGAACACTAGGGTTAGCGTGATGATAATTATAAAGTTCCTCAGTTCCATAACGATCGATGTAAGGTAGTAATCTCAACTCCACTGAGAATGACTTGTGGTGTAACGCAGGGTACAAAGTTGGAACAAATCCTTTTTTTGGCTATGGTTAATGACACTGCTAATAATATCTAAAACCGATGAAAGTACGTTGATGATCTCAGTGTAGTTGAGATTGTTCCTAAAGGTGAACAAACAAATACACACATTGGTGTAGTGTCAACAAAATGAAGCTAAACCCTTTGAAATGTAAGGTTATGCAGATTTCTTCGTAATCAGGTTTCTCCTGTTCAATTACAAGTTAATAGTGTACAACTTGAAGCAGTTTCTTCTCTAAAGCTTAGCTTGGAGTAACCATACAAAATATTCTTAGACGGGAAAGTCAAGTTCAAGAAATTATTAGTTAAGGGCAACATGATGCCCACATATCTTCAGTAAATTAACAGAAACAACTAGTTCAAGTTGATGACGTTATTGTAATCTAAGCTCGACATGTACGGTAAATTTGTTAGTGACTAAAATCTTGAATGGTTGTGCAGGCATCAGGAATTACAAAAATCCAAGCTTAGAATAGAGAGTACAACAAAGGCTTTAATTGCGTATAATTGCCTATCCGAATGTTTTGTCTAATCACAATCTCATATGATTTGTTATATTGAGTTATTGTGTCAAAAGCATAAACACCTGGTTCTGAAATTTGTGATGTCCCTACTATAATACATCCAATAGATGACAGTGCCACTTTGCTACCAGAATGGAAATCATCTTATTTGTCAGATCATATAAGAACTCAGAGATACAAACATTCCCCAGTACCATCCATGTTTATACAGATGCTGAATTCAGCAATTTCATAACTCACAATACAATAAATTGTTTGTTTTGTTATACAGGTACATTGTACTTTTGTGTATGTCGTCACTGGTAATTTTGTTTGAACGTGTATTCCTATTTAACATATTATTATTATCTTGACATTTTTAATGAATTGATTATTTTTAATTTTAAGGCGATTTGAATCCTGGAATGTTATTACTATTGTGAATGTACTTTTAAATGCAACTTTTTTGAACCAAATAATGAGTCTTTTTCTTTGTTGATGTTTTTATCAAATAGTCTAGTGGGATTTTTGAAAAAGGGCCTTGTATGAGGATCAAGGGGCATTTTTGGGTAAAAGTTGGGAACTAAACTTTTTAGAATAATTCAGGTATGCTGAATCCGATAAACCCGGTTCCCAAGCGAAATTTTGAGTTTTTAACCGTCTAATTTGCATAATTTGCATAACCGCCAAATTGCCAATTTTAGACACTTTTTGAACCATTTTCTGCAACAACTCTGTAACCAGGCAGGTGAAAATAGCAAATGAAGTGTTTATACCTATGTTTTAAAGGTCAGAGATTGTGATAAATGGATTTTTAAAGTAATCAGTGGCAACCCGTTCTTGTGATACGCAACTAATTGATGCTATACACGACTGGAGCAGCTACTTAGATGCTGGGCATAGTGTTGATATTATATTCTTAGATTTTGCTAAAGCTTTCGACAGAGTTTGTCACAACCTTCTGCATAACAAACTTATTACTTACGGTGTTGGTGTCCCAAATATTAAATGGATTATGAATTTTCTCAGAGACAGAGAACAGAGAGTGTCCATGAACGGAAATTTCTCGTTATGGTCTAAGGTAAAATCAGGTGTACCGCAAGGTACTATTCTCGGACCAATATTATTTTTGTGTTTTATTAATGATATCTCTGAGAATATTCACTCCACTATCCGTTTATATGCAGATGATTGTGTTTTATATAGGCCCATTGCCGCCAATAGCGACATTGAGATTTTACAATCTGACTTGAATTCACTATGTAAATGATCAGATCAATGGAAATTGAATTTTAATATTGACAAGTGTAAGGTCATGAGAATGTCTAGAAAGCACCATACTAGCCAACATTTGTATTGTATTGGAAATAATATATTATCCGCCACTAAATGTGAAAGATATCTGGGAGTCATGATAAATGACAAATTAAACTGGAACGATCACTGCAATGACATTTATACCAAGTCCAATAAAACGTTAGGACTTATCAAACGAAATTTTGGTAGTTGTTCAGCCAATATTTTAAAGAGGCTCTACATTTCTCTTATCCGATCACGACTAGATTACTGTTGCATAGCCTGGGACCCATACAGGCTAAACCACTCCTCTGTTGTAGAACGTGTACAAAACCAGAGTGTTAGATTTATCTGCAGAGACTGGCATTCACACTATGACACTCTATTAAATCAGTTAGGCTGGACTGATCTCCCAACTAGAAGAAAATTCCTTCGTTTGGTTATGTGTTATAAAATTGTTAAGGGTTGTATCAACATTAATTCCCTTAAAAAGTTTCACCAAGCATCTACAATTGGGAGAAAGGATAATAGCCTAAAACTAAACATTCCTTTTGCCAGAACTGATTGTTTTAAGTACTTGTACTTCCTCCGTACAGCAAATGAGTGGAATAGTCTGCCTGAACACGTCATCCAAAATGCATCTTTGAATGTGTTCAAAAGTTCCCTTTTTAATGTTTTAACTTTCTAATTTTTAAGGTTTTTTAATATGCAATTTTACTTTTATTTTTATTCTATTTTAACACATTTTTGTGGATTAGTGGGGTTTAATTTTTCAAGTTTATCTTACCATTTTATGTTCGTTCTTTGAATATGTTTCACTGAGAAATTCATTTTAAATGTTAATCTACATTAGTTTAATACATGTATTTGTCGGTTGTTGTTCATTGTTTGCCTGGTGGGGTGTTTGTTTGTTTGTTTTATTATCTGTTTGTTATTTAGTTATATTGGTATATCGTTATTTAGTTATTTTATATTTTCAGACTATCCCATTTTACTTTTACATTTTAGGTTTATAATTTAGTTATATTAATTATAGTTATTTAGTTATATAGCCTTAACATTTTTATCCGGGGAGTGGTTTGAGTTGAACTGTTACAGTTTTGTCCACAACCCTTGACTTTGTCAGAAATTTGATAATAAAAATAATAAAATAATAATAACCCTACTCCTAAATATGCAAATTAGCCGCCGCCATTACAGACAAATCGTTTTTCTCAAATATCTCTGTAACTGGACAACTAAACAAGAAAATAGTGGTAACCCTACTCTTAAATATGCAAATTTGCCACCGCCATTACAGAAAACAAACAAACAACTAGACAAGTAAATTTGACAAATTAGGTGTACCTATATGTTTTGGGAGTGAGTAATGTTCCCAATTCTTATATTTCAAACGCTAAGGAATCTAAAATATTCTTTATTTTGTGGTATACATAACCCTAAAAAGTAATTAAATATCAATTAATGTATACAAATTACCACATTTCCCACCAACAGTTTTTTCCAGCAACGACTTTAGGCCTATACATGTAGGTACAGATATTTAAAAAATAGGTACGGGACAAATTCAGAAACGGTGTCAGAGAATCAGCCAACCACAACAGGTTTTACATATGGTAGAGTATTATGAACCGCACCTAAGGGCCCTCCAAAGTCGTACTTTTCAACGTTTTTTTTTGTTCATGGTTGATGCCCATGTTTTATATATATTGTGTGCTGCACTGATAGTACTACTAGCAATGTTATCCATGTTGCTGATGATCAATGCAAGTTAAACACAAAATCAGATGAACATTAAATGTTGTCAAAAACAATGTACACATACTTGTATTGTTTGTTTTAAACATACAATCCTAAAATTATCAACTGGACTGCAACGATCGGACTGCAACAAGTGATCCTAGTAGATCCATGATCCTAGTAAGTGACAACCTCGTGTGAGTCGTGCCAGGTGTACAAACTCTAAACATCGGTAGAGCGCGGTGGGGCATTGCGTGCTCGATGTCCATGTACAGCTGTGGGAACGATTGGCAGTACTGTCGTGTCAAAGGTTATTCATTCACGCTTGGCACATTCGCGCGCTCTGTTCAGCTATCAGGGCTAGGGCCAGGACACAGTTTGTATTGATGTATGCGGGATTCGTACGTGTACACGTCATGGTTAACGTTGCGCTATACAAAATCATTGCCAACTCAGCCGCCGCGACGTACGTATAGCCAGAGACGCATCAGGTTTTCCTCTTTTTCGGAGTTGCACAATAGCTGTTACCAAGGTAAACCTGCCGAAGCAATCCTTTTGGAACAGCGAACTTTGTATCGCTTCTGATTTTAATGTTGGAAATTCTTTCGAGATAAAAAACGAAGAAAACAAACCAAATTATATAATTTTCCTTGGCCGATTGTACGGTACAAAATCAACATTTAATTCACCATTTAAAGTCGTACGCGGCCTCCGACCGGCCCCTCCCCCCTGTCGTACGCTCTGTACGACCATTAAAATGTTGAAAACTTCGGACGGCCCCTACACATATATACTTAAATAAGTTAATCTTCACATACATTTAAAAGTTAATTTAAAAGATTTGTGTAGATTTGTTGATATATTTTTCTATAGTAATTTGATCATTTATACATCCATTTATGCACCACATCTGTCCAATCAACAAATACTAACAAAAGAATCCCTGTACTTTCAATGCCAAAAGTTTTTAACGAAAAGCCTTAAAATACGGTCAGTTTTTGATCCGAAATTTACCAAGTCCAGAGAAAATGGCTTCACCTAAGACGTGACTGACCTAAATTAGCTGCATAGGACATTAAACACCATAATAGCAGAGCAGTTCTTATCCAGTTACTTTCATTTAGTCTGGTCCACTTTGTTTATTGTTTTTGTACATATTGACTACTAACTATACTATATAGTACTGGTCATTGCCCTGTGTTACTATAGAGAGACCTTTTTTGTACCTTTCGACTAGAAAAAACTATAGTTTGAATAGATGGCGAATCTTTCTAGAAAACAAATAATACCAAGATCACCCGGTATAGTCCAGTATAGTTTTAATTCTAGGGACCTTTTTTTTCTGGAACCACGTCGGTGGTCAATTGGATATGTCGCCAACGGAAGCGCCATGGCAATGAATATGCTTATTGACCGTATTATTGGAAGGGATTAATGCTGCGTGAAAATCAATCAAATGTTCAATTTAATAACAGTAAAATGTTTATTTCTAAATTAACATCAAATGGCACACCATATCAAGTGGCTAAATAATCACAACGTTTTGTTTTAAAATGTGTTTAAATGTATTGTGGTCAATTGGACAGGCCGTGAGCAGAAGCACAACGGCTTAGTTACCGTACCGTATTATGCTGCCTAAATCAATCGAACATACAATTTTAAAATAAACAATGAAATTGAATTTTATTTTTAAGATAAACAATAATTGGCAAACCCATTCCTGTAATCGGCAGTTTCTCCGCTGTTAGAAGGGGTTATTAAATAAATAAATAAATACATCTTGGCTAAATATTCGCAACTGTATCAACATTTGTCAGGTTTCATCATATTTTATGGCCAAGTTTTCAATCTACTGTCTCTCAATGCGTCGCTCGACATGATCTTCTCCTTCGTGAATACAAACTTCTGGTCTCTGGTACATGTTCATCGTTGCTCGAACAATCATTCCTTTGGGAATATTCTTAAGGCCTTCTCTACTCGTTGTTGGAGGGTGTTAATGTCTTGCAAACGGTACAACATACACGGTGGATTTGACATAACCCAAGAAGAAGTAGTCTATTGGTGTCTGCTCTGGTGACCTTGGTGAGAATTTAGTAGGATGTCATATGCCAACCACTCTACCTTAGAAAACATACTGACCAGCCTTGTACAGTCCTACTTAGACTGTAAGAACATGAAGAAGTTCTATGATACGCTGAAGACAATTTATGGGCCAAAATCAAGTGGCTCTACTCCCGTCTTTAGTTCCGATTGAATCCGCACTCATAACAGATCAGAACCATATTATGGACCGTTGGGCTTCCCACTTTGAAAATCTGCTGAACAGAGTCTCAAATATCAGCACCGAGGCGATAGAACAACTGCCTCAAAGTTATGTCAATGTAGCCCCAGCTGAAGTGCCCACCATTGCCGAGACCGAAAAGGCCATTGATGTACTATCCATGGGTAAAGCAGCTGGTTCCGACTCGATTCCCGCCGAAATATGCAAAGCAGGAGATGCTACGTTTGTGAAGCGCCTAGCTCACTGAGTTATTCCAGCTAATGTGGATCAAGCCTTGTACAGTTAGCTGGACATCATCCTGAAACCATGAGTGGGTGGCTATTATATCGACTCATAATCGCTCACATTCTGGAATTACAAAGTCATTAATACGTTCTCGTATTGCTGCCCATTTAAGTTTCCCTGGAGAAATCTTGGTCCACGAAGGTCACATGTTATGGAGAGACCACACCAGACGTGCAATTAATCTTTGACATCCATATAGGTACATCTGCCTTGAAGTCAAGTGGCGGTTGTCCTATCTGGGCGTAGTCTCGGATGTGCTTGGTGTTGACCTTCCCACATTCAGAGGGAACTTGCTTTCATACTACAAGAATGAACCTCCTGTTGTCCTGAAGAAACTACATGACAATAATTGAGTCTGCGATGTGGATCTGTCGAAATGATCAAGAGGCCATGTCTGAGCTGCATTTTGTAAGGATGGAAGTGGAGCTAACGAGACAAACGAGTGAAAGATGTAGTAACACCAACATTGTTGGTAGAAATTAAGCAATATATTCCTGTGAACGAACTGTGCGTGGTTTAGCTCCTGGAGTTCCTGTTATTCTTGTTTAAACTAGTTCCACGATGCCTGTACTTTGCATGGTTTTTCAGTACCGTACCTTTACTTGCCTTGCATCTGGGAAGTGTTTTTTTAACATCTCAGGAAGACCATTCATGTTTTAAGTATTTCAATCGGAAACTGTTGTCTAGGCATCTTCTCTGTGATTTGTGGTGACTTGTGGTGACGGTAATAACTACCACAACCATTATAGTACTTACATTATGCTTTTGCTTTTACGTAACTTTAATCCCTTCATAATCTGTTGTTTATTTCGAGAATTAGCCCTTTTTGCATTCGCTAGAATGAAAACTACTGGACCGAATCAGGTGATCTTGGTGTATTTTTTTATGTAGAAAGATTCCCCGTCTATAAAATAGTTTTTTGTTTCGGAAGGTACTAACAATAGGGCACTCCGGTTTTTTTTTTGGGGGACAACCCTGTATAGTACGGGCCATTTGTCAATATGTAACCAATGTTTTGCGGATATTGCCATTGCTTCCAATATAGTGTTGTGCTAGTGAGCAAAACCTACGTTGTACCAATGTTGGTTAAGATTGGCTTTCAAAATTAGCCTATTATTGCCACGTTTGGCCCAATATGTTTGTGCTGGCTAATGAACACATTAAACTTTGATGGTGCAATGTTGGTTCAACGTTTCTCAGTCGACTGGGACAATAGTGGTCTAACGTTGAGTACGTATTGTAGCCAACGTCAGGCCAACCTAACTTGCACATTTAAGAGTAGGGTTACCACTGATTACATTTAAAATGCATTTATCACATTCTCTTACCCTCAAAACATAGGTGTAGACACTAAATTTGAGGTGTTTACTCGTCTAGTTGGAGAGATATAGGAGAAAAGTTATATTTCTGTAATGGCGGCGGTTATTTTGCATATTTAAGAGTATTGTTATCACTAATTACTTAAAAACTGCATTTATCATATTCCCTGACCCTCACAACATAGGTATATACACTTTATTTGCCATTTTTACCTGCCTGGTTACAAAGTTATTCTAGCAAATAGTAACAAAAATGTCAGATATTGGCAAATTGGCGGCCTTTTGAATATGCAAATTAGACGGTCAAAAACTCAAAATTTCGCTTGGGAACCGGGCTTATCGGATTCAGCATACCTAAATTATGCTAAAAAGTCTGGTTCCCAACTTTTACCCCAAAATGCCCCTAGCATTCACATTTTTCAGAAATCGCACTAGACTAAAATAAACCTGAATTGAATTGAATCGAATTGAAACAAGACTGCCGCGGAGACAAATATGGCAAAATCATCTTTTCAACTTCTATGATTTCGCGAGTACTCTTTATTGGCAAAAAAGCAGGCTGATCGATAAGCCTACAGGTAATTAAAATACAAAAATCGAATAAATATTGATTTAAGAAATGAGGCAAATTAATTAAGTAAATAATAATTTAATAAAGCATGCCATGTGAACAAAATAAATTATAACAAAAATAACAAAACAAACAACAAAAATAGGAATTGGATAACAAAGAAATAAAAAAGCTCAACAACTCAAACTAAATTGAATGTACTGTACAGAATTTTCCCGGATTAGTGATGAGACAAGTGGAAGACTGATCAAAAAGTCTCCTAGAATTCGAACAGTGAGTTTGTGCAATGCCAAAGTCTTTTCGGA
Organism: Crossaster papposus; assembly: GCA_037893245.1. Taxonomy (NCBI): domain Eukaryota; kingdom Metazoa; phylum Echinodermata; class Asteroidea; order Velatida; family Solasteridae; genus Crossaster; species Crossaster papposus. Next base: position 152,972 of record JBAIAA010000213.1, on the reverse strand, counting down.
GGTGCTGAGTTTGTTAAGTTGTTAAAAAGTTTGTTAAGGTGCCGAGTTGACAAGGTGCCGAGTTGACAAAGTGCCGAGTTGGAAAAGTGCCGAGTTGGAAAAGTGCCGAAGTGAACAGATAATGGTCTGATTTGGCATACATTACTCTTGGATTCTTAAACCTACTTGTTCAACACGGAAGCCCTTGAACCTTCTGACTTTAGTTGGATGGAATAGATTGCTAAAGCTTTCATCTCCTTGACACAGCTTGCCATGTCTGCCATCACCAAACATATACAGGGAACCACTATCTGCAACAAATGATATGGCATTACTTGCATATAGCTCTCAATGGGGCCGCTGGACAGTCTGAAGGTTTGATAGTCCGAAGGTTTTATTAGACCGAAAATATAATAAGGTTAAATAATCCGAAGGCTCGATAGTCCAAATAGACAAGAAGGCACGATAGTCCGAATCGACAACACAGTTTGATATTTAAACAAAAAAGTTGAATGGTCTAAATCGACAATAAATACAGCTTATGGTCATTCATACACAGATGTACAAAACTATAATTTGACCTTTATTGTACATGATTCAGCCTATTGATCCGTAATTTCAATTCGGGCTACCGAACACTGTGTGCTATCGGAATAATGAATTTTAATAAAGAATAATAAAAAAAATTTGCAGCAACTATAATGCTTTCCGTGCACGCGCTGCCGTTCAATGCATACAGCATGCAGTTAGCGTACGCATACTAAGACCGCCGGCCTGAAGCACTCGGTACACGGCTAGCTAGCTGCAGCGCGCCTGCACACTTGATTACAATGAATATAAATGTACATGTACAGTACATGTGGTACACGCAAGTCACAAGACCGGTGGAAACCCATTTCGTACGCATGCGCAATACTACCAATGAGTCCACATTTTTGGAGTCGGATATTATACGCAGCCTCGAATCCATGGGCGCGTGCGCGTTCTTTTACATCGCGCAAGGTATGGTGGGAAAACATGGCACAGCAAGATCGTAGCTATGGTAACGAGGTTGGATATTACTATCACTGTCAAATCTATTTCGTGAAAATAAAGATTCGCTTTGCGTTCGGTGTGTATTGCGCTGTTTTGCAGTGCATTATGCATGCAAGCAACTCTGTTCAACGTGCAACATGGTGGAGACTACCGTGAAAGCAAAAAAACGACCAAAAAACAACGGGGCACACGAAAAAAAAAAAAAAAGTGGGGGGGGGGGAAGGAGAGGGGAAGGGAAAGGAGGGGGGGGGGGGGGGGAGTGGGCAGAACCACTGGGCGGTGAACCAGCTGAGCCTGACGAGTCGGTGGAACCACGGCTGGCGCGGGGCCAGAACGGGGCTATGAGGAGGATTCGGCAGTCCTCCTGCTCGACCTTGGTCAGTACTTGAGAAATGAGGGAGATGGGTTGAAAGGCATAGGCCAGTAGGCCATCCCATCGCACCGTCAGCACGTCGATTTGTCATGCATTGGGGTCTGGGCCCCTTGTGCAATATACTGGCAGCTGATTGTTTGCCCGAGAGGCGAACAAGTCGACATGAGGGTCGATCGATCATCTTGAAGAGTGATCGAGCTTCTTGAGGGAGCAACGACCACTCTGTCGGGGCAATCCAGCCTCTGGAGAGGGCGTCAGCCAGGACGTATTATTTCGCCTGCCGACAGTGTTATTCCGTGATGTGTGTGTAGAGGAGTGAAATTTAACTTTGTTTTTATTCATCCTTTTTAGTTTACAATGGGATTTTTGGCAAAGTGGTTCCCCTAAAGTTACTGTTTTTTATAGGAGTGGCACCCCTGCGTAGTACATTGACTTAATTTACTCTTTACTTAATTAATGATGCGAGGCGCACCAGTCTATTGCTTTGTGTTCCACTGGCCACATGTGCTAGTATGGGTCAGTGAGCAGAGATACAACATGGAGGACAGACCTACTTAAAGTTTCTCTTGTGTCCTCCAAAAATCTTAAAAGTCTGGACATCAAGTTGCTGTATTTTCCTGTTTGCTCAATAATTCTGGTGAGTTTTCATTTATTTACTTATTTTTTACATTGTCTAATCTGCACATATTTGCCTTTTTGTGCATTATTTTTGTTGTTGAGATAAAACTTTCAGAGTATGGAAACTATTTCTTTGCCTTTGGTAGGTTTCCAAAGAAAGTTTATTTTTACTAAGTGAAGCCTTGTTCACATTGTATAAAAGTTACTGTTGAAGGTTCTGAAACTTTTGGAAACTAATTATTATTCCTAAACCTAGTAAAGTCATTTTGCTAAGGACCAGTGTTTTTATGTCATTTTCCTTGTTTAGTTTGGAGGCACTTTAATCAGTACCTTGGCCAAAAACTTGTGCATCAAGTGTTAGCACTTGTGACTGGATTTTACTTCTGGTCTATATGGTTTTGGGATATAATGAAGAGGAGTTTTTGTATGATATTAGTCTGGATTTACTTGACTGACTTTTCTAAGGACTGTTTTATAGTAATTTTAAACATAGGTTTGATGCTGATACACTGTGCATTTTATGTAGAAACCTGATTTTTCTTTTGGACCATGCTTTGCCTGTGCATCTCTTATTTTTCTCAAGATGTTTATTTGGGGGATTTGCATACCTAATGAGTTCCATAGGGTTGTGTAGCTTCTTCAAGTTTATGGCTGGTTTTTATTACTTAATCCCCTGCCACAGTCAATAGTTCCTTTGTTATTTAGATTTTTGAGGTGTCTTGGAGAGATGATTTTCTCTTAAGTTTTCCCAGTATAGTTTTGTACAGGAAAAGTGTACTGTGCATGGTATAATTGGAAATGCATATTTTATTAATGTTTATTTATAACTTGATCTTTAATCATTTCTTTTGCATTTTTCTTTGTATTTACAGGCTATTCATTATTTGTTCCGATTGTGCTTAGAGAGCAATCCGCTATTAGTGCTGTGTTGGGTTTTTACTTCTTTTTTTATATTTTGTATTTTTGAGTTTAATCTGGAGCTAACATTTGCTCTGGCTTAAAGTAAACTATTAGAGCGGGAGCCCGGAACTTTTGTTCAGCTGAAAAGGTATAAAAGGTTTGATGGTCTGATTATGTTAGTGTGGGGCCAAAAGTCAATATTTTACATTGCTGCCGGGTCACAGCCTGTACGGAGAGCCTGGGGGTCATAGAATAGGGGGCCGAAAAATGCATTTATTCAGCTGAAGAGGTATATATGGACAAAACTTGTTGGATATCACTGCCAGGGTGATACTTATGTTGACGTTAGCAATGACAGCAACTTTTGCCTGTACGGGGCTCCAGACAGTAGCCCCAAAGGGCCCCGCCCATATGGTGTTATTCAGCTGAAGAGGTATATGGATGATTCTTTTTGTATTGGAACTATTACACATTAGGGTGTACAAAAATACCAATGACAGCAACTTTTGCCTGTACGGGGCCCCAGACAGTAGCCCCGAAGGGCCCGACGTCCCCCAACTGGTTTATTCAGCCGAAAGGGTACATGGATGATTCTTTTTGTATTGGAACTATTACACATTAGGGTGTACAAAAATACCAATGACAGCAACTTTTGCCTGTACGGGGCCCCAGACAGTAGCCCCGAAGGCCCGCCCAGTATCCTCTAACTGGTTAATAGAGCTACATGACTCGAAATTTAGTTGAATAACGGTCGAGGCCGAGACCGTTATTCAACTCAATTTTGAGTCGAGACTGTTTATTACCCGGTAAGAGTCGAAAAATTGTGGTTTATTCCTATTCTACAACCCCAAAATGATGAAAAAACGCTCGTTTTGGGCCGAAATTCGATGAAACTGATGAAAAATTTAAACTGCAGCTGCCACAATGCCCCAACAGATTACCGTTACAAATTGTCATAAATAACGGTCTCTATGCCCCTCCCCTACGGTGTCAAATTCGAAACATTTCGAGAATGGTGTGGCGTCACTCAGGGTAAACAAATATAGCAGTCCGCGGTGCTCATTTTTGCACGGAGCTTTTCTGAAGTTGAATGACGCCCCCTCTGTTCTACGCGCATGAGCGATACAGAATTAATTAGAACTTAGTATTACGAATGTTCTGCTATAATACCTTCAAACCGCGTACCGGTGTTCCTCCATTATTGCGTTTTGAGTGAAACTGAATAAACTGAAGCTGGATGCAACAATAAATAAAGTATTCTGACTTCATTAATGGAACCGTTGATACCCAGTGCTGACGATACTCGTTATTATGGTTTGCAGTAATCATTTGAAACTACGAAATGTGTTTCGGTATTCACCAAGCCTAGACTAGCAGTAGGCTAGGGCTAGGCTACGTACTGTTGGATAGCCCGTAGAGTAGTTTAGCGAATTGGCCTTCGAACCTTGCTATGGATTGGGCTATGCAAAAAGGCTTGTGTAAATACTATAGGAACTGCAAAGAGTGTAGTATTTTCCATGACTTAATGAAAAGAAACAGATTGGTTTGAATGAAGCACTGATTGGTTTCCATGCACTGACTGGATGCGATTTCAACTCTGCATTCTACCGAAAAGGTAAATCCACACCTTTCAGTTACTTGGAGAAAGACGAGGATCACGTTAGTGCATTGAGGTCATTGTGTAGTGATGTCATCGATACGCCGGCAATCACTGCATAATATGCAGGGTATATGGTTTCAAGGCACTAAGTAATATCAACGTGGCCCGGTACCAGTCTTTCATCAAAATGACACATGGCAAACAAAAAGATGTCAAAGTGAAGAAGATCAACTGTTCATCTTTGCCACCATGCGAGAAGACACTAGCGCAGCATCTATCACGTGCAAACTATATAGCCATAGTGTGGAGGCTAGCCCATACTCCTGAGCCGACAAAGAACGTACATCCACTGAATTACGGATGGACTGATAATGGTGATGGGCATTATGTACCCCAATGGTTTGTCGGAGAGCCACTACCAGACAAATTGGTTAATGATGAAGACGCAGAGTTGGAACAAGTTCATGATGATGAATCAGACATGGTCTCTGATACAGAAATGGATCCTCGTGGTGCTGATACTGACGTAGGTAATGATAGCGATGACACTATTATTGCAGTTTATGATGAAGAAAGTCTGCAGTCAGATGACCAGCCATGGAGTGAAGACAGTGAGAGCGACTACGAGGATAATGATTAGGCATAACCCATTGTAAGTGCGTGAACTACGTTTTGCTTACATATTACATGATTATCCATACAGACTTAGTAAAAAAAAAACATACAATCACATCACTTAAAAATGTTTTAAAAATATACCGATGTTATTTTGTTTTTGTTTTCGATGTATATGCACTAATAATTAGCTACCCTATGTCGTTTAATGCATCAAATTTGATTGTTTCTAACAAAAGATATCTCCACTTTTGTATGAAGACTCAATCAGTTTGGGCCATTTTACAGGTTCTTTCAAAGCAAAAGATTATGTTAAAGGGTGAGAAAATCATTACATGATTAAAAAGTCAATATCCCCGACATGAAAAAGGATGTAAAGAGTAAAAATGTTAACATTCTTAGAGTAATGTATGAAGATTACTAAGAAAATCAAGATGGCTGGGCAGGCTGGTTTAAGATCTCAGTTTACTTTTGGAGCAGCGGGTGAATTTTCTTTGCTTAAAAGCTATGGTATATTGGTATATGTCTCTCAAAGTGGCCCAAGTTGAATTTTGCGAAAAATCTTTAAAGATCTATAACATTTGATCGTGACATCCAAATTGCACCAACTAAAATTGTTTGGAACCTTTCTTAGTAATAGTTCTAAATTCATTTTTCAGGAATTACGGTTCTTTAACCATAAACAAATGTCATTGTCATTGTATGTTTTTTTCTGACTCACCCTGTATAACAAGAAGAAATTCTTTTGGAAATATTGAAACATTGACAGCAATCTGTTATCGGTGTGTTCGGGATCAACCATTGTAGTGTTGTTATCTTGTGTTAGGTTATGTTATGTCGTAACAACATAATGGAAGCAAGACAAAAAAAACAAAATGGGATTTTCAGGAAATATTCTGTAGCTTTTGCCTGCCTATATTGAAACATATGAACGTCATTTAGAGTATTGCTTGTATTCACTATTAATCAATGCTTTCAAATGAAACATTAAACAAAGGTCCATCTTAATATGGCGCTCATGAGAAAGAAATATTTATCTAACCTATACATTATTGTGTGCTTTCACTTATATAAGAATTCTGAATTTCAGAGGGTATTAGTTTTTTAGGTAACTTAATTATGTGTGAAAAGAAAACTCAACTAGAAACAGTACACATGGTCTGGAACCGAAATGTATATTTTAATTACTTTCACTAATACATGTATCATTAACTCAGAGGCAGGGGTAGCATTAACCCCCGATTGGGTGAATTACCCACAAACATTAAATTTTCACCAAAATTCACCCCTTAATTGAGACTTTTGAAAGCTCAGGGGTGAAAGTAGACTCCAACTTTTGGGCCTTAATGCTACCCTTGCTCAGAGCATTATTAGATTTTAGATATAACTTAATTTGGTGTGTTGTAACTGAAAAAGAACACTCAGATGAACAAATATCCATTTGAATGTGGTGCTGAGTAAGACGCAGAGTAAGTTGTATTTATGTGCTTTCGCTGAGATCATAAACCTAGGATTTCTTATAGTATATCCTACATTATGCCAATGCCTCCATTGAAAGACTTGAGAAATGTATCCAAGAGATTCGCCACTGGACGCAACAGAACTTCCTGAAGTTAAATGACGACAAGACAGAGTTCCTTTTATTTGGATCACGTCAACAATTATCAAAAGTTTCAGTGCCATACATTTCCATCGGTGATGCTCAGATAGCTCCCTCGTTGCAGGCTCGGAACTTGGGTGTTATTTTTGATTCGTCAATGACACTTCAACCACACATCAACAACGTCATTCGTCTCTCAACATTTCACATCAGGAACATCGGTAAAATACGCAAGTTTTTGGACAAGAGCGCTACAGAAAAAGTAATTCATGCATTTGTCACTTCTCGCCTTGACAACGGCAATGCCCTTTTCTATGGTCTTCCGCATAACCAGATTGCTCGTCTCCAACGCCTCCAAAACACCGCAGCCCGCATGGTTACACTCTCTAAAAAATCCTGTTCCATCACCCCCATCCTGGAACAACTTCATTGGCTCCCTGTCTCTCAACGAATAATCTTCAAGCTTATGCTAATTGTCCACAAAGCACTCAATGGCAAGGCTCCCCATTACATCTCAGAACTTCTTCAAGTTTACACTCCATCAAGGAACCTACGATCCAGCAACATGCTTCTCCTCAAGGAATCCAAGTCACGACACTCGTGGGGCGACAGACGTTTTTCTGCAGCTGCACCACACATCTGGAACTCTTTACCGCTTAATCTTAGATCTTGTCTGTGTACAACAAAATTCAAATCACTTCTCAAAACTTATCTCATGTCTCAGGTTTTCAAGAACTAATTTATTTGTTCCTCTCATTTGTTATTGTTTCTTTCAAGTTAAATATTACTTTGTTTGTTTTTTAGGGTCTCTGCGCCTTGAACACCCAGCAGGGTGGATATGTGCGCATTACAAATCTTATTATTATTATTTATTATTATTATAATTGTGAGCTGGAACTGAAAACTGAGAAGAGAACTCTTTAAAAGTATTTAACCTATTTTGCGCTTTAGCTGAGATCATAAACTCAGAGGATATCAAGGGTTTTGTATTACTCTGTGTTGTGTGTTGCAAAAAGAAAACAGAAGAAACTGTATGTTCATTTTTAAGGTTGCATCGCTGAGAAAGAAAACAAAATAAAACCTATATTTCATGTCGATGAATCTTAAAATGTGTGCATTGCTGTTGAAATAGCAAGGTTAGTGTATGTTTGAGACGAAACATTAAAAGTAGTTGAAAGCACAATTATTATAGTGGTATGTCATGTTTTCTTTTCTTGCAAGTCTTTTTTATATTTGAGTAAATGTGATAGTCCCAATGCAAAAAGATTCAGTCATGTAGCTCTATTAACCAGTTAGAGGATACTGGGCGGGCCTTTGCTGCTACTGTCTGGGGCCCCGTACAGGCAAAAGTTGCTGTCATTGGTATTTTTGTACACCCTAATGTGTAATAGTTCCAATACAAAAAGAATCATCCATGTACCCTTTCGGCTGAATAAACCAGTTGGGGGACGTCGGGCCCTTCGGGGCTACTGTCTGGGGCCCCGTACAGGCAAAAGTTGCTGTCATTGGTATTTTTGTACACCCTAATGTGTAATAGTTCCAATACAAAAAGAATCATCCATATACCTCTTCAGCTGAATAACACCATATGGGCGGGGCCCTTTGGGGCTACTGTCTGGAGCCCCGTACAGGCAAAAGTTGCTGTCATTGCTAACGTCAACATAAGTATCACCCTGGCAGTGATATCCAACAAGTTTTGTCCATATACCTCTTCAGCTGAATAAATGCATTTTTCGGCCCCCTATTCTATGACCCCCAGGCTCTCCGTACAGGCTGTGACCCGGCAGCAATGTAAAATATTGACTTTTGGCCCCACACTAACATAATCAGACCATCAAACCTTTTATACCTTTTCAGCTGAACAAAAGTTCCGGGCTCCCGCTCTATATTCTGGGTTGTTCAAACACCAGTGGCCAAAGTTTAATTAAAAGTTCATAGTGTTGTTTCAGTGCAAAATTTAATGTTCTTGCCCCAGTTATTTAAGGAAAATCTGCGACTCTTCATTTAGATCTTTGGTCTCACTGCAATCCCTCTAGCTTTATTAGTATTTTTCTAACTGTACCATTTTTCGTGGTTACATTTTTTTGGTGGAGATTCCGGGTAATTGATATATTTCTTTTGGAAATTTAGCAAATTTTTCTTATTCATCTGGGGCAAAATATTTTTTTTTAAAAACAATCCAACACAGTGCTTTTAGTCGGAGAGCTTTCAACGTGCATAATGGCAGATACACCAAGCCACTCAAGTCCACCAGTCCTGTCTTACCATGGGAGCCCGTCCAATCCTTTTGTGCCACATCAACTCCACCCAAGGACTCCCCTTATGACAGACTTCGACCCCCTGACACCGATGGAACACCAAGCAGCTCAGACGACAACACAACAGCCATATTTGCCACTGACTTACACATCACATCAATTACTTAAGAACATCCCAACCTTCTCCGGGTCTTCATCGGAACGCAGTAATCTGAGAGTTGAAGACTGGGTGAGAGATATCAGATATCTATTGGAGTTGAAAGGACCCCAGCCAGACCACGTCCAGTTCCACGAGGTGGTGAGGCACACACGAGGGAGAGCCCGAGACTTAGTGCTCAACCTTGAGTGTCGAGGGCTGAAAACCGCAGAAGCCGCCCTTACCGAATTGTTAGAAGAGTTTGGAGAGGGGAGCACGGCCACAACACCGATAGCGACATTCTTCTCTCGTATACAGAAGTCAGAGGAGACGACAACCGACTACGCTATAGCTCTCGAGGCCTTGCTGAGACATGTGGAGGATGTAAACCGACGCCAGGGAAGACAATGGGGACAGTTAGGTGAGGACCGGGACCTACTCCTCACGACCCAGTTCATGAAGGGGTTGCAGGACGACAGTGTGAGGCAGAGACTGGCCCCGATGCAACCAAGAACAATGTCCTTCAGATCCCTCCGACAAGAGCTCCGGGTCATCACTGAAGAAGCGAGGCATGCCAGAGAGGTTAGACGGCAGAGGTACCAGATTAATCAGCACACGACCAACTCTCCATCAAATTGTCCTACCAAAGCCACGATCCAGTCAGAGTCCTTTAAACTAGATGGACCTGCGGATGCTGGGCAGTCGGCAGGTGGTTTAGAAAGAGATCGCCCTAATGAGAAAGAGAAACGACAAGGCAGGATGTTGGTGCAGACCAACCAGGAACACCAATCAAATACTGATGGACTTGTAGGCCCAGTTAACACTACAAAAGTCACTATTTCAGGAAGAAAATGTAAGGCTTTGCTCGACACCGGTTCGCAAGTGACGACCATAACCGATGAGTTCGTGTCAGCCCACCCTACTCTGAAGCTTCAGGATCTGAAGAAGTCACCCATCATTATCAGTGGCGCAGGAGGCCAGAGTGTTCCACATCAGGGGTATATACTCCTCACCATGGATGCACTTGGAGAAGTTACCAAGAATGTCCCCGCCTTAGTTGTACCAGTAACAGAGTTCCGGCGATCTATTCCACTTTTGATAGGCACCAATGTGATCCTCACCTTACGAGATTCCATCCACAAGAAGTTTGGCAGGGGAATGATGACCAAGATGAAGAAAGAGTCCTTTGCTTGGCATTCAGCTTTCCAGTGCGTCAACAGTGATGGCACAGACATTGCTCGTACCAATGGAGAGATTGGTCATCTTCGCTACACAGGACGACGTACACTTGAAGTACAGCCTGGAGCAGAAATAATCATAACGGCCAAAACTCCAAAATCTACTAAAGGCAGATGCATCACAGCACTGGTGGAGGGCAAGAGGAACAATAGTCTAGCTGTTGGGCAAATGTTGGTTGAAGTCCGAGACTGCAAAGTACCCATTCGGCTGTGCAACTTGTCTCATCAGAAGGTGACGGTCAGAAGGAATGCAGTTGTGGCAGTGCTGTCCCATATCCAAGTCATTAATTCCACGCCAGAGCCCGAGACTGCAGATCCACACACAGCTTCAGATGAATCCCCCTTGCCCGACATTGATTCTGCTGATTTGACCCCCTCTGCAAAGGCAGCCATTCAGGACCTTCTCAAAGCCAATTCTGATGTCTTTTCCAAAGATTCCCTCGACATTGGCATGACCCAAACCGCTGTGCACGAGATTCCTTTGAGTGATGCTACCCCATTTCGTTTGCCGTACCGACGTATCCCACCCGCTGAGTTTCAAGAAGTTCGAAAGCACATCAAGGATCTTGAGAAAACAAACGTCATCAAACCCAGTCAAAGCTCATTCGCTTCTCCAGTGGTTATCGTCCGAAAGAAGGATGGCAGCATTCGACTGTGTGTCGATTACCGCAAGCTGAATTCCAGAACAATTCGAGATGCGTATCCTCTACCACGGATCGAAGAAGCGCTGGATGCTTTGGGAAAAGCTAAGTATTTTTCTTGCATAGATCTGACCTCTGGCTATCTCCAAGTTGGCGTTGCTGAGAAGGACCAGGCAAAAACAGCTTTCACTACCCCGATGGGCCTGTTCGAGTTTACCAGAATGCCATTTGGACTTGTTAACGCACCCGCCACATTTCAACGCTTGATGTCGAATGTATTCAGCGGCATGAATTTTGAAAGTGTCCTGCTCTACCTCGACGATGTCATCATCTACAGTTCGACGATTGAAGAACACATCACTCGACTAAGCCAAGTGTTCGACCGATTAAGACAGAATAACCTCAAGCTTAAACCCTCCAAGTGTCACTTCCTGAAGAGCAGTGTTCAATATCTGGGTCATATTGTCTCGGCAGAAGGTATTTCCACAAACCCTGAGAAGATAACAGCTGTACAGAATTGGCCGATCCCCAAATCAAAGAAGGATGTCAGGAGTTTCCTTGGGATAACTGGATATTATCGGAAGTTTATCCAAGGCTATGCAAAGGTGGCGAGTCCTCTATTCGGCCTCATTGGGGGTAAGCGTGGAACCCGAGACCCACCGTTTGTCTGGACGGATGCATGTAGTGTTGCATTTCAGACGTTGATATCCAAGTTGACATCAGCTCCCATCTTAGCCTATGCTGATTATGATATTCCTTTCGTCATACAGACTGATGCATCTCTTGAAGGCCTTGGTGCAGTACTTACCCAACAACAGGATGGCCGTGAACGTGTAGTGGCATATGCGAGCCGCGCTCTCTCTTCAGCCGAGAAGAAATATCCAGCACACAAGCTAGAGTTTCGAGCATTACATTGGGCCCTGACTACCAAATTTCGAGATTATCTGTATGGACACAAGGTAACAGCGGTAACCGACAATAATCCTATGACCTATGTATTGAAGAGTGCTAAGCTGGATGCTCATAGTCAACGCTGGGTTAATGACCTATCTCTCTTCGAATTAGACATACGGTATCGTCCAGGAAAGAATAATGCAAATGCTGATGCACTTTCGAGAATTACTAGAAGAGAAGTAACCCGCATATTGGACGCAACCGAGAATGGCTCCGCCGATAAGCAGAATCCCACGGAAGATGTTGAGGTCCACGTGCAAGCTACTCTTTCGACCCATGATGTATCAACGGAGACGGACAGCCAAAGACAATCTGGAGCTGATGAACTGAGATCCCTGCAACCTAAAGAGACCTCCGAACCTGACAACGCTTCAGCTGAGAAGTATGGAACCAGTACTATTCAAGATGGCAGGAAACTTCAGGATGCTCAACAGGAAGATGAAGGTATCACACGCATTCTACATCTCAAGACAACCAGACGTAGCAAGTTGAGTCAAAGACAAGCCAACCGTGAAAAAAAAGATGTTCAGAGACTACTTCGTTCATGGGACCACCTTCAGGAAAAAGGGGGACTGCTGGTCTATAGAAACGGAGAGGGTAATGACATGAATTACATCCCAGTTCTACCTCGTTCGCTACATAAAACAATCCTGAAGAACCTCCATGACGAGTTGGGACACCTTGGATTCCAGAAGACTCTCCGATCGGTCAGAAAACGTTTCTACTGGCCTGGTGCATACTGTGACGTAAAGACTTACATACAAACCTGTGAACGGTGCACTTTACGTAAACGTCCAGAAGGAAGACGGAGCGCTGGGTTGCAGAGTATTCGTACAAGTCGTCCAGGAGAACTAGTCTGCATCGATTTCATGAGTCTTGAGAAGTCTGCTGGTGGGTACGAGCACTTACTCGTTGTGACGGACCACTTCACTCGTTATGCCAAGGCATACCCAACAAGAGACCAGAAAGCGACGACGGTGGCACGAGTATTGTGGGAGAGGTACATTTCGAACTACGGGATTCCAGAGCGACTGCATTCCGACCAAGGGAAGTGTTTTGAGTCTGAAGTAATCCGTCAACTCTGTGCAGTAATGGGAGTGTCCAAGAGCAAGACAACACCCTATCATCCCCAAGGCAACGGAATGACTGAAAGGTTTAACCGAACTCTTTTATCGATGCTAGGGACCCTTGATCCAATGAAGAAGGTGAATTGGGCAACGCACGTTGAAGTTTTGACCCATGCCTACAATTGCAGCCAGCATGTTTCGACAGGCTACTCGCCCTTCTTGATCCTGATGTTTATGAGGGAACCTAAGCTGCCAGTGGACGTGATATTCCCTTGCCAAGGAGAAGACACACAACATCTTCATCGTGACTACAACTCTTTCGTCAAAATGCTGAAGGAAGAAATGACCAAGGCGTTCAATTTGGCAGAGACAAATGCAGATAAGGCACGACTGAAGCAGACTAGCGCCTATAACAAGAAGGTCAGTGAACGTGAACTTCAAGTAGGAGATCTGGTGCTCGTGCTTAATCTAACACCGAGAGGAAAGTGTAAGCTGAAAGACCGATGGGAAGATACTCCTTACTTGGTTGTAAAGAAGCTAGATGGTATTCCAGTGTACACTGTGAAGCAGTTGGAAACGCAAAAGGTGAGGACGGTCCACCGCAACCTGATCTCCCTTTGCCCTTTCGAAGTTCCCCTTGAAGAGGAGATATCCAATGCTGACCCGCTTCTTCAATCTTCTTCTGGTATGGACGTTACCATGGAACCTCCTTACGAGTTCCGAGATGACTTAATCCTTCATCACCCTGGTTTGACTGATGTGATTCCCCCTCCAGAAGACTTCAGTGATGTTGAACTCTCTTCAGTAAACTTCTATGAATCTCCATCTACTGATGAAACTGATTCCAGTTCTGTTGACGAGATGTTGGACACCGGCCGACCAAAGAGGACCATCCGCCCACCTATGAGGTATCATGATGAAGCCTGATGAAACCGAAAGACGACGTACTTCCCAGATGTATTTCCCTTTAGATTGTTTTCTTTAATTGTTGAGGACAACAAGGTTTTAAAGAATGGGCGTGTGTAGAGGAGTGAAATTTAACTTTGTTTTTATTCATCCTTTTTAGTTTACAATGGGATTTTTGGCAAAGTGGTTCCCCTAAAGTTACTGTTTTTTATAGGAGTGGCACCCCTGCGTAGTACATTGACTTAATTTACTCTTTACTTAATTAATGATGCGAGGCGCACCAGTCTATTGCTTTGTGTTCCACTGGCCACATGTGCTAGTATGGGTCAGTGAGCAGAGATACAACATGGAGGACAGACCTACTTAAAGTTTCTCTTGTGTCCTCCAAAAATCTTAAAAGTCTGGACATCAAGTTGCTGTATTTTCCTGTTTGCTCAATAATTCTGGTGAGTTTTCATTTATTTACTTATTTTTTACATTGTCTAATCTGCACATATTTGCCTTTTTGTGCATTATTTTTGTTGTTGAGATAAAACTTTCAGAGTATGGAAACTATTTCTTTGCCTTTGGTAGGTTTCCAAAGAAAGTTTATTTTTACTAAGTGAAGCCTTGTTCACATTGTATAAAAGTTACTGTTGAAGGTTCTGAAACTTTTGGAAACTAATTATTATTCCTAAACCTAGTAAAGTCATTTTGCTAAGGACCAGTGTTTTTATGTCATTTTCCTTGTTTAGTTTGGAGGCACTTTAATCAGTACCTTGGCCAAAAACTTGTGCATCAAGTGTTAGCACTTGTGACTGGATTTTACTTCTGGTCTATGGTTTTGGGATATAATGAAGAGGAGTTTTTGTATGATATTAGTCTGGATTTACTTGACTGACTTTTCTAAGGACTGTTTTATAGTAATTTTAAACATAGGTTTGATGCTGATACACTGTGCATTTTATGTAGAAACCTGATTTTTCTTTTGGACCATGCTTTGCCTGTGCATCTCTTATTTTTCTCAAGATGTTTATTTGGGGGATTTGCATACCTAATGAGTTCCATAGGGTTGTGTAGCTTCTTCAAGTTTATGGCTGGTTTTTATTACTTAATCCCCTGCCACAGTCAATAGTTCCTTTGTTATTTAGATTTTTGAGGTGTCTTGGAGAGATGATTTTCTCTTAAGTTTTCCCAGTATAGTTTTGTACAGGAAAAGTGTACTGTGCATGGTATAATTGGAAATGCATATTTTATTAATGTTTATTTATAACTTGATCTTTAATCATTTCTTTTGCATTTTTCTTTGTATTTACAGGCTATTCATTATTTGTTCCGATTGTGCTTAGAGAGCAATCCGCTATTAGTGCTGTGTTGGGTTTTTACTTCTTTTTTTATATTTTGTATTTTTGAGTTTAATCTGGAGCTAACATTTGCTCTGGCTTAAAGTAAACTATTAGAGCGGGAGCCCGGAACTTTTGTTCAGCTGAAAAGGTATAAAAGGTTTGATGGTCTGATTATGTTAGTGTGGGGCCAAAAGTCAATATTTTACATTGCTGCCGGGTCACAGCCTGTACGGAGAGCCTGGGGGTCATAGAATAGGGGGCCGAAAAATGCATTTATTCAGCTGAAGAGGTATATATGGACAAAACTTGTTGGATATCACTGCCAGGGTGATACTTATGTTGACGTTAGCAATGACAGCAACTTTTGCCTGTACGGGGCTCCAGACAGTAGCCCCAAAGGGCCCCGCCCATATGGTGTTATTCAGCTGAAGAGGTATATGGATGATTCTTTTTGTATTGGAACTATTACACATTAGGGTGTACAAAAATACCAATGACAGCAACTTTTGCCTGTACGGGGCCCCAGACAGTAGCCCCGAAGGGCCCGACGTCCCCCAACTGGTTTATTCAGCCGAAAGGGTACATGGATGATTCTTTTTGTATTGGAACTATTACACATTAGGGTGTACAAAAATACCAATGACAGCAACTTTTGCCTGTACGGGGCCCCAGACAGTAGCCCCGAAGGCCCGCCCAGTATCCTCTAACTGGTTAATAGAGCTACATGACTCGAAATTTAGTTGAATAACGGTCGAGGCCGAGACCGTTATTCAACTCAATTTTGAGTCGAGACTGTTTATTACCCGGTAAGAGTCGAAAAATTGTGGTTTATTCCTATTCTACAACCCCAAAATGATGAAAAAACGCTCGTTTTGGGCCGAAATTCGATGAAACTGATGAAAAATTTAAACTGCAGCTGCCACAATGCCCCAACAGATTACCGTTACAAATTGTCATAAATAACGGTCTCTATGCCCCTCCCCTACGGTGTCAAATTCGAAACATTTCGAGAATGGTGTGGCGTCACTCAGGGTAAACAAATATAGCAGTCCGCGGTGCTCATTTTTGCACGGAGCTTTTCTGAAGTTGAATGACGCCCCCTCTGTTCTACGCGCATGAGCGATACAGAATTAATTAGAACTTAGTATTACGAATGTTCTGCTATAATACCTTCAAACCGCGTACCGGTGTTCCTCCATTATTGCGTTTTGAGTGAAACTGAATAAACTGAAGCTGGATGCAACAATAAATAAAGTATTCTGACTTCATTAATGGAACCGTTGATACCCAGTGCTGACGATACTCGTTATTATGGTTTGCAGTAATCATTTGAAACTACGAAATGTGTTTCGGTATTCACCAAGCCTAGACTAGCAGTAGGCTAGGGCTAGGCTACGTACTGTTGGATAGCCCGTAGAGTAGTTTAGCGAATTGGCCTTCGAACCTTGCTATGGATTGGGCTATGCAAAAAGGCTTGTGTAAATACTATAGGAACTGCAAAGAGTGTAGTATTTTCCATGACTTAATGAAAAGAAACAGATTGGTTTGAATGAAGCACTGATTGGTTTCCATGCACTGACTGGATGCGATTTCAACTCTGCATTCTACCGAAAAGGTAAATCCACACCTTTCAGTTACTTGGAGAAAGACGAGGATCACGTTAGTGCATTGAGGTCATTGTGTAGTGATGTCATCGATACGCCGGCAATCACTGCATAATATGCAGGGTATATGGTTTCAAGGCACTAAGTAATATCAACGTGGCCCGGTACCAGTCTTTCATCAAAATGACACATGGCAAACAAAAAGATGTCAAAGTGAAGAAGATCAACTGTTCATCTTTGCCACCATGCGAGAAGACACTAGCGCAGCATCTATCACGTGCAAACTATATAGCCATAGTGTGGAGGCTAGCCCATACTCCTGAGCCGACAAAGAACGTACATCCACTGAATTACGGATGGACTGATAATGGTGATGGGCATTATGTACCCCAATGGTTTGTCGGAGAGCCACTACCAGACAAATTGGTTAATGATGAAGACGCAGAGTTGGAACAAGTTCATGATGATGAATCAGACATGGTCTCTGATACAGAAATGGATCCTCGTGGTGCTGATACTGACGTAGGTAATGATAGCGATGACACTATTATTGCAGTTTATGATGAAGAAAGTCTGCAGTCAGATGACCAGCCATGGAGTGAAGACAGTGAGAGCGACTACGAGGATAATGATTAGGCATAACCCATTGTAAGTGCGTGAACTACGTTTTGCTTACATATTACATGATTATCCATACAGACTTAGTAAAAAAAAAACATACAATCACATCACTTAAAAATGTTTTAAAAATATACCGATGTTATTTTGTTTTTGTTTTCGATGTATATGCACTAATAATTAGCTACCCTATGTCGTTTAATGCATCAAATTTGATTGTTTCTAACAAAAGATATCTCCACTTTTGTATGAAGACTCAATCAGTTTGGGCCATTTTACAGGTTCTTTCAAAGCAAAAGATTATGTTAAAGGGTGAGAAAATCATTACATGATTAAAAAGTCAATATCCCCGACATGAAAAAGGATGTAAAGAGTAAAAATGTTAACATTCTTAGAGTAATGTATGAAGATTACTAAGAAAATCAAGATGGCTGGGCAGGCTGGTTTAAGATCTCAGTTTACTTTTGGAGCAGCGGGTGAATTTTCTTTGCTTAAAAGCTATGGTATATTGGTATATGTCTCTCAAAGTGGCCCAAGTTGAATTTTGCGAAAAATCTTTAAAGATCTATAACATTTGATCGTGACATCCAAATTGCACCAACTAAAATTGTTTGGAACCTTTCTTAGTAATAGTTCTAAATTCATTTTTCAGGAATTACGGTTCTTTAACCATAAACAAATGTCATTGTCATTGTATGTTTTTTTCTGACTCACCCTGTATAACAAGAAGAAATTCTTTTGGAAATATTGAAACATTGACAGCAATCTGTTATCGGTGTGTTCGGGATCAACCATTGTAGTGTTGTTATCTTGTGTTAGGTTATGTTATGTCGTAACAACATAATGGAAGCAAGACAAAAAAAACAAAATGGGATTTTCAGGAAATATTCTGTAGCTTTTGCCTGCCTATATTGAAACATATGAACGTCATTTAGAGTATTGCTTGTATTCACTATTAATCAATGCTTTCAAATGAAACATTAAACAAAGGTCCATCTTAATATGGCGCTCATGAGAAAGAAATATTTATCTAACCTATACATTATTGTGTGCTTTCACTTATATAAGAATTCTGAATTTCAGAGGGTATTAGTTTTTTAGGTAACTTAATTATGTGTGAAAAGAAAACTCAACTAGAAACAGTACACATGGTCTGGAACCGAAATGTATATTTTAATTACTTTCACTAATACATGTATCATTAACTCAGAGGCAGGGGTAGCATTAACCCCCAATTGGGTGAATTACCCACAAACATTAAATTTTCACCAAAATTCACCCCTTAATTGAGACTTTTGAAAGCTCAGGGGTGAAAGTAGACTCCAACTTTTGGGCCTTAATGCTACCCTTGCTCAGAGCATTATTAGATTTTAGATATAACTTAATTTGGTGTGTTGTAACTGAAAAAGAACACTCAGATGAACAAATATCCATTTGAATGTGGTGCTGAGTAAGACGCAGAGTAAGTTGTATTTATGTGCTTTCGCTGAGATCATAAACCTAGGATTTCTTATAGTATATCCTACATTATGCCAATGCCTCCATTGAAAGACTTGAGAAATGTATCCAAGAGATTCGCCACTGGACGCAACAGAACTTCCTGAAGTTAAATGACGACAAGACAGAGTTCCTTTTATTTGGATCACGTCAACAATTATCAAAAGTTTCAGTGCCATACATTTCCATCGGTGATGCTCAGATAGCTCCCTCGTTGCAGGCTCGGAACTTGGGTGTTATTTTTGATTCGTCAATGACACTTCAACCACACATCAACAACGTCATTCGTCTCTCAACATTTCACATCAGGAACATCGGTAAAATACGCAAGTTTTTGGACAAGAGCGCTACAGAAAAAGTAATTCATGCATTTGTCACTTCTCGCCTTGACAACGGCAATGCCCTTTTCTATGGTCTTCCGCATAACCAGATTGCTCGTCTCCAACGCCTCCAAAACACCGCAGCCCGCATGGTTACACTCTCTAAAAAATCCTGTTCCATCACCCCCATCCTGGAACAACTTCATTGGCTCCCTGTCTCTCAACGAATAATCTTCAAGCTTATGCTAATTGTCCACAAAGCACTCAATGGCAAGGCTCCCCATTACATCTCAGAACTTCTTCAAGTTTACACTCCATCAAGGAACCTACGATCCAGCAACATGCTTCTCCTCAAGGAATCCAAGTCACGACACTCGTGGGGCGACAGACGTTTTTCTGCAGCTGCACCACACATCTGGAACTCTTTACCGCTTAATCTTAGATCTTGTCTGTGTACAACAAAATTCAAATCACTTCTCAAAACTTATCTCATGTCTCAGGTTTTCAAGAACTAATTTATTTGTTCCTCTCATTTGTTATTGTTTCTTTCAAGTTAAATATTACTTTGTTTGTTTTTTAGGGTCTCTGCGCCTTGAACACCCAGCAGGGTGGATATGTGCGCATTACAAATCTTATTATTATTATTTATTATTATTATAATTGTGAGCTGGAACTGAAAACTGAGAAGAGAACTCTTTAAAAGTATTTAACCTATTTTGCGCTTTAGCTGAGATCATAAACTCAGAGGATATCAAGGGTTTTGTATTACTCTGTGTTGTGTGTTGCAAAAAGAAAACAGAAGAAACTGTATGTTCATTTTTAAGGTTGCATCGCTGAGAAAGAAAACAAAATAAAACCTATATTTCATGTCGATGAATCTTAAAATGTGTGCATTGCTGTTGAAATAGCAAGGTTAGTGTATGTTTGAGACGAAACATTAAAAGTAGTTGAAAGCACAATTATTATAGTGGTATGTCATGTTTTCTTTTCTTGCAAGTCTTTTTTATATTTGAGTAAATGTGATAGTCCCAATGCAAAAAGATTCAGTCATGTAGCTCTATTAACCAGTTAGAGGATACTGGGCGGGCCTTTGCTGCTACTGTCTGGGGCCCCGTACAGGCAAAAGTTGCTGTCATTGGTATTTTTGTACACCCTAATGTGTAATAGTTCCAATACAAAAAGAATCATCCATGTACCCTTTCGGCTGAATAAACCAGTTGGGGGACGTCGGGCCCTTCGGGGCTACTGTCTGGGGCCCCGTACAGGCAAAAGTTGCTGTCATTGGTATTTTTGTACACCCTAATGTGTAATAGTTCCAATACAAAAAGAATCATCCATATACCTCTTCAGCTGAATAACACCATATGGGCGGGGCCCTTTGGGGCTACTGTCTGGAGCCCCGTACAGGCAAAAGTTGCTGTCATTGCTAACGTCAACATAAGTATCACCCTGGCAGTGATATCCAACAAGTTTTGTCCATATACCTCTTCAGCTGAATAAATGCATTTTTCGGCCCCCTATTCTATGACCCCCAGGCTCTCCGTACAGGCTGTGACCCGGCAGCAATGTAAAATATTGACTTTTGGCCCCACACTAACATAATCAGACCATCAAACCTTTTATACCTTTTCAGCTGAACAAAAGTTCCGGGCTCCCGCTCTATATTCTGGGTTGTTCAAACACCAGTGGCCAAAGTTTAATTAAAAGTTCATAGTGTTGTTTCAGTGCAAAATTTAATGTTCTTGCCCCAGTTATTTAAGGAAAATCTGCGACTCTTCATTTAGATCTTTGGTCTCACTGCAATCCCTCTAGCTTTATTAGTATTTTTCTAACTGTACCATTTTTCGTGGTTACATTTTTTTGGTGGAGATTCCGGGTAATTGATATATTTCTTTTGGAAATTTAGCAAATTTTTCTTATTCATCTGGGGCAAAATATTTTTTTTTAAAAACAATCCAACACAGTGCTTTTAGTCGGAGAGCTTTCAACGTGCATAATGGCAGATACACCAAGCCACTCAAGTCCACCAGTCCTGTCTTACCATGGGAGCCCGTCCAATCCTTTTGTGCCACATCAACTCCACCCAAGGACTCCCCTTATGACAGACTTCGACCCCCTGACACCGATGGAACACCAAGCAGCTCAGACGACAACACAACAGCCATATTTGCCACTGACTTACACATCACATCAATTACTTAAGAACATCCCAACCTTCTCCGGGTCTTCATCGGAACGCAGTAATCTGAGAGTTGAAGACTGGGTGAGAGATATCAGATATCTATTGGAGTTGAAGGGACCCCAGCCAGACCACGTCCAGTTCCACGAGGTGGTGAGGCACACACGAGGGAGAGCCCGAGACTTAGTGCTCAACCTTGAGTGTCGAGGGCTGAAAACCGCAGAAGCCGCCCTTACCGAATTGTTAGAAGAGTTTGGAGAGGGGAGCACGGCCACAACACCGATAGCGACATTCTTCTCTCGTATACAGAAGTCAGAGGAGACGACAACCGACTACGCTATAGCTCTCGAGGCCTTGCTGAGACATGTGGAGGATGTAAACCGACGCCAGGGAAGACAATGGGGACAGTTAGGTGAGGACCGGGACCTACTCCTCACGACCCAGTTCATGAAGGGGTTGCAGGACGACAGTGTGAGGCAGAGACTGGCCCCGATGCAACCAAGAACAATGTCCTTCAGATCCCTCCGACAAGAGCTCCGGGTCATCACTGAAGAAGCGAGGCATGCCAGAGAGGTTAGACGGCAGAGGTACCAGATTAATCAGCACACGACCAACTCTCCATCAAATTGTCCTACCAAAGCCACGATCCAGTCAGAGTCCTTTAAACTAGATGGACCTGCGGATGCTGGGCAGTCGGCAGGTGGTTTAGAAAGAGATCGCCCTAATGAGAAAGAGAAACGACAAGGCAGGATGTTGGTGCAGACCAACCAGGAACACCAATCAAATACTGATGGACTTGTAGGCCCAGTTAACACTACAAAAGTCACTATTTCAGGAAGAAAATGTAAGGCTTTGCTCGACACCGGTTTGCAAGTGACGACCATAACCGATGAGTTCGTGTCAGCCCACCCTACTCTGAAGCTTCAGGATCTGAAGAAGTCACCCATCATTATCAGTGGCGCAGGAGGCCAGAGTGTTCCACATCAGGGGTATATACTCCTCACCATGGATGCACTTGGAGAAGTTACCAAGAATGTCCCCGCCTTAGTTGTACCAGTAACAGAGTTCCGGCGATCTATTCCACTTTTGATAGGCACCAATGTGATCCTCACCTTACGAGATTCCATCCACAAGAAGTTTGGCAGGGGAATGATGACCAAGATGAAGAAAGAGTCCTTTGCTTGGCATTCAGCTTTCCAGTGCGTCAACAGTGATGGCACAGACATTGCTCGTACCAATGGAGAGATTGGTCATCTTCGCTACACAGGACGACGTACACTTGAAGTACAGCCTGGAGCAGAAATAATCATAACGGCCAAAACTCCAAAATCTACTAAAGGCAGATGCATCACAGCACTGGTGGAGGGCAAGAGGAACAATAGTCTAGCTGTTGGGCAAATGTTGGTTGAAGTCCGAGACTGCAAAGTACCCATTCGGCTGTGCAACTTGTCTCATCAGAAGGTGACGGTCAGAAGGAATGCAGTTGTGGCAGTGCTGTCCCATATCCAAGTCATTAATTCCACGCCAGAGCCCGAGACTGCAGATCCACACACAGCTTCAGATGAATCCCCCTTGCCCGACATTGATTCTGCTGATTTGACCCCCTCTGCAAAGGCAGCCATTCAGGACCTTCTCAAAGCCAATTCTGATGTCTTTTCCAAAGATTCCCTCGACATTGGCATGACCCAAACCGCTGTGCACGAGATTCCTTTGAGTGATGCTACCCCATTTCGTTTGCCGTACCGACGTATCCCACCCGCTGAGTTTCAAGAAGTTCGAAAGCACATCAAGGATCTTGAGAAAACAAACGTCATCAAACCCAGTCAAAGCTCATTCGCTTCTCCAGTGGTTATCGTCCGAAAGAAGGATGGCAGCATTCGACTGTGTGTCGATTACCGCAAGCTGAATTCCAGAACAATTCGAGATGCGTATCCTCTACCACGGATCGAAGAAGCGCTGGATGCTTTGGGAAAAGCTAAGTATTTTTCTTGCATAGATCTGACCTCTGGCTATCTCCAAGTTGGCGTTGCTGAGAAGGACCAGGCAAAAACAGCTTTCACTACCCCGATGGGCCTGTTCGAGTTTACCAGAATGCCATTTGGACTTGTTAACGCACCCGCCACATTTCAACGCTTGATGTCGAATGTATTCAGCGGCATGAATTTTGAAAGTGTCCTGCTCTACCTCGACGATGTCATCATCTACAGTTCGACGATTGAAGAACACATCACTCGACTAAGCCAAGTGTTCGACCGATTAAGACAGAATAACCTCAAGCTTAAACCCTCCAAGTGTCACTTCCTGAAGAGCAGTGTTCAATATCTGGGTCATATTGTCTCGGCAGAAGGTATTTCCACAAACCCTGAGAAGATAACAGCTGTACAGAATTGGCCGATCCCCAAATCAAAGAAGGATGTCAGGAGTTTCCTTGGGATAACTGGATATTATCGGAAGTTTATCCAAGGCTATGCAAAGGTGGCGAGTCCTCTATTCGGCCTCATTGGGGGTAAGCGTGGAACCCGAGACCCACCGTTTGTCTGGACGGATGCATGTAGTGTTGCATTTCAGACGTTGATATCCAAGTTGACATCAGCTCCCATCTTAGCCTATGCTGATTATGATATTCCTTTCGTCATACAGACTGATGCATCTCTTGAAGGCCTTGGTGCAGTACTTACCCAACAACAGGATGGCCGTGAACGTGTAGTGGCATATGCGAGCCGCGCTCTCTCTTCAGCCGAGAAGAAATATCCAGCACACAAGCTAGAGTTTCGAGCATTACATTGGGCCCTGACTACCAAATTTCGAGATTATCTGTATGGACACAAGGTAACAGCGGTAACCGACAATAATCCTATGACCTATGTATTGAAGAGTGCTAAGCTGGATGCTCATAGTCAACGCTGGGTTAATGACCTATCTCTCTTCGAATTAGACATACGGTATCGTCCAGGAAAGAATAATGCAAATGCTGATGCACTTTCGAGAATTACTAGAAGAGAAGTAACCCGCATATTGGACGCAACCGAGAATGGCTCCGCCGATAAGCAGAATCCCACGGAAGATGTTGAGGTCCACGTGCAAGCTACTCTTTCGACCCATGATGTATCAACGGAGACGGACAGCCAAAGACAATCTGGAGCTGATGAACTGAGATCCCTGCAACCTAAAGAGACCTCCGAACCTGACAACGCTTCAGCTGAGAAGTATGGAACCAGTACTATTCAAGATGGCAGGAAACTTCAGGATGCTCAACAGGAAGATGAAGGTATCACACGCATTCTACATCTCAAGACAACCAGACGTAGCAAGTTGAGTCAAAGACAAGCCAACCGTGAAAAAAAAGATGTTCAGAGACTACTTCGTTCATGGGACCACCTTCAGGAAAAAGGGGGACTGCTGGTCTATAGAAACGGAGAGGGTAATGACATGAATTACATCCCAGTTCTACCTCGTTCGCTACATAAAACAATCCTGAAGAACCTCCATGACGAGTTGGGACACCTTGGATTCCAGAAGACTCTCCGATCGGTCAGAAAACGTTTCTACTGGCCTGGTGCATACTGTGACGTAAAGACTTACATACAAACCTGTGAACGGTGCACTTTACGTAAACGTCCAGAAGGAAGACGGAGCGCTGGGTTGCAGAGTATTCGTACAAGTCGTCCAGGAGAACTAGTCTGCATCGATTTCATGAGTCTTGAGAAGTCTGCTGGTGGGTACGAGCACTTACTCGTTGTGACGGACCACTTCACTCGTTATGCCAAGGCATACCCAACAAGAGACCAGAAAGCGACGACGGTGGCACGAGTATTGTGGGAGAGGTACATTTCGAACTACGGGATTCCAGAGCGACTGCATTCCGACCAAGGGAAGTGTTTTGAGTCTGAAGTAATCCGTCAACTCTGTGCAGTAATGGGAGTGTCCAAGAGCAAGACAACACCCTATCATCCCCAAGGCAACGGAATGACTGAAAGGTTTAACCGAACTCTTTTATCGATGCTAGGGACCCTTGATCCAATGAAGAAGGTGAATTGGGCAACGCACGTTGAAGTTTTGACCCATGCCTACAATTGCAGCCAGCATGTTTCGACAGGCTACTCGCCCTTCTTGATCCTGATGTTTATGAGGGAACCTAAGCTGCCAGTGGACGTGATATTCCCTTGCCAAGGAGAAGACACACAACATCTTCATCGTGACTACAACTCTTTCGTCAAAATGCTGAAGGAAGAAATGACCAAGGCGTTCAATTTGGCAGAGACAAATGCAGATAAGGCACGACTGAAGCAGACTAGCGCCTATAACAAGAAGGTCAGTGAACGTGAACTTCAAGTAGGAGATCTGGTGCTCGTGCTTAATCTAACACCGAGAGGAAAGTGTAAGCTGAAAGACCGATGGGAAGATACTCCTTACTTGGTTGTAAAGAAGCTAGATGGTATTCCAGTGTACACTGTGAAGCAGTTGGAAACGCAAAAGGTGAGGACGGTCCACCGCAACCTGATCTCCCTTTGCCCTTTCGAAGTTCCCCTTGAAGAGGAGATATCCAATGCTGACCCGCTTCTTCAATCTTCTTCTGGTATGGACGTTACCATGGAACCTCCTTACGAGTTCCGAGATGACTTAATCCTTCATCACCCTGGTTTGACTGATGTGATTCCCCCTCCAGAAGACTTCAGTGATGTTGAACTCTCTTCAGTAAACTTCTATGAATCTCCATCTACTGATGAAACTGATTCCAGTTCTGTTGACGAGATGTTGGACACCGGCCGACCAAAGAGGACCATCCGCCCACCTATGAGGTATCATGATGAAGCCTGATGAAACCGAAAGACGACGTACTTCCCAGATGTATTTCCCTTTAGATTGTTTTCTTTAATTGTTGAGGACAACAAGGTTTTAAAGAATGGGCGTGTGTAGAGGAGTGAAATTTAACTTTGTTTTTATTCATCCTTTTTAGTTTACAATGGGATTTTTGGCAAAGTGGTTCCCCTAAAGTTACTGTTTTTTATAGGAGTGGCACCCCTGCGTAGTACATTGACTTAATTTACTCTTTACTTAATTAATGATGCGAGGCGCACCAGTCTATTGCTTTGTGTTCCACTGGCCACATGTGCTAGTATGGGTCAGTGAGCAGAGATACAACATGGAGGACAGACCTACTTAAAGTTTCTCTTGTGTCCTCCAAAAATCTTAAAAGTCTGGACATCAAGTTGCTGTATTTTCCTGTTTGCTCAATAATTCTGGTGAGTTTTCATTTATTTACTTATTTTTTACATTGTCTAATCTGCACATATTTGCCTTTTTGTGCATTATTTTTGTTGTTGAGATAAAACTTTCAGAGTATGGAAACTATTTCTTTGCCTTTGGTAGGTTTCCAAAGAAAGTTTATTTTTACTAAGTGAAGCCTTGTTCACATTGTATAAAAGTTACTGTTGAAGGTTCTGAAACTTTTGGAAACTAATTATTATTCCTAAACCTAGTAAAGTCATTTTGCTAAGGACCAGTGTTTTTATGTCATTTTCCTTGTTTAGTTTGGAGGCACTTTAATCAGTACCTTGGCCAAAAACTTGTGCATCAAGTGTTAGCACTTGTGACTGGATTTTACTTCTGGTCTATGGTTTTGGGATATAATGAAGAGGAGTTTTTGTATGATATTAGTCTGGATTTACTTGACTGACTTTTCTAAGGACTGTTTTATAGTAATTTTAAACATAGGTTTGATGCTGATACACTGTGCATTTTATGTAGAAACCTGATTTTTCTTTTGGACCATGCTTTGCCTGTGCATCTCTTATTTTTCTCAAGATGTTTATTTGGGGGATTTGCATACCTAATGAGTTCCATAGGGTTGTGTAGCTTCTTCAAGTTTATGGCTGGTTTTTATTACTTAATCCCCTGCCACAGTCAATAGTTCCTTTGTTATTTAGATTTTTGAGGTGTCTTGGAGAGATGATTTTCTCTTAAGTTTTCCCAGTATAGTTTTGTACAGGAAAAGTGTACTGTGCATGGTATAATTGGAAATGCATATTTTATTAATGTTTATTTATAACTTGATCTTTAATCATTTCTTTTGCATTTTTCTTTGTATTTACAGGCTATTCATTATTTGTTCCGATTGTGCTTAGAGAGCAATCCGCTATTAGTGCTGTGTTGGGTTTTCACTTCTTTTTTTATATTTTGTATTTTTGAGTTTAATCTGGAGCTAACATTTGCTCTGGCTTAAAGTAAACTATTCTGGGTTGTTCAAACACCAGTGGCCAAAGTTTAATTAAAAGTTCATAGTGTTGTTTCAGTGCAAAATTTAATGTTCTTGCCCCAGTTATTTAAGGAAAATCTGCGACTCTTCATTTAGATCTTTGGTCTCACTGCAATCCCTCTAGCTTTATTAGTATTTTTCTAACTGTACCATTTTTCGTGGTTACATGTGCACCAGAGGGTGAGGTCCCACGCTAGTGCACACAGACGGCTCGACCGAGTGCCCCCCTGGTGATTGACGTATGCCACCACTGTGGCGTTGTGGCATCTTACCAGGACTGCTCGTCCCCCAATGTCTGTCTGAAAAGTTTGTAGCGCATTGAAAATTGCCAGCATTTCTAGGACTTTGATGTGGGTCGATCGGTGTTGGGGCCCACACGCCCGCAACCTGTCGCGAGCCGGAACCTGACACGTCGGTCGTGATTGGAGTACGGAGCGGGCGCCCAGAAACCACGCCCCAACTGGGAATGCTGTAGTCCGGCATGGGGTTGGGAAGAACATGGCAGACCGTGTCTACGTTAATTGGTGCGGCCACGAAAGCTGCCACGAGCCGCCCTAATTCGGGGGCGACGTGCTGTTGCACCCTCCCTAAGCTGCAAACTATACGCCCCGCGCCGTGAGTGGTGGGTGTCCGTATATAACTTAAACGGCAGCCAATCGGGAGCCTCGGTGCAATCCAGCTGTTGAAGATTTGGCGGGCTCTACTCACTCGTAAGGCTTTTTTCGCCGAGCGTTCACAACGTCGGAAGAAACAAATCCCCTCCCACCCTCACCATTAAAAGGATTAGGTGCAGTAAGGCCCCAAAAGACCTATGGGCTTGACTTCAGCAGACCAGTTTTGGTTTTTCAATGCTTTGGGTAAAGTTACCTGGAGACGCATGGGGGAAGTTGTTTTATTTCTTAGAGTTGTTGGGTTTTTGGGTTTTTTTTTTTTGGGGGGGGGGGTTGGGGTTGGGGGGTGAAGGGGCCATTGGCCCGAGTGAGCAGCCACAATCCTTCGAAGTTTGATACAAAGATCTGCGGGCAGGCATAGTTGTGCCTGGTTGTGCCAGTGAGCCCCACGGTGTGCCTGGGGGGATGTGGTTTGGCGCATGAGGGGACGTGGCCTCATGAAAAAAAGGGGGGGGGGGGAGGGGGGAAACCGCAGTCGGGGCGGCGAACATGGAGTTAGGCTAATTAAACAAGTACTGACATAATTAATGATTGTACATGTAGCTGCTGATATAGCCTCGATGCTAAAATTCTGATTGGTATTTATTAAGTCAGGCTTTGGCCGATTATTGACATACACGTTCATATATTAGAATTACTGTTCACTTGTTAGACGTTGTTATGGCATTTCTTGCCCGTTAACCACATGTATAAAAAACCTTTGCTTTATTGCTTGTATGATGCAAAGACTTTAATAACTTGAATCAGATATGATTACTATGACATGTGGTTTGTTGTATTAAAAGTTCAGCATGGAAGGGCCGAAGCATTCTAAAACCGTTGCCTGGTCCTCTCAACCTCTCTAGGGCCAACACACACGATTTGGCAAATTTTAAACATAGGTCCTCATATTTTGTTTATATTTTGTTCACAGGTCCACAGTAATAAGGTTCGTATAATGTTCCCCTCTGAAAAAAACCTCCAGAAGCACAAGAGGGTTAGTGTTACCTTCCGAAAAACGAAGGGGAACTCTTAAGGGTCAAGGATCAGGAAAACACAATTTGGGTCGAAACAATTTTCACGGTATTTTTCAGATCTATGTTTGGTTCTAACATCACAGTTACAGTGTATCACGCGACGTGTCATGTCATGTCAAAAACAACCGATACGCGATGCACTGTGACCTGTGACGTCAGTGGTTGCAACCAAAGATCTTGTAGCGCCGTGCAGCAGTTGCAACCAACTAGGATGGTTGCATTTTTACGATGGTGAGCAAGAGTGCAGTAATAGTTTGAATACCGTCGTCAAATTTCCTGAATTTGCAGCTTAAGAATTGATCGTGAGTACCACTGAAGCTCCGGAAGTTGATCTTAGACACATTTATGGAATACGGTTCAGGCGATTTTTATGTATTTTGTTAACTATCGTTGTGGCTTTGTGACTTATTTCTTATTCTCAGTGGGGCTTTAGTACGACAAACTAAATAAAAAAAATGAAGAAAAAGAGTATAAGAGCCCAAGTTAGTGGGTCTACATGTACCTTTAAGCTAATTTGGCTAATACCTCTCAGACGTTCAGGGGTTTTCGATCTTTTGGAGGTCATATTTTGTCAGGGGTTCAGGGACTAGACAGGACTCCAAAAAAGAGGTTCCCTGTAAAAAAGATTCCCAGAAAAAACCTCATAGACTGTTTTAATTGTGGATGAAATACAGGGTACTGTGGACATGAGTTTCTAAATTTGGTACACTGTGGAGACCTCAACACAACGGGGACAATGGGAGTCAAAAGGTCTCCACAGGGTAATTTATATAGATGAGTAGGTCTGCACAAGAATTTTCACGAAATAGATTTTTGAATTTTACTAAAATTACTCAAAAACTAGGGTTAGGATGTGGGTTAGGATGTGGGTTAGGGTTATACATGTAGTCCAGGGAAAATAAGTTTGACCTTACACAAATTGCAATATAATATTTTTCATTGCAATAGAATATTTTTCACCACAGTGCACTTCTATAAGGTCCCTAGAATGACATACTAAAAAAATCAAAAAATCCAAGTGGTGGAAATATTACTAATTTGCATAAATCGTTAATCCCTGTCGCGTATTATATATATTTCTATTCGGGTATTTTTGTATTTTTTTGTTGTTGAAAAGTTTATTTTGGTGATTCTACTAAATAGCATTCTTACTTAAATAGCATTTTCTAAAGCATATAAGTGACTGAATAATTATGTGAACACAGTAATTATTCAAAATGACAACTTTGTGAACCCATGAATGTGCGCACATTACACTATCTCCAGATATCATCAAGTAGTCAGTATTAGTGAGCTTCAAATTCACCAAGTTGCTTACTGGCACAATTATCATATTAAAACCTTATGGAAAATCATATGAACAATGATAACATTGTGATATTTAGCACAGCAAACCAAAACTGGGGGAAATGGTGTGTCCATAAATTGGGCGAAAAAGTAGTACAAGGGTTGCCTAACATGGGAGACGTGAACACGTTCAAGAAAATCCCCAAAATACATTTTAACAGAGATATGATTATTGTAAGCAACAACAATCTTTAATTTGGGTAGTTTTCTTGAACTTGTTCAAGTCTCTAACCTTAGGCAACCCTTCACCTACCTTTTAGCCCATTTTATGAACACACAATTTTCCTAGTTTTTGTTTGCTGCTCTAAATATCATAATGTTAATATTGTTCATATGATTCTCATATAATCTAGGAAATTGTTTAAACTAAAATTAGAAACCAAGTTTTTACCTGTGATGACTGCCGTGTGACTCTCTCCACATATTACATCTCTACATCTCCTTCTGGACAATTTCAGGATCTTCTGAGGTTTCTTAAGTTCCAAAATGGATGGTCCATGGCCCAGCTGGCCCGAGCTACCATCTCCCCATGCATAGACATCACCATTAGCTGAACACAGAAAACATGTTAGCTGTTAATATCCAATTTCTACTTGTACATTTGTAAGTATAACACTTACAAATTGATAATTTACTGTTAGTGGTGGTAGGTACCGGTTTTGGGGGTTCCATCTGTCGTCTGCTTCATGGGCAATGAGTTGCCCACTTTACAAACAAGCTTGTAAAGTTGCCCACTTTACAAGCAAGCGCCTGCGTGTGTTGATCTCTTCATGTGTGATCAACAACTGAGTCATGAACATGTACGTTTGTTTATGGTGTAAATCGAGGAATTTCCTTTGTTTGTACTCTAACTTTTTCCGACGGCTCTCATTGGTTTTGTACACGAATCTCAATCGAGGTCGTTCTCGATTCTAACCCTAACCCCAATTCACCTTCGTGTCGCCAGGTATGTGTCCTCCATTTACACCATAAATAAACGCACACATAACACACATAATACACATACACAGCTTTGTGTGTTTTAGTACAGCAGTGATTACCTGGTAGTTAGGGGTTCCAATTTTCTACAGTACAATCTCAGTAATACAACAAAATAATTTTCCACTCCGTATAATTGTTCAGCTAAGATACTGCACTTTCAAACCTTGACGACATAATGTACCATAAAAGATGATAATATTAGGTGGGGGTGAAGGAATTAGGTTTCAATAAAGTGGGACTCAAATTATGAGGCTGGCAATATTCAGCGTTCTGAACAACTCAAACACCCATCTGCCCCTCTCAAGCCATCACAAAGTACATTTCTACTTATCTGCAAAATCATGAAAATGAGGTTATAAAGACTAGGTTAGCGCCCGCTAAAAACATGATTAGTCTAGCTCATACTGTCGTCTTTGCAAACCTACGAAAATGGGGCATAACCTTTTCAGCCTGCAGTGCATATCACAAAGGAATTTTGTGCATGGGCGTAGTACCGGTACGTTATGTGCATATTTAAACAAATGCTTTTGTTTAATCGATGATAGGCTCTCTAGAAAAGCCTGCGAGGAGAAATAAAGAAAAAGTTTAACCGCTCGCACAGTTTTGCAAAAACGACTGTATGAAGAGGGGAGCTGGTCTGTAATGCATGAACAGATTATGCACGACGAGCACACTATACCGCCTACTGTCATCATTAGCCAATTGGCAAAGACTAGTTTAAATCCAGCTCTGTAGCGCTGGCAATTTGGAACAATACAAGCTACGCACAAAGCTCAATGTCTATGGGTATAGTACAGTGGAACGTCGCAATAACGAACATTATGGGATCCACAGATTTGATTGGTATTTCGATCGTTGGATATCGTGATTTTCAGCTGCTGCTTTTATCAGGTGCACATTTTTCAAATGGCGTCTGTTCATTTAAACAGCGCCTCTTGTGGCCTACTTTATGTGCCCTTTTTGTATTCATTACACCGATTTCTTAAGCAAATGTTGGCCTTTCTCTAAATAATAGGGACCCGTCACTCGATCTTTAACATGAAGCATCAGCCTTTAACATTCAAGAATAAACCTGGGCTAAAGGCCGGTGCATACTTCACGCAAATGTCATTGCGAAGCGATTTTTTTTAAGGCAACAGAAAATGCCACAATGAAACTTCAATGGTTTACGTCATGAAATTCACTTCGCATTTGCTTTTGCGTAAAGTATGAACCAGCCTTAAATACACATGTAGTATACACATGTATATGGACTGGCAATGAGTTCACTAGAGAACATCTATTCCCCAGAGAAACTGCGAGTGACCAGAAGGGGGCCTTGGGAAATAGGTCACCCTTCTGATCACTCACATGCCCCAGGGGCCGGATAGGCGTGTTCTAGTGACCAAATCATGCCAGTCCATGTGTGTAACACACCTTTGACAGGGGTATCGTGATCCAGATGCTGCCATTTTTCATATTAAGATGAGCCTGGCAAACCTTTTGAGGGCGCTGTAACCAGTCAGAACTTTTAAGTCTATAGATGCAGATCCGCGCGCGAGGGGCGCAACGGATGCTTCTACAATTTATTGGCCTCTTTAGCAGAGATAATTTTTAGGCTTTACTTTTTATTATAATTTACCAATTCACTTCACTTAACTGAGATTATTATTATTGTTTTGTTATGATTATTATAAATATTAGTATTTTGCATTGTCATACTCCTCGCGATTGCAAGCATTGTGCGCTATCTCTGCCCGAGAGCGATTGGTGTCTTCTCGGCACGCAGCCACAGTACAGCTTGTGCCATGACATCAAACAGTCGCTGCGCCGCGCGCTTGTTGTTTACCACCGGTCGATACACTTTGACCTGTTACGTCACTGACATCCACGATATGATGCAACAGCAACTGTGCAGTAGTCGCTCGAATACTGGGGTCAAATTTCCTGGATTTGCAAGCAAAGAATTGATCGTGAGTATGTTGGTATGTACACAGGTATATAGAAGTAACTACCACTGAACAAAAGAACAACAGCGCACTAACAATGGAAACTCATTGTTACTGCTCACAGTGCACTAGTACTGAAGAAAGTTTATGGAGGGGCCACATAACTAAAATTGGCTAGCCGCGCTCCATAATTGTAAATAGAGGAGGGACCAGGTGACCATAAACAGGTCAACTGGTCACATACACATGACCATGTTTCAGCCAACCAGCTGATTAAAACTATCATGGGTGCTATTCATGATTACATGATTATTTTATTGTGATGGTATAATGCTATTTCAGAATGTTGTTTTTAATTATTTTATTGTGAATAATACAGATTTGCCCTTTTTATGCCCTATAAATTATGCTTAATTCGGCGTTATACTACATGTACATGTACATGTAGCTACAGTGGCACGGGGCGTGTCCAACCAGCACTGAAGATTTCAGCACACCACTTCTGATGAAAAACACTTCTTCCTACCGGCACTAATTTCACATAAAAAAACTGCTTTTAACATAACTAAGATTTGCCGAGTGTTGTTGTCTAATGTTATACTGCGCAATAGTCGTAGCCTTGTTGCCATTTCGTGATTGGACAATTAACGACATTTATTTGATGGTGTTTTCTTATTTCCAGTGTGTGCATCTCAGCACGCATGGTTGCAGCGCGCTGCTTTCCACACATCTCACACGTCCGCACCAGGGATCCGCCTCTGCCCTCAAAACTCTTCGAGATTGTAGGGAAGAACGGCGTTACTGCAGATCTATCCTCCTCCCTTGCGAAACAACAGCAGACAAATCTTATTCTAAAACAAATCGTAAAATATCTCCCACGCATCATCGAAGTGCTTGCGCGCACTTCGCGATTAGCGCAGCTAGCTAGGTACGTACAGCCACGGCCACATGAAATCGACCGAAAACAAAACAAAAGTCATGCATAATGCATGATGTTAGTGAAATCCGTCCAATCGCGCAGTTCGCTATGCGCCCATAGCTCGAATGTGGTAAGGAAAACAAAATTGCCACCCGGGATCCGCACCGTACCTGCATCTGTAATTTCTCACACGTCCACTTTTAATTTTTAAGCGGACTCCAATTGATCGCGTGCATGCATTCGCATTTGCAGTGCAGCTGACCTACGCTACGGAAAGCCGTACACTACGACAATGAGTGCGATCAAAAAACCTTCAAAAGTCAAGGTATTTCATTGTGTGTGTTTTGGGCCACTTAGCTATTTAAATTAAAATGAAACTGAAATTTAGAGTGCTATTTTTATAGCAGGGAAAACAGCAACGGCAGGGCTGCTTGGTGTTGATATTGTTAGGTAGTAAAAACGTAAAAAACTAGCGTCGACACTATGATTAACAACATGCAAGCTGTCACAGTGATAGAGAAGATGCACGCAGGGCCCGTACGTACTTAACGTTGTATGCGTACACGTAAACTCGCGTTTAATTGTTCAATCACAAAATGGCAACAAGGCTACGACTATTGCGCAGTCAGGTACGGTGCAGATCCCGGGTGGCGATTTTTTTTTTGTACCACATTCGAGCTATGGGCGCATAGCGAACTGCGCGATTAGACGGATTTCACCAACATCATGCATTATGCATGACTTTTGTTTTGTTTTCGGTCGATGTCATGTGGCTGTGGCTGTGGCTGTACGTACCTAGCTAGCTGCGCTAATCGCGAAGTGCGCGCAAGCACGTCGATGATGCGTGGGAGATATTTTACAATTTTTTTAGGAGGTTTGTTTGCTGTTGTTTCGCAAGGGAGGAGGATAAGATCTGCAGTAACACCGTTCTTCCCTACAATCCCAAAGAGTTTTGAGGGCAGAGGCGGATCCCGGGTGCGGACGTGTGAGACAGGTGGAAAGCAGCGCGCTGCGACCGTGCGTGCTGAGATGCACACACTGGAGATAAGAAAACATCATCAAATAAACGTCGTTAATTGTCCAATCACAAAATGGCAACAAGGCTACGACTATTGCGAATGCTGCCATATTGAATTTACCGATGTATACGTTATACACAGAGATAGCAGCCCAGGTTCGTTCGATTTATACTGTTCTTATAAATGTTTATTTTACTAAGGTAAATAAAACGTAATTTTCCAGAATAAATAAATTTAAATACTATAATATATATTTATTTCATAATTTATAATGTTAAATTTTTTCGATATTCTTAGTCTGATTATACTACAAGTTTTGTTGTTCATCATGTTCCTGCTCATGTAACTATTCCCGCCTAAATGTACAATGTTATACATTTGCCGTTGCAGTGACCAATCACCTGGAGTTGCCCATGGAAACAAACTTGTTTGACTTTGTAACATGTAGTTCAATTGTGTTACCGAATGTGGGGCGTGGACTAAAAACATTCATTACATTTTTGTCAGTGCTACTTTAGTTTCAAATTTTCTTAGGCCCATGTTTTAATTTCGCATGTAAATTACTCACTGGACACGAACTGTACGTTCTATTTTACAACTACCTTTCACAGATAAATGCATCATAATTATAACACGATTTTCATTGATTTTATTTTACAAAATAATGGAATTGTTGTTCTCTGTAAACCCTCATATTTTATCAGCACCTGATTATAGATGGTATGGTAATAGTTTTAGAGAAGATTTTAAAGTCTAAATGGCGACTTTTAAGAGATGATTTAGGGGGCACTGTCACAAAATACACAGAATTTGTTGTGCAGCCGATGACATGTATGTAGCATGTATGAACGGTATCTTAACATTGATTATAAGATGTGGTCACTATTTGGTCACTATTTTGCGGGTCACTATTTTTTATTATAAGCAGAGATGCCAACTTTTGAATTCTGTTGTCAGGGAGGATTTGACATTTGTACGTGTACATTTTTTGGTCGTATGTTTTTGCTTTCACGGTAGTCTCCGTCATGTTTTCAAAACCGAATAACCGAATTTGAAAATATAGCGAATAATCGATCCTCCGAATTCGTTAATCGGTTTACAAAATCCAAAAATGTACCGCGCACGTGCCGGTATATGTACTGTACATGCAACAATTACAATGTAACAGTTTGTTACCGACCTGCTGTGCTGTGCCTTCCCAATTTACCAATCTAGATCGTCAGGCTTTCCCTGGGACGACCCAACAAAATTATGAATTTATTAATCCAGGTCTTGTCTGTCTTATTTCACTACAGGATAAAGAGAAATTTCCCAACTTCCACCTTTAGCAAGTCCGCGATGTCAGACTAAAACCTGCACTTGAAATTTCACTTCTTTTCCTCACTCACGTTTAATTCCCAGGCATTGCTTCGGCACGTCAGATGACCGCAAGATTGTCTGGCTAGAACTCCACAGTTAATAATAGCCCCATTGCCTCGGCCAATCATCAACCGTGGATCAACGAGCGCATCCCACATTAAACCATTCATACTCATCGTCTGACTTTGCTTTTGTCAGCTATGCAATTTTCCGACACCACGTGCAAACACAATCTTCTTCTTTCCCAAGCGCCCCACCCTTTGCTTTTGCCCGCTATACATGTACTCATTTGATCAATGTCCCACCCTTTGATTTTGTCCGCGGCTGGTAATTCTGACCCCTTTCAAAGACAACCTCTAGTATTGAATAACCAATCATAGCCCCGATGACTCGTTCTTGAATGGCTAAATAAATCAAAGGAAAATAAATCAAAGGAAACCGGCCCAGGCGATATGGAGGCGGCGTTTAGCTTTGATGACTGTGAAGAATAGGTTTTGATTGACAGGCTCCACAAAAGGATCGGGGAGTTCTCCCAGCAGAGAGATTATTTTACGCAACTTGGGGAAAGGGCAAGCACTAGAAGCGATAAAGTAAGGGGAAATATTAAATTTCCCCAACCTATTTCAGGGGTAAATAATAATACGATTTATTCTTGGTTTTTCTGGTATCTAATAAAATCAACATACACCTGACCATTAAATTACGAGGCTAGCGAATTTTTTTTTAGAGGTTTATTTAATAACATTTATTTCTGGTTTCATTGTTAAAAAAGAAAAAAGAAGAAGAAATGGGACCTTAACACCTACAATTTTGAGTCCCTAAACATTTTTCAAACGGATTTAAGGGGGAAATTTAATACGATTAATTTTTCGTTTTTCTTGTATTTAACAAAAACGATCTATTTCGTGGCCCGTAAATTACAAGGCTAGCTTTTAAAAACATTCACCAAACCCATAAGAGCCAAGAATAAATAGACAAGAATTTAACCGAGGTGGTACAAAATCCCGATGGTGGACCCCTTAGGAGATGATATTTAAATTAATAAATAATCTGCTGGGTTTTTATTTAATAAAACACTAAGAATACAAATTAGTAATATTTAATTTGTCCATAAATTTTACCGAGGTGGTACAAAATCCCGATGGTGGACCCTAGGACCCCTTAGGAGATGATATTTAAATTAATAAATAATCTGCTGGGTTTTTATTTAATAAAACACTAAGAATACAAATTAGTAATATTTAATTTGTCCATAAAATAGATGTGTCCCTAATAGATGCAAGAGCTCGTTACATTTTTTCCAATTTATAGGTGGTTCCGTGTGTGGTGCATTTTTACATAGTGCAAGAGGAATAAAATAAACCACAGGAGAATTTGTCGGGAGTATTTTCCGAATATAATCCAAGTAGGGGCAAGAAATCCAGATATTGATTGACAGCTGACCTACAAATTGTATTACATTGTAGCAAGCGGGCCAACATGTGGCCGACCATTACTTTGGAATTTCAATAGGCTGGGAATGTCTGTTCGTGGCATACAATTACAACCAATGAAAAAGAGAATTTGTTAGAAGGAAGGACATGATTGGATGTTTCTTTTTTATGGAATGGTTTATTTTTGATGTGGGTAATTATCCACCAATAATGCTTAGGAAATGTGGGGGAATAACAAGTTAAGTTTGTCGGCCGGCTGTTCTCGAAGAAAGAATTTCCCCTGGTGGGGCCGGGATGAATGCGGTTTTAATCATAGACCAACCAGTCCATTAGAGTCTAGTCCGGATTTCATTTTACAACGGCCATACATGTAGATGTATGCGTTTTCTTGAGCTTTATAAAAGTGATTTTAATGGATTAAAGTGACATGGAAGTTGCGGGAAAAATGCCGATACAAAAAATAAAGGCGCATTAATATTGCAAATCTGGGAGGATCTCTACATGTATGTGCCCGAAATCAGGAGGGTTGGCATCTCTGTATAGGTGTATGAGGCGGACTTGCATGTAACAGTATTAATCTTATTTTTGAAGTTTGTATAGGTTTTGAGATTGTGTTGTGCATTTAGGGATGAATTGAGTTCATAATCATATTGTACATACATGTGCGAGTGTGTTCAAGTATGTGCAAGTGTTGGTCGGCCTGCGGCCGGGGTTGACCTGTGTATTTGTAGTTTCATTCTTATTTGTACAACACAGTCGTCTTGCCTGCGTAGTGTAAACATATTTTTAATCTTAGATAAATTGTGCATTTGCATTATTTTCGGTCATTTTATTGAGAAATGGTGATCATTCTAATTCAATCTTAATTTGTAAATAGAAACGTATGAGTGCCTGCCCAACTTTTACAGGCGCTCCGGACCCAGCAGTTTGCTAGAGTCATCATTAAAATTGAGAAACGGCAAGCTGGACTCCACATGCACATCTATCCTTTGAACCTGTGTGCCCTCCCATGCCCCCCAAACATCAGGATTGATGCCCGCATCTCACGAAGATCTCCTTTCTTCACACCGAACAACCCCTCCACACTAGGTTAAATATTACCAACATAAAACATTGATGGACATTATCAACCAGTTTTCTGTTAACGTTTTCACAGTTTCACACCAAAATCCAAGTGGGATTTCCACTGGGATCGGGATATCCCAGGATCCAGAAATTGCAGGATCCCACCCCAAAATCCAGGTGGGATCCCATCTTATATCCCGATGGGATCCCATCTCATATCCCGGTGGGATTCCGTCCCAATGAGATTTCAACCGGGATCCAGGTTATCCCGCTCTAAAATCCCAACACAAATTCCCAATGGGATCCCAGTGGGAATCCCACTTTTATTCTGGTGGGATCCCGGTAATCCCAGGATCAAGAAATTGCGGGATCCCACCCCAAAATCCAGGTGGGATCCCATCTCATATCCTGATGGGATCCTATCTCATATCCTGATAAAATCCTGACAAAAATTCCCAGTGGGATCCCACCGTATATACCGGTGGGATTTTCAGTGGGATCCCAGTCACTTTTGTTTATGGGGATAGTACTTTTGGTCGTGCACAGGTAGATAGCAAAATAGAAAATGCCATGTGATTTGCTCTCAACCAATCAACACACAACTGTTTGTGAGGTGCTATACAATGTAAGATTTATATACTAACCTGTCACTGCAGCTGTGTGGCTATTCCCACACGATACTCGA
This sequence comes from Crossaster papposus, assembly GCA_037893245.1. Taxonomy (NCBI): domain Eukaryota; kingdom Metazoa; phylum Echinodermata; class Asteroidea; order Velatida; family Solasteridae; genus Crossaster; species Crossaster papposus. Next base: position 112,830 of record JBAIAA010000213.1, on the reverse strand, counting down.
CTGATTCTGTCCTTGATCAGACTGACATGCTTTGGTGTTTTGCTGTTATCACTATCATCATTCAGACCAAGCTTACCAAACTCATTCTCTCCAAATGTATACACCTTTCCTTCATCTGCAGCAAAGACATTCAAAGGATTTATGACACACTGAAGCACATTTTGCACAATGACGTTCAATGATAGGGACCGTTAGATTGGATACACGAACAGGATTTGATACGGTTCGAAAAAAGTGGCCTAATAGACACCATTTTTCGAGAAGTAAATTGCCAAAGAAGCAAAATGGTGATTTAATAGGCGACTTTTTCAAGACGCAGAGTGTGCGTATCCCGTACGCATATCAATTCTAACTGACCCAATTATACAATTCTGTAGTGTCAGGGGGATACCCAGGGTCAATGTCACTGACCCATTCTATGTCATTCAATGTCAATGTCATTCTACCTCGACATTACATAGCACTTATGCGAGATTGCACCTGCCACCGGTATTTATCGTCACACTTCAAAGATGGCAGATATACACCTCAGTGCATTTTTTGTGCAACGAGCCTACCATATCACACAACTGGACCAAGGCCAGTCGACTTCTGCTCCATCTCTCGTGGACAACCGCTGGCGTCCAGTCCCGCAGTTGAGCCAAACAAGAAGACTGCAAAAACAACCAATGTTGTCAGTCAAGAGGAGTTTTCGGCTTTGCAGGACAAAATGGCAATCATCGAGGCCATGCATACTCTTTAGTTAACGGTGGTGTCTGCTTTGAAGACAAAATCGAAACCATCGCCGAAAGGCTACATGTATTTGCGGTGGCTAAATCTGCGCTAGAGTTACAGGGAACAACAAAATATCACATTTTATGAATAAGCCCCCTATTTATCAAAATTATATCGAGGGTATAAGAGTCGAAGAGTGTAAATGAAAAAACTTGACGAAAAAGAAACTCGCCGAGCTGAAACAAATTGTACACGACCGAAAGCTATGATTTCGTCGTGTGCCAAGGAAAAGGACGTTAGAGCCCAGGCACGCAACAAATCACTTTTTGAGATAATCGAGTTTAAAGGTTTTGTGCTGCCATTTCTAAATTAAACCCTACATCAGGCTGAAATTTCGACTTGTAAATCTTGTGAATAGTTCGAATAGAACCGTGTATTTTTTATATAAAACTGGTACTTAATTTTATTTCAAAATATCACTTAATTATGAGGTTATTTACATATTTATGCTAACGACCTTATACCGGGAACTATTATCGCTACAAGTGTGTTACTTCAAGTGTAGCAAGTTTTGTTCCATTGGTATTACACGCTAACGTCCTTATGCCGGGTAACAATCCTTACGACCTTTTACCGGGAACAAACCTTGCTGCAAGCATGTTAACGTCTACTGATATGTGGATAGGTGAACGCACTTGTAGCAAGTTTTGTTCCATTGATATTATACGCTAACGTCCTTATGCCGGGTACACAAAATTGCAAAACGCCTTCCGTCCTTTTTATTTAATTAATTACGTCATAATGACGTAATCCCTGGAGACGAAATGTATTCCAAATGAAAGATGTTTTGATTCTCTATCGGTTACCCGAAAAATACGAATTTGACCTTTTGACCCATTTTTAGCCCTAACGACCTTTTTCCGGGCACACGACGATTTGTACCTGCAGGTTAAAAAGGTCTATTTCTAACAACAAAAAATTGTTTAGCTATCAAGAGATTCAAATCTTCCAAAGATTTTAAAAAGGCAGACTTTAGAGAGACGAGAGCCTTTAGAAACAACTATAGAAACGAAAAAATGGATTCCTAGATTGTTTAATAACGATGCAGAACAGGTTGTTAAGACTCGCAACCAGCTGATTGAAAGCAGAGTTGCCTCAGAATTAAGAAAACTAGGCCTATCTAACATCAAACTTCAGCTAGTATTCAAAGACAGCACGCAAAAGTAAAAAAAAAATTGAGGGAGAGTCAGGTAAAGCAAACTGTCAAAGAACAAAATTGACAAAATAATTACAAAAAAAACACGTGTCATATGAATAGAGCATTGGGTTGGGTACTCGTTGAAATACATGTACTTGCATTTTGCATCAACGTAAACACTTGCATGTACAGTACATCACCGTGATGAGAGGTACATTGTAGTTCTTACATAAAACTACCTAATTTGTAAAGACGATATTAGCATTACAACATTGTATTAACATAGTTTTCGCTAATCCAAAACCAATTGAATTTAGTATGCAAGACACTCACAACCACTAAAACTCAGGCATGTGTTGGATTTGTAAAAAAACGAATTTATAGCAATTACCCGAAAGAAGTAGTCCCTAGTTCCCTATCGTCAGGAATAATTAAGTGGTCTAAGGTTGTTCTTTGTCATATTCTTACAAGGCAAAGAATCTGAGCATGTGTTTGGAGATAAATGTAAACAAAGAATGTTAGTTGGGTCCAAAACATAAGTTCCGTGACCATTCCCTGGCTAGGATGGTTTGACGATGGATTTGACTTCTATGGACCATTTATAAGGAAATTAGCCCCACGGTCCCTCCCAATAATCCCGTCATTTTTCGCTAGAGGGCCAAATCCAAGATGGCCGCCGGCGCCATCATGGAAAACTAACTTTTGAACCAGAGCACCTACAATCATGTCTGAAAACATATTTGTTGGTCCCGAGGATCCCGAGGATTCCGATTCCGACATCGGTTTGACAATATGACATCAATTTGACCCAGAAATCCAAGATGGCCACCATCTGATACAGGAAAAACATATTTGTTGAAAGGGATCGAACACCTAGAAACATGAATGAACACATTTTTTTCAGTTAAATCGTTGCGCTGATGCAATTTATGAAGATCCTGGTCAGCCGGATACGATGAATAATGGTTCTACATGTAGGAGTGAGCTCCTAATGGTATATGGGCCATATCGGCTGGATTTGTATACGGGTACAAACGTATTTAGCACAATGTAGGTCTGATTTATTTTAACAATGCACACTTTCTTTTTAGTTTGTGTCTTTGGTGAATACACCAATCACCGTTACTACATAATCGTAGTGTTGGCACCAGGGGCCTTATTCAAAAAGCACCCGCAACAATTTACGGGCACGCAACTTCCCCGCAACCCTCCCGTAAGCACTTGCGGGTTATTCACGAAACACCCTTAAATCTGCGTGTGCCCATAAACCACCCAGAAATTGCGGGACCTCCAGACGTCCCGCAAAGATCCTGCAACTTGTGTGGATTGTCTCGAGCGTCAAACTAGCAGCACTCATATAGCGATATTTTTGAATTAGGAAGTTGAACAACATGCTCTGCGGCGGCAGCTGGTTTTTCGTGACCGGTTTTAGACACTAGATTCTTACAACAATTAATAAACTCATTAAAAGGTATAAATTATCTCGGCACGTTATCTTACAAGTAATCAACATAATCAACAATGACTCTTTTGGGGTCACTGTACACAAAAACCACGTTAGCCAAATTAAAATTCAATATGACGGCCATTTTTTTCAAGATGGCCGCCATTAAATGGTAACAGTTAACGAGTTCGCGCTGGAATTATTTTAACATCACCGAGCCGAGGCGCGGGATTATTTTTAACGAAACTCGATCCGAGGTGGGTTCAGGCCCATGGTACCGGGAAGCACTCCCACGCAATTCCGGACTTGCTTGCTGCTGATCGACAGACATTTACAGCCTTGCTTATGACGTGTTTATGCGTCATTTGTTTTGAATCTGGGGAAAACTTTGCGTATTCTACAATCCTGCATGACCCAATTATACAGAGTGTCAGGGGTGATACCTGAGAGGTCAATGTCAATTACCCAATTATACGATTCTGCAGAGTGTTAGGGGTGATACCGGGGTCGATGTCAATGACCCAATTATACAAACCTGCAGGGTGTCAGGGGTGATACCCATAGTTGATGTCAATGACCCAATTATACAATCCTGCACAGTGTCAGGGGTGATACTCAGGGTTGATGTCAATGACCCAATTATACAATCTTGCAGAGTGTCTAGGGTGATACCCAGGGTCGGTGTCAATGACCCAATTGTACAATCCTGCAGAGTGTCAGGGGGTGATACCCAGGGTCGATGCCAATGACCCAATTATACAATCCTGCAGAGTGTCTGGGGTGATACCCAAAGTCGATGTCACTGACCCAATTATACAATTCTGCAGAGTGCGAGGGGCGAAACCTGTTTTTTATGTCACTTACCCAATTATACAATCCTACAGAGTGCCAGGGGTGATACCCAGGGTCAATGTCAATGACCCAGTTATACAATCCTGCAGAGTGTCAGGGTTGATGTCAATGACCCAATTATACAATCCTGCAGTGTTAGGGGTGATACCCAGGGTCGATGCCAATGACCCAATTATACAATCCTGCAGAGTGCCGGGGGTGATACCCAAAATCGATGTCACTGACCCAATTATACAATTCTGCAGAGTTTCAGGGGTTTCAGAGTCTGAGGGGCGAAACCTCTGCAGAGTGTCAGGGTTGATGTCAATGACCCAATTATACAGAGTGTCAGGGGTGATACCCGAGAGGTCAATGTCAATGACCCAATTATACGATCCTGCAGAGTGTCAGGGGTGATACCGATACTTGATGTCAATGACCCAATTATACAATCCTGCACAGTGTCAGTGGTGATACCCCAAGTCGATGTCACTGACCCAATTATACAATCCTGCAGAGTGTCAGGGTTGATACCCAGGGTCAATGTCAATGACCCAATTATACAATCCTGCAGAGTGTCTGGGGTGATACCCAGGGTCAAAGTAAATGACCCAATTCTACAATCCTGCGGAGTTTCAGGGGTGATACCCAGGGTCGATGTCAATGACCCAATTATACAATCCTGGAGAGTGTCAGGGGTGATACCCAGGGTCAATACCCAGGGTCAATGTCAATTACCCAATTGTACAATTCTGCAGAGTGTCAGGGTTAGTGTCAATGACCCAGTTATACAATACTGCAGAGTGTCAGGGTTGATGCGAATGACCCAATTATACAATCCTGCAGAGTGTCTGGGTTGATACCCAAAGTCAATGTCACTGACCCAATTATACAATCCTACAGAGTGTCAGGGGTGATACCCAGGGTCAATGTCAATGACCCAATTATACAATCCTGCAGAGTGTCTGGGGTGATACCCAGGGTCAAAGTCAATGACCCAATTCTACAATCCTGCGGAGTTTCAGGGGTGATACCCAGGGTCGATGTCAATGACCCAATTCTACAATCCTGCGGAGTGTCAGGGGTGATACCCAGGGTCGATGTCACTTACCCAATTGTACAATCTTGCAGAGTGTCAGGGGTGATACGCAGGGTCGATGTCAATTACCCAATTGTACAATCCTGCAGAGTGTCAGGGTTGATACCCAGGTCCGATGTTAATAAACCAATTGTACAATCCTGCAGAGTGTCTGGGGTGATACCCAGGGTCAAAGTCAATGACCCAATTCTACAATCCTGCGGAGTGTCAGGGGTGATACCCAGGGTCGATGTCAATGACCCAATTCTACAATCCTGCGGAGTGTCAGGGGTGATACCCAGGGTCGATGTCACTTACCTCATTGTACAATCTTGCAGAGTGTCAGGGGTGATACGCAGGGTCGATGTCAATGACCCAATTGTACAATCTTGTAGAGTGTCAGGGGTGATACGCAGGGTCGATGGCAATGACATAATTTTGCACTGCTGCAGAGTGTCAGGGGTGATACCCAGGGTCGATTTCAATGACCCAATTATACAATCTTGCAGAGTGTCAGGGGTGATACGCAGGGTCAATGGCAATGACCTAATTCTGCACTGCTGCAGAGTTCCAGGGGTGATACCCAGGGTCGGTGTCAATGACCCAATTATACAATCCTGCAGAGTGTCTGGGGTGATCCTGCAGAGTGTCAGGGCTGATACCCAGGGTCAATGTCAATGACCCAGTTATGCAACCCTGCAGAGTGTCAGGGGTGATACTCATGGTTGATGTCAATGACCCAATTATACAATCTTGCAGAGTGTCTAGGGTGATACCCAGGGTCGGTGTCAATGACCAAATTGTACAATCCTGCAGAGTGTCAGGGGAGATACCCAGGGTCGATGGCAATGACCCAATTATACAATCCTGCAGAGAGTCAGGGGTGATACCCAGGGTCGATGTCAATGACCCAATTCTACAATCCTGCAGAGTGTCAGGGGTGATACCCAGGGTCAATGTCAATGACCCAATTATACAATCCTGCAAAGTGTCAGGGGTGATACTCGGGGTTGATGTCAATGACCCAATTATACAATCCTACAGAGTGTCTGGGGTGATACCAAGGGTCAATGTCAATGACCCAGTTATACAACCCTGCAGAGTGTCAGGGGTGTTACCAAGGGTTGATGTCAATGACCCAATTATACAATCTTGCAGAGTGTCATGGGTGATACCCAGGGTCGATGTTAATAAACCAAATGTACAATCATGCAGAGTGTCTGGGGTGATACCCAGGGTCAAAGTCAATGACCCAATTCTACAATCCTGCGGAGTTTCAGGGGTGATACCCAGGGTCGATGTCAATGACCCAATTGTACAATCCTGCGGAGTGTCAGAGGTGATACCCAGGGTCGATGTCAATGACCCAATTGTACAATCTTGCAGAGTGTCAGGGGTGATACGCAGGGTCGATGGCAATGACATAATTTTGCACTGCTGCAGAGTGTCAGGGTCGATTTCAATGACCCAATTATACAATCCTGCAGAGTGTCAGGGGTGATACCCAGGGTCAAAGTCAATGACCCCATTCTACAATCCTGCGGAGTGTCAGGGGTGATACCCAGGGTCGATGTCAATGACCCAATTCTACAATCCTGCGGAGTGTCAGGGGTGATACCCAGGGTCGATGTCACTTACCCAATTGTACAATCTTGCAGAGTGTCAGGGGTGATACGCAGGGTCGATGTCAATGACCCAATTGTACAATCTTGCAGAGTGTCAGGGGTGATACGCAGGGTCGATGGCAATGACATAATTTTGCACTGCTGCAGAGTGTCAGGGTGATACCCAGGGTTGGTGTCAATGACCAAATTGTACAATCCTGCAGAGTATCAGGGGAGATACCCAGGGTCGATGGCAAAGACCCAATTATTCAATCTTGCAGAGTGTCATGGGTGATACCCAGGGTCGATGTCAATGACCCAATTGTACAATCTTACAGAGAGTCAGGAATGATACGCAGGGTCGATGTCTCTTACTTAATTAGACAATACTGCAGAGTTCCAGGGGTGATACCCAGGGTCGATGTTAATGACCCAATTCTACAATCCTGCAGAGTGTCAGGGAGGATACCCAGGGTCGATCTCAATGACCCAATTCTACAATCCTGCGGAGTGTCAGGGGTGATACCCAGGGTCGATGTCACTTACCCAATTATATTGGGTGATACTCAGGGTTGATGTCAATGACCAAATTATACAATCTTGCAGAGTGTCTAGGGTGATACCCAGGGTCGGTGTCAATGACCCAATTGTACAATCCTGCAGAGTGTCAGGGGGTGATACCCAGGGTCGATGCCAATGACCCAATTATACAATCCTGCAGAGAGTCTGGGGTGATACCCAGGGTCGATGTCAATGACCCAGTTATACAATCCTAAAGAGTGTCAGGGTTGATACCCAGGGTCTATGTCAATGACCCAATTATACAATCCTGCAGAGAGTCTGGGGTGATACCCAGGGTCGATGTCAATGACCCAGTTATACAATCCTGCAGAGTGTCAGGGTTGATGTCAATGACCCAGTTATACAATCCTGCAGAGTGTCAGGGTTGATGTCAATGACCCAATTATACAATCCTGCAGAGTGTCTGGGATGATACCCAGAGTCAATGTCAATTCCCCAATGGTACAATCCTGCAGAGTGTCAGGGTTGATACCCAGGGCCGATGTTAATAAACCAAATGTACAATCATGCAGAGTGTCTGGGGTGATACCCAGGGTCAAAGTCAATGACCCAATTCTACAATCCTGCGGAGTTTCAGGGGTGATACCCAGGGTCGATGTCAATGACCCAATTGTACAATCCTGCGGAGTGTCAGAGGTGATACCCAGGGTCGATGTCAATGACCCAATTGTACAATCTTGCAGAGTGTCAGGGGTGATACGCAGGGTCGATGGCAATGACATAATTTTGCACTGCTGCAGAGTGTCAGGGGTGATACCCAGGGTCGATTTCAATGACCCAATTATACAATCCTGCAGAGTGTCAGGGGTGATACCCAGGGTCAAAGTCAATGACCCCATTCTACAATCCTGCGGAGTGTCAGGGGTGATACCCAGGGTCGATGTCAATGACCCAATTCTACAATCCTGCGGAGTGTCAGGGGTGATACCCAGGGTCGATGTCACTTACCCAATTGTACAATCTTGCAGAGTGTCAGGGGTGATACGCAGGGTCGATGTCAATGACCCAATTGTACAATCTTGCAGAGTGTCAGGGGTGATACGCAGGGTCGATGGCAATGACATAATTTTGCACTGCTGCAGAGTGTCAGGGTGATACCCAGGGTTGGTGTCAATGACCAAATTGTACAATCCTGCAGAGTGTCAGGGGAGATACCCAGGGTCGATGGCAAAGACCCAATTATACAATCTTGCAGAGTGTCATGGGTGATACCCAGGGTCGATGTCAATGACCCAATTGTACAATCTTGCAGAGAGTCAGGAATGATACGCAGGGTCGATGTCTCTTACTTAATTAGACAATAATGCAGAGTTCCAGGGGTGATACCCAGGGTCGATGTTAATGACCCAATTCTACAAACCTGCAGAGTGTCAGGGAGGATACCCAGGGTCGATCTCAATGACCCAATTCTACAATCCTGCGGAGTGTCAGGGGTGATACCCAGGGTCGATGTCACTTACCCAATTATATTGGGTGATACTCAGGGTTGATGTCAATGACCAAATTATACAATCTTGCAGAGTGTCTAGGGTGATACCCAGGGTCGGTGTCAATGACCCAATTGTACAATCCTGCAGAGTGTCAGGGGGTGATACCCAGGGTCGATGCCAATGACCCAATTATACAATCCTGCAGAGAGTCTGGGGTGATACTCAGGGTCGATGTCAATGACCCAGTTATACAATCCTAAAGAGTGTCAGGGTTGATACCCAGGGTCTATGTCAATGACCCAATTATACAATCCTGCAGAGAGTCTGGGGTGATACCCAGGGTCGATGTCAATGACCCAGTTATACAATCCTGCAGAGTGTCAGGGTTGATGTCAATGACCCAGTTATACAATCCTGCAGAGTGTCAGGGTTGATGTCAATGACCCAATTATACAATCCTGCAGAGTGTCAGGGATGATACCCAGGGTCAATGTCAATTCCCCAATGGTACAATCCTGCAGAGTGTCAGGGTTGATACCCAGGGCCGATGTTAATAAACCAAATGTACAATCATGCAGAGTGTCTGGGGTGATACCCAGGGTCAAAGTCAATGACCCAATTCTACAATCCTGCGGAGTTTCAGGGGTGATACCCAGGGTCGATGTCAATGACCCAATTGTACAATCCTGCGGAGTGTCAGAGGTGATACCCAGGGTCGATGTCAATGACCCAATTGTACAATCTTGCAGAGTGTCAGGGGTGATACGCAGGGTCGATGGCAATGACATAATTTTGCACTGCTGCAGAGTGTCAGGGGTGATACCCAGGGTCGATTTCAATGACCCAATTATACAATCCTGCAGAGTGTCAGGGGTGATACCCAGGGTCAAAGTCAATGACCCCATTCTACAATCCTGCGGAGTGTCAGGGGTGATACCCAGGGTCGATGTCAATGACCCAATTCTACAATCCTGCGGAGTGTCAGGGGTGATACCCAGGGTCGATGTCACTTACCCAATTGTACAATCTTGCAGAGTGTCAGGGGTGATACGCAGGGTCGATGGCAATGACCCAATTGTACAATCTTGCAGAGTGTCAGGGGTGATACGCAGGGTCGATGGCAATGACATAATTTTGCACTGCTGCAGAGTGTCAGGGTGATACCCAGGGTTGGTGTCAATGACCAAATTGTACAATCCTGCAGAGTGTCAGGGGAGATACCCAGGGTCGATGGCAAAGACCCAATTTTGCACTGCTGCAGAGTGTCAGGGTCGATTTCAATGACCCAATTATACAATCCTGCAGAGTGTCAGGGGTGATACCCAGGGTCAAAGTCAATGACCCCATTCTACAATCCTGCGGAGTGTCAGGGGTGATACCCAGGGTCGATGTCAATGACCCAATTCTACAATCCTGCGGAGTGTCAGGGGTGATACCCAGGGTCGATGTCACTTACCCAATTGTACAATCTTGCAGAGTGTCAGGGGTGATACGCAGGGTCGATGTCAATGACCCAATTGTACAATCTTGCAGAGTGTCAGGGGTGATACGCAGGGTCGATGGCAATGACATAATTTTGCACTGCTGCAGAGTGTCAGGGTGATACCCAGGGTTGGTGTCAATGACCAAATTGTACAATCCTGCAGAGTATCAGGGGAGATACCCAGGGTCGATGGCAAAGACCCAATTATTCAATCTTGCAGAGTGTCATGGGTGATACCCAGGGTCGATGTCAATGACCCAATTGTACAATCTTACAGAGAGTCAGGAATGATACGCAGGGTCGATGTCTCTTACTTAATTAGACAATACTGCAGAGTTCCAGGGGTGATACCCAGGGTCGATGTTAATGACCCAATTCTACAATCCTGCAGAGTGTCAGGGAGGATACCCAGGGTCGATCTCAATGACCCAATTCTACAATCCTGCGGAGTGTCAGGGGTGATACCCAGGGTCGATGTCACTTACCCAATTATATTGGGTGATACTCAGGGTTGATGTCAATGACCAAATTATACAATCTTGCAGAGTGTCTAGGGTGATACCCAGGGTCGGTGTCAATGACCCAATTGTACAATCCTGCAGAGTGTCAGGGGGTGATACCCAGGGTCGATGCCAATGACCCAATTATACAATCCTGCAGAGAGTCTGGGGTGATACCCAGGGTCGATGTCAATGACCCAGTTATACAATCCTAAAGAGTGTCAGGGTTGATACCCAGGGTCTATGTCAATGACCCAATTATACAATCCTGCAGAGAGTCTGGGGTGATACCCAGGGTCGATGTCAATGACCCAGTTATACAATCCTGCAGAGTGTCAGGGTTGATGTCAATGACCCAGTTATACAATCCTGCAGAGTGTCAGGGTTGATGTCAATGACCCAATTATACAATCCTGCAGAGTGTCTGGGATGATACCCAGAGTCAATGTCAATTCCCCAATGGTACAATCCTGCAGAGTGTCAGGGTTGATACCCAGGGCCGATGTTAATAAACCAAATGTACAATCATGCAGAGTGTCTGGGGTGATACCCAGGGTCAAAGTCAATGACCCAATTCTACAATCCTGCGGAGTTTCAGGGGTGATACCCAGGGTCGATGTCAATGACCCAATTGTACAATCCTGCGGAGTGTCAGAGGTGATACCCAGGGTCGATGTCAATGACCCAATTGTACAATCTTGCAGAGTGTCAGGGGTGATACGCAGGGTCGATGGCAATGACATAATTTTGCACTGCTGCAGAGTGTCAGGGGTGATACCCAGGGTCGATTTCAATGACCCAATTATACAATCCTGCAGAGTGTCAGGGGTGATACCCAGGGTCAAAGTCAATGACCCCATTCTACAATCCTGCGGAGTGTCAGGGGTGATACCCAGGGTCGATGTCAATGACCCAATTCTACAATCCTGCGGAGTGTCAGGGGTGATACCCAGGGTCGATGTCACTTACCCAATTGTACAATCTTGCAGAGTGTCAGGGGTGATACGCAGGGTCGATGTCAATGACCCAATTGTACAATCTTGCAGAGTGTCAGGGGTGATACGCAGGGTCGATGGCAATGACATAATTTTGCACTGCTGCAGAGTGTCAGGGTGATACCCAGGGTTGGTGTCAATGACCAAATTGTACAATCCTGCAGAGTGTCAGGGGAGATACCCAGGGTCGATGGCAAAGACCCAATTATACAATCTTGCAGAGTGTCATGGGTGATACCCAGGGTCGATGTCAATGACCCAATTGTACAATCTTGCAGAGAGTCAGGAATGATACGCAGGGTCGATGTCTCTTACTTAATTAGACAATAATGCAGAGTTCCAGGGGTGATACCCAGGGTCGATGTTAATGACCCAATTCTACAAACCTGCAGAGTGTCAGGGAGGATACCCAGGGTCGATCTCAATGACCCAATTCTACAATCCTGCGGAGTGTCAGGGGTGATACCCAGGGTCGATGTCACTTACCCAATTATATTGGGTGATACTCAGGGTTGATGTCAATGACCAAATTATACAATCTTGCAGAGTGTCTAGGGTGATACCCAGGGTCGGTGTCAATGACCCAATTGTACAATCCTGCAGAGTGTCAGGGGGTGATACCCAGGGTCGATGCCAATGACCCAATTATACAATCCTGCAGAGAGTCTGGGGTGATACTCAGGGTCGATGTCAATGACCCAGTTATACAATCCTAAAGAGTGTCAGGGTTGATACCCAGGGTCTATGTCAATGACCCAATTATACAATCCTGCAGAGAGTCTGGGGTGATACCCAGGGTCGATGTCAATGACCCAGTTATACAATCCTGCAGAGTGTCAGGGTTGATGTCAATGACCCAGTTATACAATCCTGCAGAGTGTCAGGGTTGATGTCAATGACCCAATTATACAATCCTGCAGAGTGTCAGGGATGATACCCAGGGTCAATGTCAATTCCCCAATGGTACAATCCTGCAGAGTGTCAGGGTTGATACCCAGGGCCGATGTTAATAAACCAAATGTACAATCATGCAGAGTGTCTGGGGTGATACCCAGGGTCAAAGTCAATGACCCAATTCTACAATCCTGCGGAGTTTCAGGGGTGATACCCAGGGTCGATGTCAATGACCCAATTGTACAATCCTGCGGAGTGTCAGAGGTGATACCCAGGGTCGATGTCAATGACCCAATTGTACAATCTTGCAGAGTGTCAGGGGTGATACGCAGGGTCGATGGCAATGACATAATTTTGCACTGCTGCAGAGTGTCAGGGGTGATACCCAGGGTCGATTTCAATGACCCAATTATACAATCCTGCAGAGTGTCAGGGGTGATACCCAGGGTCAAAGTCAATGACCCCATTCTACAATCCTGCGGAGTGTCAGGGGTGATACCCAGGGTCGATGTCAATGACCCAATTCTACAATCCTGCGGAGTGTCAGGGGTGATACCCAGGGTCGATGTCACTTACCCAATTGTACAATCTTGCAGAGTGTCAGGGGTGATACGCAGGGTCGATGGCAATGACCCAATTGTACAATCTTGCAGAGTGTCAGGGGTGATACGCAGGGTCGATGGCAATGACATAATTTTGCACTGCTGCAGAGTGTCAGGGTGATACCCAGGGTTGGTGTCAATGACCAAATTGTACAATCCTGCAGAGTGTCAGGGGAGATACCCAGGGTCGATGGCAAAGACCCAATTATACAATCTTGCAGAGTGTCATGGGTGATACCCAGGGTCGATGTCAATGACCCAATTGTACAATCTTGCAGAGAGTCAGGAATGATACGCAGGGTCGATGTCTCTTACTTAATTAGACAATACTGCAGAGTTCCAGGGGTGATACCCAGGGTCGATGTTAATGACCCAATTCTACAAACCTGCAGAGTGTCAGGGAGGATACCCAGGGTCGATCTCAATGACCCAATTCTACAATCCTGCGGAGTGTCAGGGGTGATACCCAGGGTCGATGTCACTTACCCAATTATATTGGGTGATACTCAGGGTTGATGTCAATGACCAAATTATACAATCTTGCAGAGTGTCTAGGGTGATACCCAGGGTCGGTGTCAATGACCCAATTGTACAATCCTGCAGAGTGTCAGGGGGTGATACCCAGGGTCGATGCCAATGACCCAATTATACAATCCTGCAGAGAGTCTGGGGTGATACTCAGGGTCGATGTCAATGACCCAGTTATACAATCCTAAAGAGTGTCAGGGTTGATACCCAGGGTCTATGTCAATGACCCAATTATACAATCCTGCAGAGAGTCTGGGGTGATACCCAGGGTCGATGTCAATGACCCAGTTATACAATCCTGCAGAGTGTCAGGGTTGATGTCAATGACCCAATTATACAATCCTGCAGAGTGTCTGGGATGATACCCAGGGTCAATGTCAATTCCCCAATGGTACAATCCTGCAGAGTGTCAGGGTTGATACCCAGGGCCGATGTTAATAAACCAATTGTACAATCCTGCAGAGTGTCTGGGGTGATACCCAGGGTCAAAGTCAATGACCCAATTCTACAATCCTGCGGAGTGTCAGGGGTGATACCCAGGGTCGATGTCAATGACCCAATTATACAATCCTGCGGAGTGTCAGGGGTGATACCCAGGGTCGATGTCACTTACCCAATTGTACAATCTTGCAGAGTGTCAGGGGTGATACACAGGGTCGATGTCAATGACCCAATTATACAATCCTGCAGAGTGTCTGGGATGATACCCAGGGTCAATGTCAATTCCCCAATGGTACAATCCTGCAGAGTATCAGGGTTGATACCCAGGGCCGATGTTAATAAACCAAATGTACAATCATGCAGAGTGTCTGGGGTGATACCCAGGGTCAAAGTCAATGACCCAATTCTACAATCCTGCGGAGTTTCAGGGGTGATACCCAGGGTCGATGTCAATGACCCAATTGTACAATCCTGCGGAGTGTCAGAGGTGATACCCAGGGTCGATGTCAATGACCCAATTGTACAATCTTGCAGAGTGTCAGGGGTGATACGCAGGGTCGATGGCAATGACATAATTTTGCACTGCTGCAGAGTGTCAGGGGTGATACCCAGGGTCGATTTCAATGACCCAATTATACAATCCTGCAGAGTGTCAGGGGTGATACCCAGGGTCAAAGTCAATGACCCCATTCTACAATCCTGCGGAGTGTCAGGGGTGATACCCAGGGTCGATGTCAATGACCCAATTCTACAATCCTGCGGAGTGTCAGGGGTGATACCCAGGGTCGATGTCACTTACCCAATTGTACAATCTTGCAGAGTGTCAGGGGTGATACGCAGGGTCGATGGCAATGACCCAATTGTACAATCTTGCAGAGTGTCAGGGGTGATACGCAGGGTCGATGGCAATGACATAATTTTGCACTGCTGCAGAGTGTCAGGGTGATACCCAGGGTTGGTGTCAATGACCAAATTGTACAATCCTGCAGAGTGTCAGGGGAGATACCCAGGGTCGATGGCAAAGACCCAATTATACAATCTTGCAGAGTGTCATGGGTGATACCCAGGGTCGATGTCAATGACCCAATTGTACAATCTTGCAGAGAGTCAGGAATGATACGCAGGGTCGATGTCTCTTACTTAATTAGACAATACTGCAGAGTTCCAGGGGTGATACCCAGGGTCGATGTTAATGACCCAATTCTACAAACCTGCAGAGTGTCAGGGAGGATACCCAGGGTCGATCTCAATGACCCAATTCTACAATCCTGCGGAGTGTCAGGGGTGATACCCAGGGTCGATGTCACTTACCCAATTATATTGGGTGATACTCAGGGTTGATGTCAATGACCAAATTATACAATCTTGCAGAGTGTCTAGGGTGATACCCAGGGTCGGTGTCAATGACCCAATTGTACAATCCTGCAGAGTGTCAGGGGGTGATACCCAGGGTCGATGCCAATGACCCAATTATACAATCCTGCAGAGAGTCTGGGGTGATACTCAGGGTCGATGTCAATGACCCAGTTATACAATCCTAAAGAGTGTCAGGGTTGATACCCAGGGTCTATGTCAATGACCCAATTATACAATCCTGCAGAGAGTCTGGGGTGATACCCAGGGTCGATGTCAATGACCCAGTTATACAATCCTGCAGAGTGTCAGGGTTGATGTCAATGACCCAATTATACAATCCTGCAGAGTGTCTGGGATGATACCCAGGGTCAATGTCAATTCCCCAATGGTACAATCCTGCAGAGTGTCAGGGTTGATACCCAGGGCCGATGTTAATAAACCAATTGTACAATCCTGCAGAGTGTCTGGGGTGATACCCAGGGTCAAAGTCAATGACCCAATTCTACAATCCTGCGGAGTGTCAGGGGTGATACCCAGGGTCGATGTCAATGACCCAATTATACAATCCTGCGGAGTGTCAGGGGTGATACCCAGGGTCGATGTCACTTACCCAATTGTACAATCTTGCAGAGTGTCAGGGGTGATACACAGGGTCGATGTCAATGACCCAATTGTACAATCTTGCAGAGTGTCAGGGGTGATACGCAGGGTCGATGGCAATGACATAATTTTGCACTGCTGCAGAGTGTCAGGGGTGATACCCAGGGTCGATTTCAATGACCCCATTATACAATCCTGCAGAGTGTCAGGGGTGATACCCAGGGTCAATGTCAATTACCCAATTGTACAATCCTGCAGAGTGTCAGGGTTGATACCCAGGTCCAATGTTAATAAACCAATTGTACAATCCTGCAGAGTGTCTGGGGTGATACCCAGGGTCAAAGTTAATGACCCAATTCTACAATCCTGCGGAGTGTCAGGGGTGATACCCAGGGTCGATGTCAATGACCCAATTCTACAATCCTGCGGAGTGTCAGGGGTGATACCCAGGGTCGATGTCACTTACCCAATTGTACAATCTTGCAGAGTGTCAGGGGTGATACGCAGGGTCGATGTCAATGACCCAATTGTACAATCTTGCAGAGTGTCAGGGGTGATACGCAGGGTCGATGGCAATGACATAATTTTGCACTGCTGCAGAGTGTCAGGGTGATACCCAGGGTTGGTGTCAATGACCAAATTGTACAATCCTGCAGAGTGTCAGGGGAGATACCCAGGGTCGATGGCAAAGACCCAATTATACAATCTTGCAGAGTGTCATGGGTGATACCCAGGGTCGATGTCAATGACCCAACTGTACAATCTTGCAGAGAGTCAGGAATGATACGCAGGGTCGATGTCTCTTACTTAATTAGACAATACTGCAGAGTTCCAGGGGTGATACCCAGGGTCGATGTTAATGACCCAATTCTACAAACCTGCAGAGTGTCAGGGAGGATACCCAGGGTCGATCTCAATGACCCAATTCTACAATCCTGCGGATTGTCAGGGGTGATACCCAGGGTCGATGTCACTTACCCAATTATATTGGGTGATACTCAGGGTTGATGTCAATGACCAAATTATACAATCTTGCAGAGTGTCTAGGGTGATACCCAGGGTCGGTGTCAATGCCCCAATTGTACAATCCTGCAGAGTGTCAGGGGGTGATACCCAGGGTCGATGCAAATGACCCAATTATACAATCCTGCAGAGAGTCTGGGGTGATACTCAGGGTCGATGTCAATGACCCAGTTATACAATCCTAAAGAGTGTCAGGGTTGATACCCAGGGTCTATGTCAA
This sequence comes from Crossaster papposus, assembly GCA_037893245.1. Taxonomy (NCBI): domain Eukaryota; kingdom Metazoa; phylum Echinodermata; class Asteroidea; order Velatida; family Solasteridae; genus Crossaster; species Crossaster papposus. Next base: position 95,307 of record JBAIAA010000213.1, on the reverse strand, counting down.
TGACCCAATTATACAATCCTGCAGAGAGTCTGGGGTGATACCCAGGGTCGATGTCAATGACCCAGTTATACAATCCTGCAGAGTGTCAGGGTTGATGTCAATGACCCAATTATACAATCCTGCAGAGTGTCTGGGATGATACCCAGGGTCAATGTCAATTCCCCAATGGTACAATCCTGCAGAGTGTCAGGGTTGATACCCAGGGCCGATGTTAATAAACCAATTGTACAATCCTGCAGAGTGTCTGGGGTGATACCCAGGGTCAAAGTCAATGACCCAATTCTACAATCCTGCGGAGTGTCAGGGGTGATACCCAGGGTCGATGTCAATGACCCAATTATACAATCCTGCGGAGTGTCAGGGGTGATACCCAGGGTCGATGTCACTTACCCAATTGTACAATCTTGCAGAGTGTCAGGGGTGATACACAGGGTCGATGTCAATGACCCAATTGTACAATCTTGCAGAGTGTCAGGGGTGATACGCAGGGTCGATGGCAATGACATAATTTTGCACTGCTGCAGAGTGTCAGGGGTGATACCCAGGGTCGATTTCAATGACCCCATTATACAATCCTGCAGAGTGTCAGGGGTGATACCCAGGGTCAATGTCAATTACCCAATTGTACAATCCTGCAGAGTGTCAGGGTTGATACCCAGGTCCAATGTTAATAAACCAATTGTACAATCCTGCAGAGTGTCTGGGGTGATACCCAGGGTCAAAGTTAATGACCCAATTCTACAATCCTGCGGAGTGTCAGGGGTGATACCCAGGGTCGATGTCAATGACCCAATTCTACAATCCTGCGGAGTGTCAGGGGTGATACCCAGGGTCGATGTCACTTACCCAATTGTACAATCTTGCAGAGTGTCAGGGGTGATACGCAGGGTCGATGTCAATGACCCAATTGTACAATCTTGCAGAGTGTCAGGGGTGATACGCAGGGTCGATGGCAATGACATAATTTTGCACTGCTGCAGAGTGTCAGGGGTGATACCCAGGGTCGGTGTCAATGACCAAATTGTACAATCCTGCAGAGTGTCAGGGGAGATACCCAGGGTCGATGGCAATGACCCAATTATACAATCCTGCAGAGAGTCAGGGGTGATACCCAGGGTCGATGTCAATGACCCAATTCTACAATCCTGCAGAGTGTCAGGGGTGATACCCAGGGTCAATGTCAATGACCCAATTATACAATCCTGCAAAGTGTCAGGGGTGATACTCGGGGTTGATGTCAATGACCCAATTATACAATCCTGCAGAGTGTCTGGGGTGATACCAAGGGTCAATGTCAATGACCCAGTTATACAACCCTGCAGAGTGTCAGGGGTGTTACCAAGGGTTGATGTCAATGACCCAATTATACAATCTTGCAGAGTTTCATGGGTGATACCCAGGGTCGATGTCAATGACCCAATTGTACAATCTTGCAGAGAGTCAGGAATGATACGCAGGGTCGATGTCTCTTACCCAATTAGACAATACTGCAGAGTTCCAGGGGTGATACCCAGGGTCGATGTCAATGACCCAATTATACAATCCTGCAGAGTGTCTGGGGTGATCCTGCAGAGTGTCAGGGCTGATACCCAGGGTCAATGTCAATGACCCAGTTATGCAACCCTGCAGAGTGTCAGGGGTGATACTCATGGTTGATGTCAATGACCCAATTATACAATCTTGCAGAGTGTCTAGGGTGATACCCAGGGTCGGTGTCAATGACCAAATTGTACAATCCTGCAGAGTGTCAGGGGAGATACCCAGGGTCGATGGCAATGACCCAATTATACAATCCTGCAGAGAGTCAGGGGTGATACCCAGGGTCGATGTCAATGACCCAATTCTACAATCCTGCAGAGTGTCAGGGGTGATACCCAGGGTCAATGTCAATGACCCAATTATACAATCCTGCAAAGTGTCAGGGGTGATACTCGGGGTTGATGTCAATGACCCAATTATACAATCCTGCAGAGTGTCTGGGGTGATACCAAGGGTCAATGTCAATGACCCAGTTATACAACCCTGCAGAGTGTCAGGGGTGTTACCAAGGGTTGATGTCAATGACCCAATTATACAATCTTGCAGAGTTTCATGGGTGATACCCAGGGTCGATGTCAATGACCCAATTGTACAATCTTGCAGAGAGTCAGGAATGATACGCAGGGTCGATGTCTCTTACCCAATTATATTGGGTGATACTCAGGGTTGAAGTCAATGACCAAATTATACAATCTTGCAGAGTGTCTAGGGTGATACCCAGGGTCGGTGTCAATGACCCAATTGTACAATCCTGCAGAGTGTCAGGGGGTGATACCCAGGGTCGATGCAAATGACCCAATTATACAATCCTGCAGAGAGTCTGGGGTGATACTCAGGGTCGATGTCAATGACCCAGTTATACAATCCTAAAGAGTGTCAGGGTTGATACCCAGGGTGTATGTCAATGACCCAATTATACAATCCTGCAGAGAGTCTGGGGTGATACCCAGGGTCGATGTCAATGACCCAGTTATACAATCCTGCAGAGTGTCAGGGTTGATGTCAATGACCCAGTTATACAATCCTGCAGAGTGTCAGGGTTGATGTCAATGACCCAATTATACAATCCTGCAGAGTGTCTGGGATGATACCCAGGGTCAATGTCAATTCCCCAATGGTACAATCCTGCAGAGTGTCAGGGTTGATACCCAGGGCCGATGTTAATAAACCAAATGTACAATCATGCAGAGTGTCTGGGGTGATACCCAGGGTCAAAGTCAATGACCCAATTTTACAATCCTGCGGAGTTTCAGGGGTGATACCCAGGGTCGATGTCAATGACCCAATTGTACAATCCTGCGGAGTGTCAGAGGTGATACCCAGGGTCGATGTCAATGACCCAATTGTACAATCTTGCAGAGTGTCAGGGGTGATACGCAGGGTCGATGGCAATGACATAATTTTGCACTGCTGCAGAGTGTCAGGGGTGATACCCAGGGTCGATTTCAATGACCCAATTATACAATCCTGCAGAGTGTCAGGGGTGATACCCAGGGTCAAAGTCAATGACCCCATTCTACAATCCTGCGGAGTGTCAGGGGTGATACCCAGGGTCGATGTCAATGACCCAATTCTACAATCCTGCGGAGTGTCAGGGGTGATACCCAGGGTCGATGTCACTTACCCAATTGTACAATCTTGCAGAGTGTCAGGGGTGATACGCAGGGTCGATGTCAATGACCCAATTGTACAATCTTGCAGAGTGTCAGGGGTGATATGCAGGGTCGATGGCAATGACATAATTTTGCACTGCTGCAGAGTGTCAGGGGTGATACCCAGGGTCGGTGTCAATGACCAAATTGTACAATCCTGCAGAGTGTCAGGGGAGATACCCAGGGTCGATGGCAATGACCCAATTATACAATCCTGCAGAGAGTCAGGGGTGATACCCAGGGTCGATGTCAATGACCCAATTCTACAATCCTGCAGAGTGTCAGGGGTGATACCCAGGGTCAATGTCAATGACCCAATTATACAATCCTGCAAAGTGTCAGGGGTGATACTCGGGGTTGATGTCAATGACCCAATTATACAATCCTGCAGAGTGTCTGGGGTGATACCAAGGGTCAATGTCAATGACCCAGTTATACAACCCTGCAGAGTGTCAGGGGTGTTACCAAGGGTTGATGTCAATGACCCAATTATACAATCTTGCAGAGTTTCATGGGTGATACCCAGGGTCGATGTCAATGACCCAATTGTACAATCTTGCAGAGAGTCAGGAATGATACGCAGGGTCGATGTCTCTTACCCAATTAGACAATACTGCAGAGTTCCAGGGGTGATACCCAGGGTCGATGTCAATGACCCAATTATACAATCCTGCAGAGTGTCTGGGGTGATCCTGCAGAGTGTCAGGGCTGATACCCAGGGTCAATGTCAATGACCCAGTTATGCAACCCTGCAGAGTGTCAGGGGTGATACTCATGGTTGATGTCAATGACCCAATTATACAATCTTGCAGAGTGTCTAGGGTGATACCCAGGGTCGGTGTCAATGACCAAATTGTACAATCCTGCAGAGTGTCAGGGGAGATACCCAGGGTCGATGGCAATGACCCAATTATACAATCCTGCAGAGAGTCAGGGGTGATACCCAGGGTCGATGTCAATGACCCAATTCTACAATCCTGCAGAGTGTCAGGGGTGATACCCAGGGTCAATGTCAATGACCCAATTATACAATCCTGCAAAGTGTCAGGGGTGATACTCGGGGTTGATGTCAATGACCCAATTATACAATCCTGCAGAGTGTCTGGGGTGATACCAAGGGTCAATGTCAATGACCCAGTTATACAACCCTGCAGAGTGTCAGGGGTGTTACCAAGGGTTGATATCAATGACCCAATTATACAATCTTGCAGAGTGTCATGGGTGATACCCAGGGTCGATGTCAATGACCCAATTGTACAATCTTGCAGAGAGTCAGGAATGATACGCAGGGTCGATGTCTCTTACCCAATTATATTGGGTGATACTCAGGGTTGAAGTCAATGACCAAATTATACAATCTTGCAGAGTGTCTAGGGTGATACCCAGGGTCGGTGTCAATGACCCAATTGTACAATCCTGCAGAGTGTCAGGGAGGATACCCAGGGTCGATGTCAATGACCCAATGCTACAATCCTGCGGAGTGTCAGGGGTGATACGCAGGGTCGATGGCAATGACATAATTTTACACTGCTGCAGAGTGTCAGGGGTGATACCCAGGGTCGATTTCAATGACCTAATTATACAATCCTGCAGAGTGTCAGGGGTGATACCCAGGGTCAATGTCAATTACCCAATTGTACAATCCTGCAGAGTGTCAGGGTTGATACCCAGGTCCGATGTTAATAAACCAATTGTACAATCCTGCAGAGTGTCTGGGGTGACACCCAGGGTCAAAGTCAATGACCCAATTCTACAATCCTGCGGAGTGTCAGGGGTGATACCCAGGGTCGATGTCAATGACCCAATTCTACAATCCTGCGGAGTGTCAGGGGTGATACCCAGGGTCGATGTCACTTACCCAATTGTACAATCTTGCAGAGTGTCAGGGGTGATACGCAGGGTCGATGTCAATGACCCAATTGTACAATCTTGCAGAGTGTCAGGGGTGATACGCAGGGTCGATGGCAATGACATCATTTTGCACTGCTGCAGAGTGTCAGGGGTGATACCCAGGGTTGGTGTCAATGACCAAATTGTACAATCCTGCAGAGTGTCAGGGGAGATACCCAGGGTCGATGGCAAAGACCCAATTATACAATCTTGCAGAGTGTCATGGGTGATACCCAGGGTCGATGTCAATGACCCAATTGAACAATCTTGCAGAGAGTCAGGAATGATACGCAGGGTCGATGTCTCTTACCCAATTAGACAATACTGCAGAGTTCCAGGGGTGATACCCAGGGTCGATGTTAATGACCCAATTGTACAATCCTGCAGAGTGTCAGGGAGGATACCCAGGGTCGATGTCAATGACCCAATGCTACAATCCTGCGGAGTGTCAGGGGTGATACCCAGGGTCGATGTCACTTACCCAATTATATTGGGTGATACTCAGGGTTGAAGTCAATGACCAAATTATACAATCTTGCAGAGTGTCTAGGGTGATACCCAGGGTCGGTGTCAATGACCCAATTGTACAATCCTGCAGAGTGTCAGGGGGTGATACCCAGGGTCGATGCAAATGACCCAATTATACAATCCTGCAGAGAGTCTGGGGTGATACTCAGGGTCGATGTCAATGACCCAGTTATACAATCCTAAAGAGTGTCAGGGTTGATACCCAGGGTCTATGTCAATGACCCAATTATACAATCCTGCAGAGAGTCTGGGGTGATACCCAGGGTCGATGTCAATGACCCAGTTATACAATCCTGCAGAGTGTCAGGGTTGATGTCAATGACCCAGTTATACAATCCTGCAGAGTGTCAGGGTTGATGTCAATGACCCAATTATACAATCCTGCAGAGTGTCTGGGATGATACCCAGGGTCAATGTCAATTCCCCAATGGTACAATCCTGCAGAGTGTCAGGGTTGATACCCAGGGCCGATGTTAATAAACCAAATGTACAATCATGCAGAGTGTCTGGGGTGATACCCAGGGTCAAAGTCAATGACCCAATTCTACAATCCTGCGGAGTTTCAGGGGTGATACCCAGGGTCGATGTCAATGACCCAATTGTACAATCCTGCGGAGTGTCAGAGGTGATACCCAGGGTCGATGTCAATGACCCAATTGTACAATCTTGCAGAGTGTCAGGGGTGATACGCAGGGTCGATGGCAATGACATAATTTTGCACTGCTGCAGAGTGTCAGGGGTGATACCCAGGGTCGATTTCAATGACCCAATTATACAATCCTGCAGAGTGTCAGGGGTGATACCCAGGGTCAAAGTCAATGACCCCATTCTACAATCCTGCGGAGTGTCAGGGGTGATACCCAGGGTCGATGTCAATGACCCAATTCTACAATCCTGCGGAGTGTCAGGGGTGATACCCAGGGTCGATGTCACTTACCCAATTGTACAATCTTGCAGAGTGTCAGGGGTGATACGCAGGGTCGATGTCAATGACCCAATTGTACAATCTTGCAGAGTGTCAGGGGTGATACGCAGGGTCGATGGCAATGACATAATTTTGCACTGCTGCAGAGTGTCAGGGTGATACCCAGGGTTGGTGTCAATGACCAAATTGTACAATCCTGCAGAGTGTCAGGGGAGATACCCAGGGTCGATGGCAAAGACCCAATTATACAATCTTGCAGAGTGTCATGGGTTATACCCAGGGTCGATGTCAATGACCCAATTGTACAATCTTGCAGAGAGTCAGGAATGATACGCAGGGTCGATGTCTCTTACTTAATTAGACAATACTGCAGAGTTCCAGGGGTGATACCCAGGGTCGATGTTAATGACCCAATTCTACAAACCTGCAGAGTGTCAGGGAGGATACCCAGGGTCGATCTCAATGACCCAATTCTACAATCCTGCGGAGTGTCAGGGGTGATACCCAGGGTCGATGTCACTTACCCAATTATATTGGGTGATACTCAGGGTTGATGTCAATGACCAAATTATACAATCTTGCAGAGTGTCTAGGGTGATACCCAGGGTCGGTGTCAATGACCCAATTGTACAATCCTGCAGAGTGTCAGGGGGTGATACCCAGGGTCGATGCCAATGACCCAATTATACAATCCTGCAGAGAGTCTGGGGTGATACTCAGGGTCGATGTCAATGACCCAGTTATACAATCCTAAAGAGTGTCAGGGTTGATACCCAGGGTCTATGTCAATGACCCAATTATACAATCCTGCAGAGAGTCTGGGGTGATACCCAGGGTCGATGTCAATGACCCAGTTATACAATCCTGCAGAGTGTCAGGGTTGATGTTAATGACCCAATTATACAATCCTGCAGAGTGTCTGGGATGATACCCAGGGTCAATGTCAATTCCCCAATGGTACAATCCTGCAGAGTGTCAGGCTTGATACCCAGGGCCGATGTTAATAAACCAATTGTACAATCCTGCAGAGTGTCTGGGGTGATACCCAGGGTCAAAGTCAATGACCCAATTCTACAATCCTGCGGAGTGTCAGGGGTGATACCCAGGGTCGATGTCAATGACCCAATTATACAATCCTGCGGAGTGTCAGGGGTGATACCCAGGGTCGATGTCACTTACCCAATTGTACAATCTTGCAGAGTGTCAGGGGTGATACACAGGGTCGATGTCAATGACCCAATTGTACAATCTTGCAGAGTGTCAGGGGTGATACGCAGGGTCGATGGCAATGACATAATTTTGCACTGCTGCAGAGTGTCAGGGGTGATACCCAGGGTCGATTTCAATGACCCCATTATACAATCCTGCAGAGTGTCAGGGGTGATACCCAGGGTCAATGTCAATTACCCAATTGTACAATCCTGCAGAGTGTCAGGGTTGATATCCAGGTCCAATGTTAATAAACCAATTGTACAATCCTGCAGAGTGTCTGGGGTGATACCCAGGGTCAAAGTTAATGACCCAATTCTACAATCCTGCGGAGTGTCAGGGGTGAAACCCAGGGTCGATGTCAATGACCCAATTCTACAATCCTGCGGAGTGTCAGGGGTGATACCCAGGGTCGATGTCACTTACCCAATTGTACAATCTTGCAGAGTGTCAGGGGTGATACGCAGGGTCGATGTCAATGACCCAATTGTACAATCTTGCAGAGTGTCAGGGGTGATACGCAGGGTCGATGGCAATGACATAATTTTGCACTGCTGCAGAGTGTCAGGGTGATACCCAGGGTTGGTGTCAATGACCAAATTGTACAATCCTGCAGAGTGTCAGGGGAGATACCCAGGGTCGATGGCAAAGACCCAATTATACAATCTTGCAGAGTGTCATGGGTGATACCCAGGGTCGATGTCAATGACCCAATTGTACAATCTTGCAGAGAGTCAGGAATGATACGCAGGGTCGATGTCTCTTACTTAATTAGACAATACTGCAGAGTTCCAGGGGTGATACCCAGGGTCGATGTTAATGACCCAATTCTACAAACCTGCAGAGTGTCAGGGAGGATACCCAGGGTCGATCTCAATGACCCAATTCTACAATCCTGCGGAGTGTCAGGGGTGATACCCAGGGTCGATGTCACTTACCCAATTATATTGGGTGATACTCAGGGTTGATGTCAATGACCAAATTATACAATCTTGCAGAGTGTCTAGGGTGATACCCAGGGTCGGTGTCAATGACCCAATTGTACAATCCTGCAGAGTGTCAGGGGGTGATACCCAGGGTCGATGCCAATGACCCAATTATACAATCCTGCAGAGAGTCTGGGGTGATACTCAGGGTCGATGTCAATGACCCAGTTATACAATCCTAAAGAGTGTCAGGGTTGATACCCAGGGTCTATGTCAATGACCCAATTATACAATCCTGCAGAGAGTCTGGGGTGATACCCAGGGTCGATGTCAATGACCCAGTTATACAATCCTGCAGAGTGTCAGGGTTGATGTCAATGACCCAATTATACAATCCTGCAGAGTGTCTGGGATGATACCCAGGGTAAATGTCAATTCCCCAATGGTACAATCCTGCAGAGTGTCAGGGTTGATACCCAGGGCCGATGTTAATAAACCAATTGTACAATCCTGCAGAGTGTCTGGGGTGATACCCAGGGTCAAAGTCAATGACCCAATTCTACAATCCTGCGGAGTGTCAGGGGTGATACCCAGGGTCGATGTCAATGACCCAATTATACAATCCTGCGGAGTGTCAGGGGTGATACCCAGGGTCGATGTCACTTACCCAATTGTACAATCTTGCAGAGTGTCAGGGGTGATACACAGGGTCGATGTCAATGACCCAATTGTACAATCTTGCAGAGTGTCAGGGGTGATACGCAGGGTCGATGGCAATGACCCCATTATACAATCCTGCAGAGTGTCAGGGGTGATACCCAGGGTCAATGTCAATTACCCAATTGTACAATCCTGCAGAGTGTCAGGGTTGATACCCAGGTCTAATGTTAATAAACCAATTGTACAATCCTGCAGAGTGTCTGGGGTGATACCCAGGGTCAAAGTTAATGACCCAATTCTACAATCCTGCGGAGTGTCAGGGGTGATACCCAGGGTCGATGTCAATGACCCAATTCTACAATCCTGCGGAGTGTCAGGGGTGATACCCAGGGTCGATGTCACTTACTCAATTGTACAATCTTGCAGAGTGTCAGGGGTGATACGCAGGGTCGATGTCAATGACCCAATTGTACAATCTTGCAGAGTGTCAGGGGTGATACGCAGGGTCGATGGCAATGACATAATTTTGCACTGCTGCAGAGTGTCAGGGGTGATACCCAGGGTCGGTGTCAATGACCAAATTGTACAATCCTGCAGAGTGTCAGGGGAGATACCCAGGGTCGATGGCAATGACCCAATTATACAATCCTGCAGAGAGTCAGGGGTGATACCCAGGGTCGATGTCAATGACCCAATTCTACAATCCTGCAGAGTGTCAGGGGTGATACCCAGGGTCAATGTCAATGACCCAATTATACAATCCTGCAAAGTGTCAGGGGTGATACTCGGGGTTGATGTCAATGACCCAATTATACAATCCTGCAGAGTGTCTGGGGTGATACCAAGGGTCAATGTCAATGACCCAGTTATACAACCCTGCAGAGTGTCAGGGGTGTTACCAAGGGTTGATGTCAATGACCCAATTATACAATCTTGCAGAGTTTCATGGGTGATACCCAGGGTCGATGTCAATGACCCAATTGTACAATCTTGCAGAGAGTCAGGAATGATACGCAGGGTCGATGTCTCTTACCCAATTAGACAATACTGCAGAGTTCCAGGGGTGATACCCAGGGTCGATGTCAATGACCCAATTATACAATCCTGCAGAGTGTCTGGGGTGATCCTGCAGAGTGTCAGGGCTGATACCCAGGGTCAATGTCAATGACCCAGTTATGCAACCCTGCAGAGTGTCAGGGGTGATACTCATGGTTGATGTCAATGACCCAATTATACAATCTTGCAGAGTGTCTAGGGTGATACCCAGGGTCGGTGTCAATGACCAAATTGTACAATCCTGCAGAGTGTCAGGGGAGATACCCAGGGTCGATGGCAATGACCCAATTATACAATCCTGCAGAGTGTCATGGGTGATACCCAGGGTCGATGTCAATGACCCAATTGTACAATCTTGCAGAGAGTCAGGAATGATACGCAGGGTCGATGTCTCTTACCCAATTATATTGGGTGATACTCAGGGTTGAAGTCAATGACCAAATTATACAATCTTGCAGAGTGTCTAGGGTGATACCCAGGGTCGGTGTCAATGACCCAATTGTACAATCCTGCAGAGTGTCAGGGAGGATACCCAGGGTCGATGTCAATGACCCAATGCTACAATCCTGCGGAGTGTCAGGGGTGATACGCAGGGTCGATGGCAATGACATAATTTTACACTGCTGCAGAGTGTCAGGGGTGATACCCAGGGTCGATTTCAATGACCCAATTATACAATCCTGCAGAGTGTCAGGGGTGATACCCAGGGTCAATGTCAATTACCCAATTGTACAATCCTGCAGAGTGTCAGGGTTGATACCCAGGTCCGATGTTAATAAACCAATTGTACAATCCTGCAGAGTGTCTGGGGTGATACCCAGGGTCAAAGTCAATGACCCAATTCTACAATCCTGCGGAGTGTCAGGGGTGATACCCAGGGTCGATGTCAATGACCCAATTCTACAATCCTGCGGAGTGTCAGGGGTGATACCCAGGGTCGATGTCACTTACCCAATTGTACAATCTTGCAGAGTGTCAGGGGTGATACGCAGGGTCGATGTCAATGACCCAATTGTACAATCTTGCAGAGTGTCAGGGGTGATACGCAGGGTCGATGGCAATGACATAATTTTGCACTGCTGCAGAGTGTCAGGGGTGATACCCAGGGTTGGTGTCAATGACCAAATTGTACAATCCTGCAGAGTGTCAGGGTCGATGTCACTTACCCAATTATATTGGGTGATACTCAGGGTTGAAGTCAATGACCAAATTATACAATCTTGCAGAGTGTCTAGGGTGATACCCAGGGTCGGTGTCAATGACCCAATTGTACAATCCTGCAGAGTGTCAGGGGGTGATACCCAGGGTCGATGCAAATGACCCAATTATACAATCCTGCAGAGAGTCTGGGGTGATACTCAGGGTCGATGTCAATGACCCAGTTATACAATCCTAAAGAGTGTCAGGGTTGATACCCAGGGTCTATGTCAATGACCCAATTATACAATCCTGCAGAGAGTCTGGGGTGATACCCAGGGTCGATGTCAATGACCCAGTTATACAATCCTGCAGAGTGTCAGGGTTGATGTCAATGACCCAATTATACAATCCTGCAGAGTGTCTGGGATGATACCCAGGGTCAATGTCAATTCCACAATGGTACAATCCTGCAGAGTGTCAGGGTTGATACCCAGGGCCGATGTTAATAAACCAATTGTTCCATTCTGCAGAGTGTCTGGGGTGATACCCAGGGTCAAAGTCAATGACCCAATTCTACAATCCTGCGGAGTGTCAGGGGTGATACGCAGGGTCGATGTCATTGACCCATTGACGGGCGCTGCTCCGTGGCGACCACCCGTGTGCATTTTTTCTGTCTCGTCTTTTAGTCTTTTCGTCACGTTTTTAACCTGTCTTTCGTAAGTTTTTACTCTTTTTGATGTGTGTGAGGTGTTATACTAACCTCAAGGACCATGTTGGTGCACCAGTTTTTATTCTCTGCACTGTTATTCGGTGTAATTCGTCATGCTTCTACTCAACTAGCTGACCTCCCTGCGAGTACAGTTTATGAACGGCCATTGCCCATTGTGTAACTGTGTCTTCTCTAGGTTTCTTGTTTTAACAATCTAGTGTTTTTATTTGGATTTGTTAGATGACAACCTGTAATTTTCGATTAATATCTTATATCGTATTAATATCTTATAGTAAATCTGGTGTCTTTTACATCAAATTTTATTTAATTTTACATTCGTATATATCTGTGGTCTTATTGTATATGTATAATGCACATTGGAAAACAATTTTCATGTTTTTTACGTGACGAGTATAATAAATTGAATTGAAATTGAATTGAATTGTACAATCTTGCAGAGTGTCAGGGGTGATACGCAGGGTCGATGGCAATGACATAATTTTGCACTGCTGCAGAGTGTCAGGGGTGATACCCAGGGTCGATTTCAATGACCCAATTATACAATCCTGCAGAGTGTCAGGGGTGATACCCAGGGTCAATGTCAATTACCCAATTGTACAATCCTGCAGAGTGTCAGGGTTGATACCCAGGTCCGATGTTAATAAACCAATTGTACAATCCTGCAGAGTGTCTGGGGTGATACCCAGGGTCAAAGTCAATGACCCAATTCTACAATCCTGCGGAGTGTCAGGGGTGATACCCAGGGTCGATGTCAATGACCCAATTCTACAATCCTGCGGAGTGTCAGGGGTGATACCCAGGGTCGATGTCACTTACCCAATTGTACAATCTTGCAGAGTGTCAGGGGTGATACGCAGGGTCGATGTCAATGACCCAATTGTACAATCTTGCAGAGTGTCAGGGGTGATACGCAGGGTCGATGGCAATGACATAATTTTGCACTGCTGCAGAGTGTCAGGGGTGATACCCAGGGTCGATTTCAATGACCCCATTATACAATCCTGCAGAGTGTCAGGGGTGATACCCAGGGTCAATGTCAATTACCCAATTATACAATCCTGCAAAGTGTCAGGGGTGATACCCAGGGTCGATGTCAATGACCCAATTGAACAATCTTGCAGAGAGTCAGGAATGATACGCAGGGTCGATGTCTCTTACCCAATTAGACAATACTGCAGAGTTCCAGGGGTGATACCCAGGGTCGATGTTAATGACCCAATTGTACAATCCTGCAGAGTGTCAGGGAGGATACCAGGGTCGATGTCAATGACCCAATGCTACAATCCTGCGGAGTGTCAGGGGTGATACCCAGGGTCGATGTCACTTACCCAATTATATTGGGTGATACTCAGGGTTGAAGTCAATGACCAAATTATACAATCTTGCAGAGTGTCTAGGGTGATACCCAGGGTCGGTGTCAATGACCCAATTGTACAATCCTGCAGAGTGTCAGGGGGTGATACCCAGGGTCGATGCCAATGACCCAATTATACAATCCTGCAGAGAGTCTGGGGTGATACCCAGGGTCGATGTCAATGACCCAGTTATACAATCCTAAAGAGTGTCAGGGTTGATACCCAGGGTTTATGTCAATGACCCAATTATACAATCCTGCAGAGAGTCTGGGGTGATACCCAGGGTCGATGTCAATGACCCAATTATACAATCCTGCAGAGTGTCTGGGATGATACCCAGGGTCAATGTCAATTCCCCAATGGTACAATCCTGCAGAGTGTCAGGGTTGATACCCAGGGCCGATGTTAATAAACCAAATGTACAATCCTGCAGAGTGTCTGGGGTGATACCCAGGGTCAAAGTCAATGACCCAATTCTACAATCCTGCGGAGTTTCAGGGGTGATACCCAGGGTCGATGTCAATGACCCAATTGTACAATCCTGCGGAGTGTCAGAGGTGATACCCAGGGTCGATGTCAATGACCCAATTGTACAATCTTGCAGAGTGTCAGGGGTGATACGCAGGGTCGATGGCAATGACATAATTTTGCACTGCTGCAGAGTGTCAGGGGTGATACCCAGGGTCGATTTCAATGACCCAATTATACAATCCTGCAGAGTGTCAGGGGTGATACCCAGGGTCAATGTCAATTACCCAATTGTACAATCCTGCAGAGTGTCAGGGTTGATACCCAGGTCCGATGTTAATAAACCAATTGTACAATCCTGCAGAGTGTCTGGGGTGATACCCAGGGTGAAAGTCAATGACCCAATTCTACAATCCTGCGGAGTGTCAGGGGTGATACCCAGGGTCGATGTCAATGACCCAATTCTACAATCCTGCGGAGTGTCAGGGGTGATACCCAGGGTCGATGTCACTTACCCAATTGTACAATCTTGCAGAGTGTCAGGGGTGATACGCAGGGTCGATGTCCATGACCCAATTGTACAATCTTGCAGAGTGTCAGGGGTGATACGCAGGGTCGATGGCAATGACATAATTTTGCACTGCTGCAGAGTGTCAGGGGTGATACCCAGGGTTGGTGTCAATGACCAAATTGTACAATCCTGCAGAGTGTCAGGGGAGATACCCAGGGTCGATGGCAAAGACCCAATTATACAATCTTGCAGAGTGTCATGGGTGATACCCAGGGTCGATGTCAATGACCCAATTGAACAATCTTGCAGAGAGTCAGGAATGATACGCAGGGTCGATGTCTCTTACCCAATTAGACAATACTGCAGAGTTCCAGGGGTGATACCCAGGGTCGATGTTAATGACCCAATTGTACAATCCTGCAGAGTGTCAGGGAGGATACCCAGGGTCGATGTCACTTACCCAATTATATTGGGTGATACTCAGGGTTGAAGTCAATGACCAAATTATACAATCTTGCAGAGTGTCTAGGGTGATACCCAGGGTCGGTGTCAATGACCCAATTGTACAATCCTGCAGAGTGTCAGGGTGTGATACCCAGGGTCGATGCCAATGACCCAATTATACAATCCTGCAGAGAGTCTGGGGTGATACTCAGGGTCGATGTCAATGACCCAGTTATACAATCCTAAAGAGTGTCAGGGTTGATACCCAGGGTCTATGTCAATGACCCAATTATACAATCCTGCAGAGAGTCTGGGGTGATACCCAGGGTCGATGTCAATGACCCAGTTATACAATCCTGCAGAGTGTCAGGGTTGATGTCAATGACCCAGTTATACAATCCTGCAGAGAGTCTGGGGTGATACCCAGGGTCGATGCCAATGACCCAATTATACAATCCTGCAGAGAGTCTGGGGTGATACTCAGGGTCGATGTCAATGACCCAGTTATACAATCCTAAAGAGTGTCAGGGTTGATACCCAGGGTCTATGTCAATGACCCAATCCTGCAGAGTGTCAGGGGTGATACGCAGGGTCGATGTCAATGACCCAATTGTACAATCTTGCAGAGTGTCAGGGGTGATACGCAGGGTCGATGGCAATGACATAATTTTGCACTGCTGCAGAGTGTCAGGGGTGATACCCAGGGTCGATTTCAATGACCCCATTATACAATCCTGCAGAGTGTCAGGGGTGATACCCAGGGTCAATGTCAATTACCCAATTGTACAATCCTGCAGAGTGTCAGGGTTGATACCCAGGGTCAATGTTAATGTCCCAATTCTACAATCCTGCGGAGTGTCAGGGGTGATACCCAGGGTCGATGTCAATGACCCAATTCTACAATCCTGCGGAGTGTCAGGGGTGATACCCAGGGTCGATGTCACTTACCCAATTGTACAATCTTGCAGAGTGTCAGGGGTGATACGCAGGGTCGATGTCAATGACCCAATTGTACAATCTTGCAGAGTGTCAGGGGTGATACGCAGGGTCGATGGCAATGACATAATTTTGCACTGCTGCAGAGTGTCAGGGGTGATACCCAGGGTCGGTGTCAATGACCAAATTGTACAATCCTGCAGAGTGTCAGGGAAGATACCCAGGGTCGATGGCAATGACCCAATTATACAATCCTGCAGAGAGTCAGGGGTGATACCCAGGGTCGATGTCAATGACCCAATTCTACAATCCTGCAGAGTGTCAGGGGTGATACCCAGGGTCAATGTCAATGACCCAATTATACAATCCTGCAAAGTGTCAGGGGTGATACTCGGGGTTGATGTCAATGACCCAATTATACAATCCTGCAGAGTGTCTGGGGTGATACCAAGGGTCAATGTCAATGACCCAGTTATACAACCCTGCAGAGTGTCAGGGGTGTTACCAAGGGTTGATGTCAATGACCCAATTATACAATCTTGCAGAGTTTCATGGGTGATACCCAGGGTCGATGTCAATGACCCAATTGTACAATCTTGCAGAGAGTCAGGAATGATACGCAGGGTCGATGTCTCTTACCCAATTAGACAATACTGCAGAGTTCCAGGGGTGATACCCAGGGTCGATGTTAATGACCCAATTGTACAATCCTGCAGAGTGTCAGGGAGGATACCCAGGGTCAATGTCAATGACCCAATTCTACAATCCTGCGGAGTGTTAGGGGTGATACCCAGGGTCGATGTCACTTACCCAATTATATTGGGTGATACTCAGGGTTGATGTCAATGACCCAATTATACAATCCTGCAGAGTGTCTGGGATGATACCCAGGGTCAATGTCAATTCCCCAATGGTACAATCCTGCAGAGTGTCTGGGGTGATACCCAGGGTCAAAGTCAATGACCCAATTCTACAATCCTGCGGAGTGTCAGGGGTGATACCCAGGGTCGATGTCAATGACCCAATTCTACAATCCTGCGGAGTGTCAGGGGTGATACCCAGGGTCGATGTCACTTACCCAATTGTACAATCTTGCAGAGTGTCAGGGGTGATACGCAGGGTCGATGTCAATGACCCAATTGTACAATCTTGCAGAGTGTCAGGGGTGATACGCAGGGTCGATGTCAATGACCCAATTGTACAATCTTGCAGAGTGTCAGGGGTGATACCCAGGGTCGATTTCAATGACCCAATTATACAATCCTGGAAAGTGTCAGGGGTGATACCCAGGGTCAATGTCAATTACCCAATTGTACAATCCTGCAGAGTGTCAGGGTTGATGTCAATGACCCAGTTATACAATCCTGCAGAGTGTCAGGGGTGATACCCAGGGTCGATGTCACTTACCCAATTAGACAATACTGCAGAGTGTCAGGGTTGATGTCAATGACCCAATTATACAATCCTGCAGAGTGTCAGGGGTGTTACCAAGGGTTGATGTCAATGACCCAATTATACAATCTTGCAGAGTGTCAGGGGTGATACGCAGGGTCAATGTCAATGACCCAGTTATACAACCCTGCAGAGTGTCAGGGGTGATACGCAGGGTCAATGGCAATGACCTAATTCTGCACTGCTGCAGAATGTCAGGGGTGATACCCAGGGTCGATTTCAATGACCCAATTATACAATCCTGCAGAGTGTCAGGGATGATACCCAGGGTCAATGTCAATGACCCAGTTATGCAACCCTGCAGAGTGTCAGGGGTGATACTCATGGTTGATGTCAATGACCCAATTATACAATCTTGCAGAGTGTCTAGGGTGATACCCAGGGTCTGTGTCAATCACCAAATTGTACAATCCTGCAGAGTGTCAGGGGAGATACCCAGGGTCGATGGCAATGACCCAATTATACAATCCTGCAGAGAGTCAGGGGTGATACCCAGGGTCGATGTCAATGACCCAATTCTACAATCCTGCAGAGTGTCAGGGGTGATACCCAGGGTCAATGTCAATGACCCAATTATACAATCCTGCAAAGTGTCAGGGGTGATACTCGGGGTTGATGTCAATGACCCAATTATACAATCCTGCAGAGTGTCTGGGGTGATACCAAGGGTCAATGTCAATGACCCAGTTATACAACCCTGCAGAGTGTCAGGGGTGTTACCAAGGGTTGATGTCAATGACCCAATTATACAATCTTGCAGAGTGTCATGGGTGATACCCAGGGTCGATGTCAATGACCCAATTGTACAATCTTGCAGAGAGTCAGGAATGATACGCAGGGTCGATGTCTCTTACCCAATTAGACAATACTGCAGAGTTCCAGGGGTGATACCCAGGGTCGATGTTAATGACCCAATTGTACAATCCTGCAGAGTGTCAGGGAGGATACCCAGGGTCGATGTCAATGACCCAATTATACAATCCTGCAGAGTGTCTGGGGTGATCCTGCAGAGTGCCAGGGGTGATACCCAGGGTCAATGTCAATGACCCAGTTATGCAACCCTGCAGAGTGTCAGGGGTGATACTCATGGTTAATGTCAATGACCCAATTATACAATCTTACAGAGTGTCAGGGAGGATACCCAGGGTCGATGTCAATGACCCAATTCTACAATCCTGCAGAGAGTCAGGGGTGATACCAAGGGTCGATGTCAATGACCCAATTCCACAATCCTGCAGAGTGTCAGGGGTGATACCCAGGGTCAATGTCAATGACCCAGTTATGCAACCCTGCAGAGTGTCAGGGGTGATACTCATGGTTAATGTCAATGACCCAATTATACAATCTTACAGAGTGTCAGGGAGGATACCCAGGGTCGATGTCAATGACCCAATTCTACAATCCTGCAGAGAGTCAGGGGTGATACCAAGGGTCGATGTCAATGACCCAATTCCACAATCCTGCAGAGTGTCAGGGGTGATACCCAGGGTCAATGTCAATGACCCAATTATACAATCCTGCAAAGTGTCAGGGGTGATACTCGGGGTTGATGTCAATGACCCAATTATACAATCCTGCAGAGTGTCTGGGGTGATACCAAGGGTCAATGTCAATGACCCAGTTATACAACCCTGCAGAGTGTCAGGGGTGTTACCAAGGGTTGATGTCAATGACCCAATTATACAATCTTGCAGAGTGTCATGGGTGATACCCAGGGTCGATGTCAATGACCCAATTGTACAATCTTGCAAAGAGTCAGGGGTGATAGGCAGGGTCGATGGCAATGACCTAATTCTGCACTGCTGCAGAGTGTCAGGGGTGATACCCAGGGTCAATTTCAATGACCCAATTATACAATCCTGCAGAGTGTCAGGGATGATACCCAGGGTCGATGTCTCTTACCCAATTAGACAATACTGCAGAGTTCCAGGGGTGATACCCAGGGTCGATGTTAATGACCAAATTGTACAATCCTGCAGAGTGTCAGGGAGGATACCCAGGGTCGATGTCAATGACCCAATAATACAATCCTGCAGAGTGTCTGGGGTGATCCTGCAGAGTGTCAGGGGTGATACCCAGGGTCAATGTCAATGACCCAGTTATGCAACCCTGCAGAGTGTCAGGGGTGATACCCAGGGTCGATGTTAATGACCCAATTGTACACTCCTACAGAGTGTCAGGGAGGATACCCAGGGTCGATGTCACTGACCCAATTCTACAATCCTGCGGAGTGTCAGGGGTGATACTCAGGGTTGATGTCAATGACCTAATTATACAATCCTGCAAAGTGTCGGGGACTCGGGGTGATACCCAAGGTCGATGTCAATGACCCAATTATGCAATCCTGCAGAGTGTCTAGGGTGATACCCAGGGTCGATGTCAATGACCCAATTATACAATCCTGCAGAGAGTCAGGGGTGATACCTAGGGTCAATGTCACTGACCCAAATATACAATCCTGCAGAGTGTCAGGGACTCAAGGGTGATACCTAGGGTCGATGTCAATGACCCAATTATACAATCCTGCAAAGTGCCTAGGGTGATACCAAGGGTCGATGTCAATGACCCAATTATACAATCCTGCAGAGTGTCATGGGTAATACCCAGGGTCAATGTCAATGACTCAATTATACAATCCTGCAGAGTGTCAGGGGTGATACCCAGGGTCGATGTTAATGACCCAATTGTACAATCCTGAAGAGTGTCAGGGAGGATACCCTGGGTTGATGTCAATGACCTAATTATACAATCCTGCAAAGTGTCAGGGACTCGGAGTGATACCCAAGGTCGATGTTAATTACCCAATTATGCAATCCTGCAGAGTGTCTAGGGTGATACCCAGGGTCGATGTCAATGACCCAATTATACAATCCTGCAGAGTGTCTAGAGGGCGATACCCAGGGTCGATGCTAATGACCCAATTATACAATCTTGCAGAGTGTCATGGGTAATACCCAGGGTCGATGTTAATGACCCAATTGTACAATCCTGCAGAGTGTCAGGGTTGATACCCAGGGCCGATGTTAATAAACCAATTGTACAATCCTGCAAAGTGTCAGGGTTGATACCCAGGGTCGATGTCCATGACCTAATTATACAATCCTGTAGAGTGTCAGGGGTGATACTTAGGGTCGATGCTAATGATCCAATTATACAATCCTGCAGAGTGTCAGGGGTGGTTCTGCTTCTTCTGTTGATCATCAAGAATCATGTCATGATTCTCAAATGATCACAGCTTTAATAACAAAACTTTCCGAACTAAAGACTGCCCTGCACTTTAGAATCAACAGGTATCTTTACCCCCATTACACCTGTTCAAATTCCCTGTCAAACATTACAAAAAACGGCAAAAATTGATTGAACACATTTAATAGCATCAATTCACACTGTACGAGCATGAACCTTAACGGTCCCAAATCCTTCAATTTTAATGTGATTATTCACCCACCCTCTAGGGTGTAAGGGTTTGATAATTACAAGTTTGATAATTACAATATTACATTCTGCATTAAATCATTAGCTCTTACATGAGAAATAACAACATAGAATAATAACAACAAATGGATGGATTGCTCACCTGTAACTATAGCTGTGTGGTAGTAGCCACATGAGACTTGCTTGATAGCAACCGGAAATGCTAACTGTCTGGGTATGTTCGTCTCTGTCATCTCACCAAGACCTAACTGCCCTTCGGAGCCAGTACCAAACATGTACACACTACCATCAGCTAGAAATGAACAACAAAGCAATCCTACTGGCAGTGTGGTTTCAAAGTCTCAATCTATGTTAATTCCTTCTGTTATCCGTCATGTGTGGGATTACAGATGATGGTTCAAAATGCATCGCAGTTAAGCTATGGTCACTAATCAGAGCAGCGACCGACCGATCAGTAGCCTGCTCGGTCGCTGCTGGAATTTAGGCATCGCCCAGCGATTTTTGGAGAAGTCAAGCAGGCTGTAGAGCCCCAGCGATGCCTGAGCGGTGACCTGTCGATTTTCCGTCGGTCGCCGGTCGATTTTAGGTCAAAACTGGGCGAAATCGCGGAGCTTTTTCGCGCGGTGTCCCGGCAGTGACCGACCGGTGACCCCACCAGCCACCGGCTGATTTTAAAGAAATTGCCCGGCGGCCGGCCGGTAATCGACGGGGCATCGACGGTAATTGTCAGCCATTATCGGCTAGACCTCGCGGTGAATGGAGCTTAGCGGTCGCTGCCCAGGCAGCGACCGCCCAGGCACCGAGCGTATTTTGGGCGGCGAGTGAAAAGTAAGCAGGCGCCGTCCAAATTTTAACTCCGCGCTAAAACTTCAGCGGCGACCGAGCGATGCCCTAAAAATTAGCGGTGCCTGGGCGGCCGCCGCTCGGTGGACGGGCAGAATTGGTAAAAAACTCGTCGCTCGGCCGCCGAGCAGGCTACTTTTGGGTAATGTGACCATAGCTTTACTGTACTTATTCTTAGACAATTAAGAGATAATTACATTGTAAAAGATAATTACAACAAAAAGCAAAAGCTCTCATAAGAGTACACAATAACAGAAGAAAGTATTTACATGTAACATGAATCAATTAATATCAGTTTCGTGATTTAATTGATCCAATTAGTCACCAAATAAAGCTTCAGAATAATAGTGAATGAAAATAAAATAAACTTACTTGTAAGTACAGCAGAATGTTCTGTGCCACATGATAACATCTTAATATTGTAATTGGTTAATTCCTTTATCTCTTCAGGTGCCTCCAATCCCTGTGTACTTGCCACACCCAACTGCCCCTCTCCTCCTCCTCCAAAGCCATATAACTTGTCATTCCTGGTGTACACAATGGTGTGTAGACGACCACACCCAACCATCACAACGCCTTCATGCTTCAGAGCTGGATTGGAAAAGAAATAACAAAATAAAATACTCAAACATGCCATTCAACAAATAAAGTAAAATTGTCAGAGAAAGTGATAACAATCAACACATTAAATTACTTTAAAAAAATACAATTGATCACATGTTCGGTCTTTAAAAATGCCACACACACGCGCTTGTTATCACGTGTGCTATAATTCTGTGATGTGGGCTACACCTACCGGTACACTGTACATGTACGTACGTATACTGATGATACTAGTAGAACCGGTATACAAATATTGAGTGGCTCAAAGTGGAATAAGAGGAATATTAGGCCAAGTGTAAGTAGTGGTGGTGTGAATGGGAGTAATAATGAATGTCACATGATGTCAGTTCCACCAAACAAATGATCTGTACGCCAGACTATACATGTACTGTAGTACCGGAAGGAGCAGTGAACTGCATGCAGATGATCTGCTGTACATCATTAGTGGGGCTTCACATTTTTAACATACACTGCTGACGATAGTATTTTATCGTACATTAATTAATTTGTTTCCTTCAGAGTACAAAGTATGTTACAAAAATATAACGTACCCGGTAAATGTATGCTTATTGGCACGATATAACATGTACACGTGTAGTCCTATGTATGTATAACAAAACACTTGTTGACTGCTTCGTCTCAGGTGCTACATTTGTGCAAATGTAGGCATCCTACAGATGTTTAAAACGTCTTATCCCACAACACAGCAAAGCAGTTAATTGTTAATTAGTCACTGTTTGTAATTCTGGCACATTTTTTTCCCCATGCAGTATTGAATTAAAATTTAACAACAGACTTAATTATAACTTCAAGCCCAACTGGTCACAATATTATGAGTACACAGAGAATTAATTGAAACAATTATAGCAATACATTATGAATATGTACATGTAACAAGGTACACTTACTGGTACATAGAACATGTACCTGTCTAGCCAAACTTGTTTATTTAATTGTATTCCATATGTAAACTTACGTAAATGTGTACATGTACTGTGTATTTTCTGATCACAATTCAATTCGATTTGTGCCAACTTTCCATAATAATGTGAAGATTGCTCAGTCATGCATTGCGTGGTTCTAATATTTGTTCAATATGTCATGCACAAATGCAAACAAAATTATAATAATAAATTCATGAACATGATGATGCAACATTACAAGTAACATTTAACATTGAACATAAAATTCCTTGAGCGCCATTTCTATTGAAAATATTCAAAAGCGCTGTACATTATAAACATAATTAAAAAAAGATTAAATAGCAGTCCAAAATTGCATTAAAAATTATTAAACATTACAAAAAGAAAACATTTACACAACAGATCCAGTAAACAACGACTGCCATGCCTCAGCACTGTTATGGGTCGACGATAATTCGGGTGGAGGGTCGTCATGCCCAAAACCCCCCAAAAATGCAGTTTCCGGTCCAGCTTCATCTAGCGACCTACCTCAACTGGAGCCATTTCATCGACCTACTGAATCATGGACATCCCCAGATTGCAGTCTACATGTAGATCGGGTCAACCATTTGGTAGGCCTACATGTACATGTACCAGCGCCACCCACGGCCCGTTTACTTTAGGGTCTGCAGACTGCGGTGTTTACCGTCAGCCTGGTCAGAGCCGCAGACAATTTTTACTCCAGCCTCGCCCTGGAACCCGGGACCCTGGGGTAATCCTTAATTTCCCACAACTGCAGATCATGCGTCATACATGTACAATATATATGCCGTCAGGTTACTGTAACCCTTGGGATTTTTCTCCACAGTGGTTTCCAGCAATGCCGCGATGCCGCAAATCCGCAATCGTCGCACGTCGCTCTAACGACTGCACCCACAGGCTCTGGGACGCAGTCCCCTATCCCCTGGTGGTGTGATGTCCGGTACTGAGGCTTTTGCTATGGCCGTCCGTGAGAGCGATGAGGACATTTCTAATGCTGGAAGTTCAGCGACTAGTTCTCTTTCAGCTTTGAGAGGGATTCTCTGTAATCCCCACAAAAAGAACAAAGATTCTCATTTCGGATGATGTGATTTTATGGTGGGAGGTTCTGAGAACTCATAAACTTTCACCGGACGACCACAAGGAAGAATTGTCATTGTAGTCTTCACAGAGCAATAACAAGTATTTTTCCGCTCCAGAATTGCCAGCCGGCATTAAGAAAGTATTCAAGCAAGTAAATCCTTCCATTATTGCCCAAGCTGAGAGACTAGAACTGCACAAGGCTATGCTTTGAAAGCAGTTTTGCCTCTTCTGCATTTGTGCGAGGCAGTAGCCAATCCCGAATTTCCCAGCGAAATTAACAAGGACATAGTTTGGGACTCGATTTCTGTTGCACAACTTGAGTTCAACCAGGGCCTCGCACACATTGTTGTGTGTTGATGTACCCACAGTGACTAATCGCATACGCTTTGTGCACACACGTACACCATCACATCCCACGCACGCTGTACAACTTACATGTACGTATTCGGTAATCAAATTTAACATGGATGATCGTAAAAGTTTTCCTCGGTTTTTATTGAATCCAACGAAAACAGTACCTATTCGTCTGATTTAAATCACAGTATTTCTTATTTAGACACTGATTCGAGTGAGAATAAAGATGGGGTCCCTCTATACGCTCTAGATCGAAGCCCGACCGCTCAAAATAATCGCTGCAGAGGGTGCCGAAAATCACTAGTCCCGCCCGGACCACTTCGCTCTGGTAAACTTTACTTTGGCTGTTCAAATCCTCCGATATTTATAATCAGCCGGAAACTTGGTGCATTGCGAGCAGTCTAGGCCGGTGCACCTCTAACATTCACCCAAATCCAGAAACCAGTTGACGATCGTTACTTCGCAAGAAGGGAATTCATTGCGTATTCTACCGTATCTGGGCGTGGACGACATCCTGATTATGGGAACTTCACCCCAAGATTGTTTGGACAGTACCCATTGTGCAGTCAACCTGCTTCACGACTTGGGGTTTCTTGTAAACACAAAGAAATCCAATCTGATATATCTTGGCAAGTCGAGTACAGGGGTTTGTTATAAACACATCTTTTTTTCCTAAATCAGGAGAAAATAAACAAGATCATCAGCCACTGCCGGGAGGTTTTGTCAGCGCACATTACGCAATCTTGCCAGCAACCATACAGGCAGTATTTCCGACCCCGTTAATTTACCGGCACCTTCAACTGGATAAGATAGTGTCCCTGCAGGAACACCACAGCTACGAGACAGAAGTCATCCTGTCCGTGGAGGTAAAAAACGAGCTCCGTACCTGGGACCGTATTCATTTTTCGAATATAGTAGTCCAATGGCCAGGAGCTACTCATGATGCATTTGTTTGGTCCAACTGTCATCTAAAACTGGAGTTGGAAGAGGGACTGAACAATGGTGGATATCTGCTTGGGGACAGTGCCTTTCCTCTCAGACCGTGTGTCTTATGACTCCAGTTCGGAATCCAGCAAATGCAGCAGAGACGCAGTACAACGCACATCACAGACGAGCTCGTAGTATTATTAAACGCACGTTTTGAAAATGGAAAAAAATCGGTGGGGGTGTTTACACAAAGAAGGTAGGTCCACAGGAGCCACCAAGAGTTCTCCTGACCTAGGCCTACATGTATAAAGTTTCCTTATGAATTCATGCTAGAATTTGTCTTGGCATGAACTTGTTAATGTCTACCTCTAACCGGTACACCCTCTTTAAAAACTCAGCCTATTTTTCTGACAAAGTCAGACCAGGAAAGTCTTCAAGTGGCTCGTTACCGGTTTTCTGCTGTTCACGAGCTAGCTTTGATCCCCTCTGCTTCGCCTTGCATTTTAAATCATTCCATTTCTTGCTGGTTCTCAAACATTTTGCGGTGCTGTTGATTTTTCTTGTTATTTCCGCCCAAATGTCCGACTTTCTTTTTAGGGTCACTACATCAGAAAATTTACTGCATAAAACTGTGTAGGCGAACAAGTTTATTAATCCCATCTGGAAAGAAATTTGCTTTTCTTGTACGCTTTGCCGGCGTGGCCATCTTTACTGCTGTACATGAACAGTAATGTCCAAAGACTTCTATATGACCACGCGAGGTATGTGTGGCACCTACAGCCGTTACATAATCACTATCAAATTAAACGAAATTGAGCGCGACCCGAGGTGAGTGGGTATAAAGAGGTCATTAAGAAACTGCATGAAAAGAGTGCTCAATGAGTGCTTTGTGAATAACTCTAAGCGTACTCTGAGAAAATGATTAGTGTCTACTTACGCAGCTCTTTGGGAGCTCGTAGTAGTGATATTAAGAGAGCTTTGTGAATAAGGTCCCTGGACTCTAGACCTGCAGGCCTGGAGTAGTCGGGGGATCGTTTAGCAGAAACTAGATCTAGTCATCCAGACAGATGAATCTTTGAGCGGCTAAGGAACTTGCCTGGGACATCAACAAGTCACGGGTCGCTAGACACCGCTGTTGAAGGGCCGTCGAAATGTGCACGTTCGGTTCCAGAGAGACAACTCTATGGCGATTTCTTACATTAACCACAAAGATGGAACACCCTCTACGAGTCTTTTCCAATTGTCAATCAAGATTTGCTTGTGGTATTCTTTGGAAAAGTCTTATTCTGACAGCAGAACACTCGCCAAGCTCGATGAAAGTCACAGCAGACACTCTATCCTATCCTGAGCTACGTAGAGTTTCATGTCTGAAATTATCGCCTTCAAACCCTTCGAACGTCCACAAAAAAATTGCCATTTCTACCACCTATACTTCATTTTATTGGCATTTACGTAGCTTTTTAATCTTTAATGTTTGTTATTCTGTATAATATACTTAAACTTACCACTTGTTTAAAATGTCATGAAAATTGCTAATTGAAATATTGGCATTTTATTGATGACCAAGATACACCATCTAATCAGTTTGTTCTACAGTAAAGAACAGAAGAGGGTGCAATGTCAATCCCCTGTCTATAACATGTGTGGCCACCATTGATTTGGATACAGGCAGTGCAACTCTTGGCCTCCCTGATTGAGGTCTGTCATCTGCAGAGTTGTGGAGGGTTTCTCTGTTCACCAGGGCCGATATCGTCTGGTGTAAACAGCCAAGACGACGTGCCACCTCACGGTAGCTCAGTCCGCCTTGCAGCATGCCCAGGGCACGCTGCCGTTGATTCCTTGACAATCGTGGCATGTTTCTTGAAATGCCCATTTTGCACTGGCCTTTTTAAAGCCAACATCAAGACATTCTGTGCAGCTCATACAATCATCCCATACCCCTTAGCTAATAACTCACTGTCAAAACAGCTACCTAACAGCTGTGCCATGAAGAGACCATTGAAGGTTCAAGTGACCATCAGACACCGTTCGGTCTAACAGTAAGGACACTATTGTCCACAAATAAGTTCACACATTACTACAGGTAATGTTATTGTTGCTATTTAAAGGTGGTAAACGGTGGTAAGTTTCTTTTGCGTTTCACTATATAATAGGAAAGTTTTATTACACATTCTATATGTGAATTTCTACAATTTTTCTGATTAATTTAAATTTCTACGTGGGAGGATGAAAATTTGTGAGAACACATTAGATGTCCAAGCGAATGGACCAATAGAAATGCGCGTTGCGGAAGAACTTTGGGAGGATCGTGTTTTGACAGATCAGCTGATGATGGATGGATCTACCGCTCCGAGTATTAGAACACACAATGACATCCTTGCCTTCCTTATACGCCCTCAGGGTGCGTTTTTGTAGGTCATTTACATGTAGGCACAGAGCACATAATTTTTCGAAAATGTTTTCCATAAAAAAAATCGAATTGAGAATCGTCCGCCATCTTGTTTGTTTGTAAGCCAACCTCGAGCCAGGAATAAGTACCGTGTTTATGAATCAAAAACTGCAATTTCATGCTGGAGGTCGAGGTTGCTTCGCATGCCTTGGTCTGTTTGTAACAGAGGCCGTGATTGGGCACATACATACATACATGTACCGGTACATGTAGATCTTTGCGCAAAATGACCACAGATCTTGCCCATTGTCCGCAGGGCTTTGAGAGCTATTTAATAGTAGAAAGCTCGTAAAAGCGCTGTGTGACTCGGGATGCTCTATCTAGAGTATTAAATGATCGGGCACAGTGGCAGCTAGACACTCCCATATTTCGCTGGATTATGAACAGACTACATTTCTGTCCAGAGGTGGACCTGTTTGCGACTCGTCAAAACAGTCAAATTCCGACATTTGTGTCATTGCTGCCAGACCCCATGGCCTAGAGAGTACATGGTCGGCTTCTAAACTGGAGGGAGATAAAGGGTTACGCTTTTCCTCCCTTTGTTTTTAAACCCAAGTGTTTGAGCAAGATCATTGAAGAACAGGCCATGATTGTCCTCATCCCCCCTGTCTTGCGCACGTTGATCTGGTATCCAAGACTTCTGGAGATGGCTCTGGAGATGGCTGTGCAGAATCCTGTTATTTTACCCAGGGATAGAAACAGATTCTCCAGTTGCCCCTGAACCGAACACTAATCCACCCACTAGCAGATCAAATGTGCTTAGCCACGTGGAAGCTATCAGGAGAAGTCTCTGCTCAGAGGGAATTTTGCAGTCAGTGTTCTCCACAATCTTGTCAACGTGGAGGGACCAATTTAAGAAGCAGTATGATTCAGCTTGGAACCGATAGGTCAGCTGGTGTCTTCAAAGGGAAGTTAATCCCGTCGAGCCCCTATATACATGTACATGTAGCAGTATGTTTATTTTTTCTTTAATGTTTATTAGATTCGGGGCTACTGTACCGAACAATTAACACATAGGTCAGCTATTTCCTCAGGCCATGTCTTTGTAGACAGAGCCCCAGTGGGTCAGCATCACCTAATTCAATGTTTCTTCAAGTGCGTTCTTAATTTGTGCCCTCCACATACTAGCCTTTAAACAAGGCCACATGTCTGATAGACGCCGAGCGACTAAAAAGAGACTAATCGCGAAAACCTGAGTGAACGCCGGTGCGAATTGCCCAGACAAGTAGCCTTTATCAATCTAGTTTGGATTTCTTATGTTAACCTTTGTTTCCGACTGGAATTCGCTACCGAAATGGTAG
This sequence comes from Crossaster papposus, assembly GCA_037893245.1. Lineage (NCBI taxonomy): Eukaryota > Metazoa > Echinodermata > Asteroidea > Velatida > Solasteridae > Crossaster > Crossaster papposus. Next base: position 65,950 of record JBAIAA010000213.1, on the reverse strand, counting down.
CGTCCAATCAGCGAACGTGTATCTCCGCGTGACGTCAGCTTATATTTGAGTTGGACTAGTTCATTTTACAAACAGGGAATGTCCAATCATGTCACTTACAATATTTAGCTCAAATCATTACTTGCTTCCTAATTTATTGCAATTTTGCATGTAAAATAGATTTAAATGTGATATCTTATATTTATCATTCATAATATTCAACTCAAAAGCAGAATTTATATACGTTTTTTACCTTTTCTTACATGCCGTTCTGACTGATTGGTCAATAAATCCAAAGGAGGCATATTGGCATGCTAATATGTATCTATGAATAATTAATGCGGAGCAGTGAAACCTACATTGCAAAAGGCCTTGTGACATTTGTCACTCGGTCGCGCGTTCACCCCGGGTATCTAGACTCATCTCAGCCGCTTAGCCAGAGTCACGAGGCTATCCACATACAGGTACAAACATAGATCCAGTATTGATATCAAATCATACCGGTACATGTATGTCAAGACGGACGTTTTCATTTTTTGCTAGTGAAACCTTCTAAACTTGTGTCAGTTACTAAACCTTTCCAATATTTAGAAATTGCTTGTTTTCAAGCAAATAGAAACACTTGCCCAGTACGGACCCTGCAGGAATACCTTGACAGGACTGCTCATATCAGAGAGATTGCAAACTCATAAATGACCCAGCTCCTACTTTCTCACTTAAAACCATATCATCCAGTAGTGTCACCCACAGTTTTTAAGATGGCTGAAAGATGTTCTTAAAGAAGCAGGCGTTGATACTTTGTGTTTCAAGGCCCACTCAACCAAGGGTGCATCTAGCGGTACCTCAGCAGCTGCAAGTGCAGGGGTGACAACGCAGCACATCTTGGAAACGGCAGACTGGTCATCCGCAACTACTTTGGCCAACTTCTACTACAAAAGATCATCCCAGTTAGAGTTAGGTCAAGCAGTTCTGGCATCGGCAGCCTGACAACTGGCCTTGAGTCTCTCCGGAATTAGCGTAATATAATTCTCCAATTATGTAAAGTACTTTCCTGCCATATAATTGGAATAAACAAATTAACTAATTACAGCAGCGGCATTGCATGTGCCATATTTATTCATGTTGAGGGGCCACTACTACTGCCAATCACTGTCTAGAATCAGCAGCAGCTTTGCATGTGCCATATTTATTCATGTTGGGGGGGCCACTACTACTGCCAATCACTCACATACGTAAACGCGCCCATCCAGTTTTGCGCATGCGTGTATTTTTTTGAAAGCAGCGCACTCATTTTTACCACATGAATATTATTTTTTTAAACCGCAGCTGTTTATTCAGGATTACTCACCAATAAGCCTTTTGCGTGTGACCCAGAATTTGACCCCGCTGCGTAGTGATTGTTGCCACGACACGTGATTCGGGGCAAGCTTTCTCGCGAAGAAACATTGTGTCAATGCATTATCGCATACGTACTGTCCACTTACCGTGATCGAACGTGATTCATACAATTCTTTTTACTTTACAAAGATAAAATTCCACGCAGATTTGTTCACTCTAGTACTGGTTATTGTTATAATCAATACATTAACATAAAATACTAAGTTTGTGTGATTTAATAGTGCTTTAGAATGCCTGCAAATAAGCACTGATGGAACGACTTGTACGCTCGTTAAGTTTTCGCCGGTCATAGTCAGCTCGAAAACAATTAAAAAATTGAATACATTGTATAGTCCGAAATCTGGTATATTCGAGAAATCCTTTGTAAATTCAGGTAGATTAAATGGGTCGGAAAATGTGCAGCCAGCGTCTTCCAATCTTTTGTCAAGGGTATCTTTCAAGTTCAAGTTTGGGCTGGAAAGATTTAGGTCGGTTGCCAATTTTAGATTGGCCACACACTTGCACAGTTCAACCAGTTCTTTCTTCAGGTAACCTGTTATTGAAACCCCTCTCTCTTGAAGAAATTCCTAAAGATTTTGAGAAGAACACAATGATGTACTGTAACGTTCGAGCGAATTGTTGTGTTTTTAGTGGTGGCAATCTCTATCGGGAGCTGTTTCACAAGCGGTAGTTCCAGATACCAGACAGGAAAACTGCCACTGGCTGTGCGTTGCCATGTAGCGGCTTGCCCCGAATCACGTGTCTAGCAACAGTGGCATAATCATAATCCATCTGGCGGACAACCGGCGCACACTGTGCATTTTAGATTGAATGAAGACGGGGTACAAGGATATATGGGTCATTCCACGAAGTTGAGGAACACCTGGTTATTGTCCAAGACCCATAAAACTAAAGAATAAATCATGAACATGTTTAAAAAATAAACCTTGTAAACTTACTTAACAGAAAAGAACACATATAAAGGATTATTTTAAAACTGATTTTGTTGATATTTGTGGTAACATTTTTCAAAAAAAAATCATAAAAAGGTGGTTTCCGGTTATGTAAAAGTGAAATATTTGTGACAAAATAAATTGGCATTTTAAAAACCAATTAAGTGGTTTAAATATAATACAAAAAAGTCTCATTCGTTTTTATTTCTTGGCATATAATGCACCCTGTATATTCCATAACACTATTCATGTTGATCACCCCTATTTTATAAGTGGCCTCCACTTTTGTTCAAGGGTACGGACGTAACTTGTGGTTTCCGTTTAGATATAAGGGCAATACGTCCAGAACGAGATTTAATTTGTGTGCCCTGGATTTTTTTTTTTTAAGTGCTATAACTCATTTTATTAGCTATGATCTGGTGCACCTTTCCCCAACTCATCGTTCACGTGTTGCGTTTCAATCTTACAATATATATTTATTTGGTTCAAGCACGGCACGGTTTCCGGAGCCATTTCCTTACGTCCGCAACCTTCAGTGTTCCGTAAAACCACAATACACGCCCCCGCGTTCGAAATGCTTTCTTCCATGCCCCGCAGACCAAGTTGGGAAACCCCCAAACAAACTCACATGTCAGACAAATTCTCTGTGTGTGAAAATAACCGCTGGTGAAATGTGGGTTTCCGCACGTTACGTCCGGGGGGGTAGTTACGTCACCAACTTTCTTGGAAGTAAATCTAACTATTAAATGAAGCCGTAATTGATTTTGCAGTGCCAAATTATATAACCAAACCAAATCTGCGAACAATACATTTTGTTTTAGCGCGTGTGTATTTACTTTCGATTTGTTTCACGAATTTGAGTTCGATTTGAGAAAGATTCCCACGGTTTCCGCGCAATACGCCCGTAACCGCATGGCCAGGACCGCACCATAACTAACGATGGGGGAAGCATCATATTCCGTTCTGAGGTGTCGTACTCCAACCAGTAAATAAAAAACAGACGGATATTTTCAAACTGGAAATGTTAATCATTTATAGTCATCACATTATCCGTATTTGTATTGTTCGGTAATAGTTTTATAAAATAAGAAACGAGGTAAGTTTATAAGAAACAAAATAAGGTAAGTTTTTACATAATCCCTGTTGACAAATGGTACATTCTGTGTTTACTTGTCGCTCGTTGGTAATGCGTCTAGTCCCTATATCCTATGAGCATCAATAATGCAGTGCTATGTCAGAGCACCATACTATAGCGAACTCGCGCGCGCGCCGCGCTGCGAGTGTGATGTCGCGTGGAATTATCGGCAACAGTTTTCTACAAAATTGCACGACTTATTGGAGTTGAAATTAATATCGTTTATGAAAATGGACCTTGTGAATATTTAGATTGTAACTCGACAATCTGATTTAATATCCAGTCCGAGTAACGACTTTTGTTGTAGCCTACAAATCGTCGTTTTAACGTTAATCCGAACCAAAATGCGACCATGAATGATGACAAACATGACGAATCCAATCGCTTGACAAAGAAAACAGATTTGACCATCAAAACGGCCACAGAACTACTAAATGCGCCACCGGAGACACAAGTAGAGACCGATGACTAAGATTGAGGTACTAATGTTTACTAATGATCTGGATGAAAAGTGAAATTTTTCGTTTATCGGCAAATATTCTGACGCGAAAACCACGCGGGCACCATTTTTAACGGCTATTTGCAGCGCTGCAATTGACTTGTGGATAAGGCTATGCGTAGCATATACAGGCCAATCACAGGCGCCTCTACCAAATCAAAGTCGCATGTGATTGGTGGAGGCGCCTGTAATTATTATACAGCTATTTCGATTTGCCTGTCATTACTACGCATAGCCATATCCACAAGTCAATTGCAGCACTACATAGCCGTTCAAAATGGCACCCGCGTGGAATTCGCGACGAAATATCGCCAATAAACGGGGAAAATTCACTTTGTATTCATATGATAAGTACATTTTAAAACCTCAGTTTTAGTCATCGACCTCTACTTGTCTCGCAGGCGGCGTATTTAGTAATTTTGTGGATGTCTTGATGGTCGAATCTGTTTTTGTTTTAAAATGGTTGGGTCGGTTTTTTTGCTACTGCGTGGTGGACATGTTGGAGTTTGACAAAATGACAGCCCATCTCCCACCCCAGTCCCAATATTATGCCTACTACAAAAGGCGGTTTAACTGGTAAATATCCAGCTTTACAAACAATTAGGCCTAGGCAAAATAAAAAACAAAACATGAGTGCCCTCGCTCGCTTCCTTTTTTGGGACAATTCCTCTTTTTCCCACTGGTTAAGATGTGGATTAACAGGAAATGGTTTCCAGTTACATCCACAACCCATTGAAGGGAGTTATTTAAGAGTGGGTCCACGTAAATATTTCATATAAGTGTCCTCGGCATTTTTTTTTTATTTTTTAATATGAAAGGACTTTGTAAGCAAGTAACAAAAATTGAAATATTTTTTTGTTCTTTTGCCCGTTGCCACGGTAACAGGCCATTTTGTGTTTTAGGCATTTTGGGCCAGTTTTGGGGCTGCAAAAACTGTTTTTTTGCTTATTTTAAAAAAATCACCCAGCCAAATTACAAACTTTTATCACAAAATCAACTATATCATTACAAAGTATCATCCTTGCCCTTACTTGAGACAAAAATTTAATGTTTTAAATGTCACCCTTATGCTATTTTTAGAACATACAATAAAGCATGTTTTCAGAGCTTGTAAAATTGTAATTTTGAACCTATTTTTGTCCCTCAAAAAGTCAACTTGCCAGGGGTCTCAGAATATTTTCCTTTTGGATTTGATTAGAGTCAACATTGGTTTTTTCATATCTGGTGAGAAAAGTTTGGGGGATTGTATCTTCTTAAGGCAGTAGTGCATCAAAAATGGTCATTTTCACCCAAAAAAACAAACAATGAAATTTGAGCTTTTTCTTCAGTTTGAAGTAATAATTCACACAAACAAGAATATTTTTATGAATCTGGCGCTTTTTTCAAATCATAAGAGTGAGTTGTAGGCCTGTGGATTACTCCTACTGAATAAGCAGCATTTTTGACGGCGAAAATTTAGACTAATCCCATCCCCAACTATTCTTACATACTATTTTCTGATAACATTTTATTAGTGGCATATAAAAAGAGGAAACAATACTTGTTGTGAACTAAAACTGTATTTCTACAGAACCCAACTAAAGCAATATTTATACATAGCCCAACAGCCCCTTTAGGCATGTCACCCCTCAAAAACACAGCTTTAATGCTTGCAAGTGTATCCAAAGTGTTGCATTATAGCGCCCCCTTTAGGCGGGACTTGAACCCGAGACCGCCATAATAACGGACCGGCGCTCTTCCAACTGAGCTATCTTGCCCTTAATAGTCTTTGCCAACGAACACTGCATTCAACAGTGCGACCGCTAACGACACGATTTGTATCCCCATCAGCTCCCTCGATCACGCAATGGTCTTTGCAACGTGACCTTTTAAAGGTAGTACACACCATTTGCAGATATCGAAAATATTTACTACCGAATTATTAAGAAATATCTTACTCATTTTAAAGTAAATAATGATACTAGGCATCCAGCAAAATTATTGCGCTAGATATCCTGTAATTATTCCGGAAAATTGAATTTTATTAACAAAGATAACATAAAAATAACTGCTCGACGTCGGTTGAAAACAAACGCTGTTTTTCATGCTTTACTCGGCATCCATGATTGTAAAACTTCGAACAGGTGAGTTAAACGATATTTATTATCAAATACAACCCCCCAAATCCAACTATTCGTGATAATTTAAGCAATTACCAATGGTGTATTCTACCTTTAATACAAATTCGACCATTTGAATATCAATCAATCAACTCAACATTTATTTTCACATTGACATCCTCAGTTACAATTCTTGTACACATAAAGGAGAAAACATGTATGTATTTACAGAGTATTCATCAAAGACATTACATAATCGAAAGCATAAAAAGATGTCAACATGCAGGAAAACGGTGAAGCAAAGCTTTTGTACCTTTCCCTGGGACAGGACAAAAAATACACACGGACGAAATCAGGTCAATAGACAGTGAGACCCGGTACAGTAAGTTACATAATAACTAAGCAGTTCAGTAAAGACAACATGTATTAAGCATAAGTATTAATCATCAATTTCTTCAATTTTTGGGCAAATGAAACCACAGAATTGCACTTTTTCAAATCAATGTTGAGTTATTCCAGTATATGACACAACGTTGAAATGGGCTGTTGTTTCTAAATAATGAAGTCTTACATTGTCTCACAAACAGATTACCTTTCAATGAACTACGTGTTCCGTATGAATGAACAGAAGTAGTAAATAAAAATATGTGATGAAAACATTGGGGAAGCATATTGTGAGTGTATTTAAACATGAGTGTACCCAGGCATAGGAATATAGGCATAGCTTCTTCACCCAGTCAACTAAACCATTCAACTACCAACTGCTGTGTTGGCAGTCTCCCAAATTGTCAGTATCTTTGTTCAAGGACGCTTGTCAAAAGTCACAAAACCCAGAATGCGGTGTGGCCATGGATCACACTCAATTTTACAATACAACCCCGGAAGCGACATTGTGGGGATCACTCAATGAGGATACGACCTTTTATCTTATATTACACAAATAAACCACAAGGGAAACTTACTAAATGTGCGTACATATTTTTTTGGAATGGTTTTAAAAGGTTGTTATGGTATAAACTGTTGTTATAGTTCAAATAGGCCTATAAAGCGAAAAAGACCTATGTTTTTTTCTTCGAACTAAGGGAGCGCTATAACACTTTGGATACACTTGCAGGCCTTAAAGCTGTGTTTTGAGGGGTGACACGCTTAAAGGGGCTGTTGGGTTCTGTAGAAATAATGCTTTAGTTGGGTTCTGTAGAAATAATGTTTTAGTTCACAACAAGTATTGTTTTTTTTATATGCCACTAATAAAATGTTATCAGAAAATTGTATGTCAGAAATGTTGTGGAGGGGGTTAGTCTAGATTGTTGCCGTCAAAAATGCTGCTTATTCAGTAGGAGTAATTCACAGGCCTACAACTCACTCTTATGATTTGAAAAAGGCTCCAGATTCATAAAAGTAAAATTTGTGTGTGTAGGCCTATTATTACTTTAAACTGAAGGAAAAGCTCAAATTTTATTGTTGTTTTTTGGGTGAAAATGACCATTTGTGATGCACTACTGCCTTAAGAAGATACAATCCCCCAAACTTTTCTCACCAGATATGGAAAAGACCAATGTTGGCTCTAATCAAATCCAAAAGGAAAATATTCTGAGACCCCTGACAAGTTGACTTTTTGAGGGACAAAAATAGGTTCAAAATTACAATTTTACAAGCTCTGAAAACATGCTTTATTGCATGTTCTAAAAATAGCATAAGGGTGACATTTAAAACATTAAATTTTTGTCTCAAGTAAGGGCAAGGATGATACTTTGTAATGATATAGTTGATTTTGTGATAAAAGTTTGTAATTTGGCTGGGTGATCTTTTTAAAATAAGCAAAAAAACTGTTTTTGCAGCCCCAAAACTGGCCCAAAATGCCAAAAAAACCAAAATGGCCTGTTACCGTGGCAACGGGCAAAAGAACAAAAAAATATTTCAATTTTTGTTACTTGCTTACCAAGTCCTTTCATATTAAAAAAAAAAAAAAAAATGCCGAGGACACTTATATGAAATATTTACGTGGACCCACTCTTAATAACCTCAAGATTAATTAATGCAATTCTTCTGGCAAATTTTGTTGAAGACTGAAATAGAGGGAGTACAAATGCAAACAAAAAACATAATAACTTGCATAAATATATATTTCTTCAAGTTGAATATGAATTACAAATGATGATAAGTATAGTTTAAATAATGGAATTTACCGAATACCTTAAGACACTCACCTTAAAGTCAGTTGTAGCAGAATATTTCTTTCTTTTTAAATTCTTTTTGTAAGGATACTTGCAAACATTCAGAATGTAACAAATGTATCTTGAAAATATTTCTTTACCTAGAGGAACTGTCACCTAAACTCGGTATGGTTTCCGGAGGTTACATCCACAACCTGCCACATGATGCATGATAAACGAGGCCGTATATTTCTTCGCGTGTCAGGGTTATTTGAAAAATATTATTAGTTCAGTGAAATATGGTTAATAGTCTATCCAAATTTGAGAAGCATTTAATAAATAAATGATTTTGAAATTTCAGCTTCTTTGTCACACTTTGTTATCCAACTTCATGGAATGACCCACATGCAAATCTACACGCAAATGGCTTATTAGACCGCCTTATTGGTGTGACAACATGCCTCCGACAGTTTCTATTTACCTCGGTTGGCAAGGTGGCTTCATCAAAATGATAAAAACTTTTTAAATTGTAAAAATCTCTTTTTGCCAATTGATTTTATTAAAATTTAAATTTTGGTAATATAATTTTGCATCAAAATCGACGTTATATTCTATACAAACTTTGCATATTTTAAAGATCCAGATTTTTTCGAAATTCAAAACTTCCAAAAGTGTAGTGAACAAGAATGTATTCTTCATTATGTCAGAGATGCTTGGAAAATCCATCCTTGAATATCACCTTTTTAGGACATTTGGACTTGGAAATGAACGTGACTCGCACGAGAACAGCAAGAAATGCTCTCCAGGAAGTTGCTGAATGAGAACAAAATGTCGTACATGTACGGTATCTATGAGGAAAACAGAGAATTTGGGGTCTGCTTTTGTCTCTTGAAAGTTTCATAAATCTGCCGTTCAACCCTGTAGTGCTGTACTACGATGTGCTAGGCCGTGTTGTAACCCGATACTCGTGGTTAGAATTCTGACACCATACGAACGATAGTCACCAGCCGTAGTGTTGCCAGCACAGCGCGCGGCCTGGAACCTCATGAACTACATGATTCCCCCCCCCCCCCCCCACTCCTCACAAAACAAGCTTACAATATTTGTGTTGAAAAAATCACAGGATTTACAGACCAAACGGACGAGACGAACCTACAGGGCATTGGCAGAGACCTCTGAAAGCTGTCATCAGAAGATGGCCAGCGCGCAGACAGCAGCCATGAGGAGGATGAATATGAAGAGCAGGTAGATGATGAGGAGCAGGATGAAGAGGAGGATGGGGATGATGATGAGACAGGGAGTGGCATTCCTGAGCCGACACCAACAAGAAAAAAGCAGCGACCATCATCACCAAAAAAAGGCTGTCAGAAAAAACAAATGTGGATCCCGATTCTGATAATGACCCAGACCCGCCATCTGTTCTCCAGCCAGTTGTCCCCCCTGATGAACATGGATGGACACGGACGCTAACTGATGTGTTGGTGCGACCATGCAAAGGGAAAAAACCACCAGGGCCCACCTTCAGAAGACACACAACAACCCTCATGTACTTTTTCCAGTTCTTCCCCCTAGCTTTGATGTTGTCTATTGTCAAATGGACTAACTTGAAACTAAGGGAGGCAGGAAAAAAAGTAACCAATATTAAAGAGATTCGAGCCTGGTTCGGCCTTCACATTCTCATGGGCCTTAGCAAGCTGGCCAACTATCGAGAATATTAGTCCAGACACTTTGCCCTCAGAAATCCACTGGTAGCGTCGACAATGTCCCGCAATCGGTTTGATGACATCAACACCTACCTGGCATGCAATGGTCCAGACAAAGATCCAGTCCTCATCGCTGACAAAGCAAGACAGCACTGCTTAAAAAAAACACATCCCCTTTACCCCCTCCAGCCCCTCTGGGACAAGGTTTGAAGACGCTGCATTCGCCGCTACAACGCCCTCCGAGAGTTAACCATAGATAAAGCCATGATCAAATACAGGGGCTACAAAGCCAGTATTAGGAAGGGATTCATGCCACTTAAACCCATCACAGTAGGCTTCAAAATCTACGTCATAGCAGAATCAGCTACGGACGCCATCTTGAATTTCATGGAACAACCCTTGCGTCCAAACATCAAGATGATATTTATCGCAACTAAACTAGCAAAGCACCACCTGGGTAGATTTCATCATACATACCGACTGCCTGTACACACCCATCCCATTGGCTAGAACACTGCTCTCCCGCAATACCTATCTCACTGGTGCTGTCAAGTCGAATAGTCGAGGTCTGCCCAAAGACATAAAAGGCAGGTTGAGGGGCATAAGGAAGGTTTGCAGAGAAACATTCTACTCCCGCCAGAATGGACAAATGGTTGTCACAATGTGGAAAGATAGTAAGGCTATGGCGACTCTCTCAACAGCTCATCCGGGATGGAGAGATCCAGATCAACATACAGTAAACGCAAGGTACGGTACCAGTTGACAGCGGTCGCAGAAAGACCCAGGTGATACCAGCTCCGCCTCAAGCCATCGACTACATGACAAACACGGGAGGAGTGGACGGTAGTGATCAACTCCGGTCATATTCCAGGAAGTCCCAATTCTGCTGGAAGAAAGTTCTGTACTTTTTGATGGACATACTGTAAGCAGAGTAAATGCCTACATCTGCTACATGAAACACTGCAATCAAGAAGTCAGTGTATCAGAGGACGGCTCCAGTGATGATGATGCCACTGGTGGTAAAAAGAACCCCAAGCCACTTGGCCACAGCATGTTCATCTTGGATCTAGGCACAGAGCTGATTGACGCCTACATGTATGCAGAAGGATCCACCAACCTGCAGTGTAAAGCTGCTTCAAATGTCCCAGGCCACAACATCAAAGGCCACTACAACGCAAAGATGCCCGGCCTGTACCCAAAGCGATGCAGATGGTGCTTAGAAAATGATGGGGTGACAAAATCAGAAGTGGCTGTGTAGTATGTACTGTATGGTAAACCTGTGTCCCGGGTCCTGCTTTGTGAAGTTTCACCAAAAAGCATCTCGTAAGGGCTCTGCAACTACCCCACCCACCACAATAAACGCCATCGGACGAGTCAGAGTTTGAACCTTCTAAGAAGAAGACAAAGAAGACAAAGAAGACAAAGGAGAAAAAGGAGAAAAAGGAGAAAAAGGAGAAAAAGGAGAAAAAGAAGACAAAGGAGACAAAGGAGACAAAGGAGACAAAGGAGACAAAGGAGACAAAGGAGACAAAGGAGACAAAGGAGACAAAAGAGACAAAAGAGACAAAGGAGTCAAAGGAGTCAAAGGAGTCAAAGGAGTCAAAGGAGTCAAAGGAGTCAAAGGAGTCAAAGGAGTCAAAGGAGTCAAAGGAGTCAAAGGAGTCAAAGGAGTCAAAGGAGTCAAAGGAGTCAAAGGAGTCATAGAAGTACATTCATAAATTCATAGCATACAATGTAGAATAAAAAGAAGCAAGAGCAAGACAAAAAGTAGAAGAATAAAAGAGTAGAAGAAACCTTTTAGTTCTAAATGGGGTGGGAGATGACAACCTTCACACGGTCCAACCTGTTTCCACTAATGTCATCCAACCGCAACAAGTTAAGCTGATTATCATACGAAAGAAAGAGTTCTCAATTATAAGTTCAAAACAAGGAAGAATAAAAAGAAAGTATAAAAACCAGAGAAAAAAATTATAAAAGAACAAATGAAAAAGACACAAAAAAGGAAAGAAAGAGGGGCCAATGATAAGAACATGACATTTAGGGGGTGTCTGATTTCTGAGCACTCGGCATAATGGTGTAAGGAGTACCGGTATATACATTGTACATGTACTTCTGAAGATCTTTGTTTTTAAACCATGTATACCATTTTTTAGAATGTAAAAATTAGCCATCTACAGGTAGTAAGCAAGCCGAAGTTGTCAATGTTACAAGCCGAAGTTGTCAATGTTACGTGTAAGTTTACTGACCCTCCTCCCCCTCCCCCTCCCCCTCCCCCTCCCTCCCCTCCCCCCTCCTCCCCTCCCCCCTCCCCCCCCCCCACCTCCCCCCCCCACCTCCCCCCCCCCACCTCCCCCCCCCCCCACCTTCCCCCCTCTGCCCTCACACACAAAATAAAAAACACCACAAAAATTTGTAAGAGGCCGTGTGAGGCTGTCTTGACCAGGCTGCAGTCAGCGGGCGAGAGAGCTGGTGAATGCTGGCAGTGGAGACAGCATAGCATAGATAAAGGACCCAGTGTGGATACCACAATGTCTGGTTTGCATTTAGGGGGTGTCCGATTTTTGTTTTCAAGCCATATCCATTTTTTAGAAGGTAAAAATAAGCCATCCAGCAAACAAGCAGAAGTTGTCAATGTCAAGTTTACATTTAGGGGGTGTCCGATTTTTGTTTTCAAGCCATATCCATTTTTTAGAAGGTAAAAATAAGCCATCCAGCAAACAAGCAGAAGTTGTCAATGTCAAGTTTACTGACCCCCCCCCCCCCCCCCCCCCCCCCCCACACACAAAAAAACCTAAACAAAAACACCACCAAATTTGTAAGAAGCCGTGTGAGGCCTATTTGCCCCAGCTGCAGTCACCGGGCGAAAGCTGGTGAATACCAGCCAGGTGGATGGACAGAAAAACAATTGTGCATATTTACATTGTAGGTACATCTGTTTTGTGTCAAGGATAAACCAATGATACCAAGGGTAAAGTGTGTTGGTCTTTTGCAGTTACAGTAACTGCTGTTTGTTCAAATTTTTGCTGGTTTTTTTTTATTGGGTATCCATGTACATAATTTTATCCAAGGGCAGGCTATACTGTTATTGGGTTTGAGCATAGAGAAAGGTGTCTGATTTCTCCCTGTCCATCCACGGCCAGCATTCACCAGCTCTCGCCCGCTGACTGCAGCCGGGGCAAGACAGCCTCTTACACGGCCTCTTACCGTTTTGTGGTGTTTTTTATTTTTAGCTGTTTCGGTTTTTCACCGAATCAGCTCTTGTAATCATTAAAGTTTTTTGTTTTTATATAGCTGTTTCGGTTTTTCACTGAAACAGCTTTGGTTTTCGTTAAATTTTTTATTTTATTTTATTTTTTAGTTGTTTTGGCCACAGCCGAAACAGCTATTGTAATCGTTAAGATTTTTTGTTTCTTTCCTTTTTTTTTTTCCTTTTTCTCCTTAAGACTTTTCCCCATAGGGTTTGTACACTTTTTTTGTTCGAACAATACACTTTGACACTTTGGTAACTCCGATCGACTTGAGACTTTGCAAACACGTAAAGCACCACCCACAGATGGTCCTAGAAGAAATTCTTCACGATTACGTCATTCATGGTAACGTGATGTCACGTTAAAGACGTGATGTCACGTTAAAGACGTGATGTCAATAAAGGGTTTGTACACGTTTTTCTTCAGACTATTGACTTTGACACTTTGGTAATTTCGATTGACTTGAGACTTAGCACACACCTCAACCACCATCCCCAGGAGGGCCAAGAGAAAAATCGTCATGATGACGTCATCGGGAGTCATGTGCTATAGACAAAAATTTAGGGGACGTCGTGATGACGTCTCCGTGTGATTTGTATATTAAATGTTGTGTTTTGTGACCTTTAAGCCATAATTATGGTGGCCCTGGAGGGTATACACAGAGCGTGAACATTGACGTCAATATTTGCGTCAAATTTCACGACTTTCCCCAAAAGTTGTGAATATTGACGTCAATATTGACGTCAAATTTCACGACTTTCCCCAAAGTTGCGAATATTGACGTAAAATTTGTTGTTGATATTCGCGTCAATGTTTACGAATTTCCCCAAAAGTCACGAATATTGACGTCAAAATTCGCGACAAAATTCATGACTTGCCCACAAAGTCGCGAATATTGACATCGATATTGACGACAAATTTCACGACTTGCCCCCAAAGTCTTGAATATCGACGTAAATATTGACGTCTAATTTTAACACTTTCCCCAAAAGTTGAGAATATTGACGTAAATTTTGACGTCGATATTCACGTCAATGTTTACGAATTTTCCCAAAAGTTACAAATATTGATGTCAATATTCGCGAAAAATTTCATATTTTATATTCTATACAATTTGACCTGAATTTTTTTCAAGCAAGCTCAGTTCTGGTTCTGGGTCATTGCACAGTAAAGTGCCATATTTTAGCATCAGGAATTTTGTGTAGCAAAAACAATTCCTTATAGTTAATTGCACATTTATTGTTATTTTATTTATTTGTAGATATATACTGAAAAAATAGTTCTTTGATTATATCTATGTTGTTTTTTCTGAGGGCAAAAAGTATGCATCAAGGTGATAAGAAAAGAGGGATTTCTGTTAAATTTTCCTATACTGTAGTTTTCTCCAATTTTTAGTACAAAGCTCAAATAATAAATATGTAATTGATCAACTTTCATCGAGAATATGAATGTATGTTTAATGCAAAAGCAATGGGGGCTCAAAAAAAATGTAACATTGTGAAAAAAAATCGCTCAGAAAAAACGGTAATGGTCGTAACCGTGTGTGTTGCCAAATCTTTTTGCCTTAAAAAGTGGAAAGACAAATATAAAAATGGTTGAAAATCTTAATATTCACTTTTTGAACGATAACAGTGGGTATTACAAGTTTTCTGATATATTTTGTACAGAAGAAATCGCCCATATGGCAGTAAACGTAAGGCGAAAACCTTTCCAAAATTGTGTGTCGCCCGGTAACGACCGTAACGGGCAGTCAGAAAATATTTCTCTGAAGGCGGGAAAATCTCATTGACTAAGTCGTACAAACTGCAGAACTAACCAATCAGAATGCGCCATTGCACGAGTTGCTTCTGCGCTGCTGCTGTCCTAGAGAAGCTCGGGCATCGTTGTGTCGCTGCTGAAAAAATTGGTTTCGACCGATACGTAAGTAAAGACCGTTCTCATTATTCCATGTTTGTTGTAGTATGAAACAACATGTGTCAGAGATACAATGTAAAGTTGGGATATGTTGGAGGGGCGCCATTAACTGTTTTTTTTTTTAAATAATGTCGCGAAAATAGCATTAGTTTCAGAACAGCAACAAAATATTAACGTATGGCCATTGTACGACACACATGTGGGCAATGGTTGTAACTAGCGACACACTGCCGCACTAGCAATGCCGCGGGTACCAGCGAAATGTGACATGCCAACGTTAAGCTTGGCAGAAACGAACGCATTTTATTTGCGTAATAATGCTGTAAAAATGTGTACAGTGTGCCTCAAAACTCCGTCTGGTAAAATCGACAAACCCACATTTGTTGTGGTAAGCAATGAATAGGTTGAATCGGTCCCACTTTTTGCAAAAATGATTTTTAAAAATCATTTTTGTACCGATCTCGCCGTGACTGGATTACGACCGAAGCATGTGCAGGAAAAAAATTCTATGCGGATGACTGAACGTAACAGCCAATCAGAGGGCGCCTCGGTTATTAATGTTGAGTACGATATGCAACAGCCGTCGGGTCGGTAGTACATTGTGTACAAAATAGTACAATCGACTGCCGTACGGCTGTTAGATTTTGTACTCAACATTAATAATAGAGGCGCCCTCTGATTGGCTGTTACGTTCTGTCATCCGCATGCAAATTTTTATTCTGCACATGCTACGGCAATAATCCAAGCGTGCCGCGATCGCTATTAAAAAAAGGTTTTTTAAATCATTTCTACAAAAATTGAAACCAATTAAATCCGTGCACCACAAAAAATGTGAGTTTGTCAAACAGTACTAGACAAAGTTTAGAGACAAACTGTGGGGTGATTTGTGAGCACATTGCGCAAATCCAATGTGTTATTGTCATTTCGTTTTTCGCTGGACCCCGGCCCCCCATAATTATCGGCCGTACTTTTATTTATTTTTACATGTAGGCTACATAGTCCGGTGGCTTAGTGAAAAAATTGTGACCCGCCGGATTAAAGCACCAAACTTGGCACACTTGTTCTATATGACCCACTGAACAATTCTAGAGGGGGGTGCCCGGCTTAGGTGACCTAGGTCAAGGTCAGCATGAGGTCAAAGGTCACGTGGCATGTAATTATGTTTGAATGCGGATATTGATGGCAAATCAAGGTTGAGAAGCAATTTTTTAGACACTAACTTG
Source organism: Crossaster papposus (assembly GCA_037893245.1). Classification (NCBI taxonomy): domain Eukaryota; kingdom Metazoa; phylum Echinodermata; class Asteroidea; order Velatida; family Solasteridae; genus Crossaster; species Crossaster papposus. Next base: position 49,667 of record JBAIAA010000213.1, on the reverse strand, counting down.
TGTAGAGTTGTTCTATAGGACCAACAGAACCATTGTAGAAGGGATGCCCGGCTTAGGTGACCTAGGTAATGGTCAGCCTGAGGTCAAAGGTCACGTGGCATATAATAATGCTGTTTAAATGCACATTATGATTGCAAATCAAGGTTGACAAGCAATATTTTAGACACTTAATTGTGTAGAGTTGCTCTATAGGGCCAATAGAACCATTGTAGAAAGGGTGTCCGGTTGGGATGACCTTTATCAAGGTCAGGCTGAGGTCAAAGTTCACAATGCATATAATACTGCATAAATGCAGATCTATGATTGCAAATCAAGGTTGACAATTAAGATAGGCTTTAAATCTTATACTTGTTTTCAAGGACCTAAAGGACTATTCTTGATGGGGTCCCGGTTTGGGTGACCTAGGTCAAGGTCAGGTCGAGGTCAAAGGTCACATGGCATATAAAACTGTATAAATGCAGATATGATTGGTTAAGTGAAAAAAATCAAAGGTTCCACAAACATGGAGATTCTTACAAATTAAGCTACTTAACAATTTAAATCAAAATTTCAAATGTTTATTTGAATAAATCCAAGATGGCGGCCATATATGTTGTAGAGTTTTTTAGATTGAAATGTTCAAACAGAAAAAGTGATGTTGTTTAAGTGATGGCTTAAAGGCACTGGACAACTTTGATAATTGTCAAAGACCAGAATTCTCACGTTGTTTTTGTGTTTATTGGGAAGCAGCGTAATCATACATGTCAGTCACGTTTTTTTTAATTTTTAGAGCGATTCTCGGTCACCTGGGAAGGACATTAACGTGAAGGACGTGTAATACTGGGTTTTGTGGAATTTTCTTTCTTTTTCTGTGAGGCTATTATAATTCTAATGGAGTGCTTTTGCAAGAAGATATAGCACAGAGAAACCGGTTTATGCAGGCATACTTCAAGGAATGATCAGTTAATTTTTTTGTCTTTTTTTTGATCAATTCTAGAGTTAGCTGCAGTGAATCAGAACTCATTCTATGTGGGAAGGGGAGGGTGTTTATGCGAGTTGTCACAAGTCAGAACTTTTTCTCATCGTTTTCGTAATTTTTGTTGGAGATGCTGAAGCAGTTCTGCTGCGTGAAGTATCATTGGATTTTAGGTAGTGGCTTGGTCTGCAGAGATAAATCTGTATAATTTATGATGTGCTGGTATGCCAGCAGTGTGGTTGCGTAACTATCCCACCCAGAGCGTAATTCTTAATTTAATTTTTTTTTCTAGTGATATACGCTTCATGGGAGGTCAGTTCAGGCCACATTTGTTTTCTGCGAGATTGCAGTCTGTAGGAATGGGGGGGGGGGGGGGGGGGGGGTGTGTGTTTCGTGTACAAGTTTCAAAAGAACCCCTCCGTGCTTTTCGTTATTTTTTTGAGACGCGGAAAAGGTTCTGCTGACAAGTATCATATGAATTGTATTTGTGACTGATCTGCCGAGATAAATCTGTAATTGTACGTTAACTAGTGGGTATGCTAGAAGGTGGCTGTTTGACTGGTCTCTCCAGAGCGTAATTCTTAACTCTTTTTTCCTTTTTTGTGTAAGACACGCATCTGGGGATCAGTTTTAGCCACATTATCTCTGCTAGATGACAGTCCGTGGTTGGAGTTCGTGGTCGGGCAAATACATCAAACGTCTGCACGCCAATTGGGTTAGACATTCCCTAAAAGCGGGAGTTTCAAACCCTGTCTCTGATTTTGGCGACGCAATGACTGGTTTGTGTATTGCCACAGTGGTCCCTTTGTTTTTAGTTCACACAGTGATTGATTATTACCGGTGATAATATGCCGTCCCCTCTTTTTTTCCCTTTTTTGGAAGGGGAGCAGGGCATATTTTCTGTGCTATATCATGCACTTCATCAGCCACCCTCTTATATAATTCATTTTGCTTTCCTTGTTTTTATTTGTGTGTCGGTTTATATGACGCATGGCAAGTACAAGGGGGGGGGGGGTTTGACTTATTTATTTTGTTTTAGTCTTGAGATCCATTTCTTTGATCATTGTTTTGTTCTTTCAATAGTTCCAATAAAATTTGCAGATTCTCCTCATCAAGATTTTGTTCCTCTTGGTTGGATTGTGGAGATGCTTTAGTCCTAGATCGAACAAGTTCATCTTTTATGTTGTTGTGCCGTTTGTATGCCAGGATGGGTTGGGTATCAAATAGCCTTTTCAGATATTCGTTTTCGCTAATCAAGGGCCAGTGTTTGAGGATAGCCCGTTTCAGGGCTGGGTGCGCGACATGTGGGTAGTATGGTAGGACGAACACCAGTGGGATATTGTTTTTGTTTTTTTAACGCTTAGGGTCCGCGGGAGTCTTTCCCCTTTGAGAAAGGAGAGCTAGGTCTTCGTTTGTGTATCCGCGCTTTTGAAGTTTGTCTTTGAGGAATTCAACCCTCTCCTCAAAGTCTTTTGAATGGGTACATATACGTTTGTATCTGGTCACTTCGCCCTTGATTAATCCGCCAAATACCGACTTAGGGTGTGCTGAATCTCGAGCTAGGTACTGAAATGTATCAGTTTTTTTGGTAGCGACTCGAGTATCCAATATCCCTTCATGTATAAATCGTTCGCCTTTGTAGATAATAAGGTCGAGAAAGGTGACTTGGCGGTGCGAGATCTCAGACGTGAACTTCAGCGTAGGGTGAATTTTATTAAGTGATTGCACTAGGTCAACAGCCTGCTTTTCATTTCCGTTAAAGATTATGAGAACATCGTCTCTATATCTCATGTAGCTCACAATTGAGGGATTGTGAGGGAGGATTTTGTCTTGTTCGTATTTGAATAGAGTTATGTCACAAATCTCCGGACTGCATTCGCTGCCCATGGCCACGCCAATTGTTTGTCTGAAAAACTTGCCATTAAATTCAAACGTGTTTAGACGCATAATGAGTTCAAGGAGACGTCGCGCGTGGTCTGTTGTGGGCTTGGGTATTGCGTATAGTCTGTCATCGGCCATTGCAAGTGCGTCACAAACTGATTCAATTGCCTCATCTTGTGGGCAGTTAGTGTACATGGATACTATATCCAGTGTCATCAATAAGTTATCTTGCTCCAATGTCAGGTTTTTTAGTTTTTCAAGCACATGCCCAGAATCGCGTGTGTATGTGCTTTGCTGTTTGACAATTGGGAGCAAAAAATAGTCTATGTATTTGGATATGGATTGAGTCGGTCCTCCGCAACCACTAATGATTGGCCTCCCCACGAACCGTGTTCCTTCTGGTACTTTTTGTGTGAACTTTCGGTAGGAGGTAAAGGCAAGGTGTTTTAATGTCGTGGTTGCGGGGGTTAAGAAACTCCGATATGTCTTTCGATACGAGTCCGTCCACGTAGAGTTGGCGTATGGCTTGAGAGACTAATTCCGCGGTTTCATCGGTCAAGTCCAGGCTGTTAATTTCTTCATAGTGGGGGCCTGTTAATTGTCGTGTCCCTTCACGTATGTAGTCTTGTTTGTTAAGGACGCACACACCGCGGCCTTTATCGAATTGTTTGATGATAATATCCTGTCTTTTCTTAAGGCCAGATAGCGCAACACGTTCTGCTTTTGTTATATTTAGTTTGACATTTTGAATTTTCAGTCTGGATAGTTCCTCCAGAGTGCCTTCAATATATGACTCTAGGTTTAGATTGAAGGTAGGTTGGGGAGTCCAAGTTGAAGGTAGTTTGAACGGGTGTGAGCTTATAGGTCCCCAGCTAACAATCGGACGTTTTCTGAACGTTTTTTTAACGTTTTAAATTGTTTTTTTAAACGTTCAAAAAAAACGTTTTGTAAACGTTTTTTTGTGGTAGGTTTTGGACGTTTAAAAAACGTTTTTATTGAACGTTTAAAAAACCAATTTAAAACGTTTAAAAAACCAATTTAAAACCTTGTCTCGTATTCGTTTTCCAGACCAGCTCTCCAGAAAACATTTAGACGTTTAGAAAACCTTTTAAGAACGTTTAGAAAACCTTTAAGAACGTCTAGAAAACCTTTTAAGAACGTTTAGAAAACCCTTTAAGAACGTCTACACTGCAAAAAATGTGGGTGTTGAATAACACCAGTTTGAGGATCATACCGTTTTAACACTATAATTTTGTACATATTAACTGCATGGACAAATTACGTAATGAAATATTACAAAGAACTGACTTATTACACATTACACATCCATAATAATCTATTCCTACTGAATACGTACTACACACATAGCCATTGCCGTTGTTAGTTTTATACTACGCTTTTTTGTCCACGACGAAGTCGCAGCTAGTTTGTATGAATAATGTCAAAATTTGAAAACGAATAAAATGTAACGCGAATTTTTAACTATGTTTGCACAAAAATCAAAATTCAATCATGGAATCGTTTAAATAATTACATATTATGGTAAAATAAATGGGTTTTTGGACTAAATACAACAATTTAACATCGACTATTGTTAACATATACCATAATTCCTTATCGACCAATCAGAGGGCTTTATTTCACACACGCATGCGCACTAGGTCAAATTTAACACCAAAAGTACGTAACACCAGTACTTGATTTGAAACTAATACTTCAAGAATCATTTTACTTCGTTTTAACACCAATGTTCATTCCAAAAGATTAAAAAAACATTGGTGTTAAAATTTTAACACCACAGTTTTTGCAGTGCCTTTTTAGGACGTCTAGAAAACCTTTAGACGTTTAAAAAACCTTTTAAGAACGTCTAGAAAACCTTTTAAAAACGTTCAAAAAACCTTTTAAGAACGTTCAGAAAACCTTTTAAGAACGTCTAGAAAACCTTTTAAGAACGTTCAGAAAACCTATTCAGAACGTTCAGAAAACCTTTCAAGAACATCCAACATAGCGTTTGAATATAAACGATGGCATGCACGCTGTACGTAGGCGGCCAGCCAGGCCGCGCCGGCGCACCGCATGATATCGATGTCACAAAATATAACAATTACGTACATCAACGACGTCGACGACGACCATATGGGCCACACGATGAGGATGACGATCATGATCATCATCATAATCATAATCATCATCGATCATCATAATCATAATCATCATCATAATCACCATCATTAGGCTACTCAATTTAATCATCAAAATAATAATCATATTAAATCATAATATTAAAAAACAATAATTAATTACAATTAGTTTTTATTTGACTTGGACGTAAAGAAAACGTTTTTTAAACGTCCAGAAAAAAAATCGTCTTTTTCAAACGTTTCGTAAACGTTTTGTAAACGTTTTAAAAAAACCTTTGCTTTGGGGCAAATATTAGGTCAAAATTAGATGTTCTCCAAACGTTTTTTAAACGTTTGTTAAAAATCAAGACGTAGCGGACGTTTAAAAAACGTTTTTTAAACGTTTATTTAGGACGAAGACCTAGCGGGCCTAATTAAACGTTTAAATAACGTTTTTTAAACGTTTATTTAGGACGAAGACCTAGCGGACCTACTTAAACGTTTAAAAAACGTTTTTTAAACGTTTTGTGTTTGCTGGGTCTGACTCTCCATGCCATTCTTAACCGTAATCTCATCTTTCTGAAGAAGGATCGGGAATGGCGAAGGATGGTCGACCTTTTTGGTTTTTGGGGGGGTCGGGATGAACTTTGATTTGCAATCATATCTGCATTTCTACAGTAATTTCTTCAGTAATATATGTCATATGAACTTTGACCTGACCTTGACCTAGGTCACCAAAACTGTACACCCCCTCTAGGGTGATTATGTTGGTCTTATAGAACACGTGCAAACAATTTAGTGCCTTCAAATCTAGCTTGGCAGCCTTTATTTGCAATCTTATCTGAATTTATAAAATATTATTTAACGTCTGACCTTTGACCTCGGCCTGACCTTGACCTAGGTCACCTAAGCCGGGCACCCCCCTCTAGAATTGTTCAGTGGGTCCTATAGAACAAGTGTGCCAAGTTTGGTGCTTTAATCCGGCGGGTCACGATTTTGCCAAAAATTGGCGCTAAGCCACTGGACTAACAGGCTTAATAAAGAAAACTTAAAAAAATGAAAGGAAAGAGATTTTGTTTAGTCTGTTGTTCAGGGTTTACAATTTATTTGAAGATTAGCTATAAGCTTGATTTGTATTAATTTTTTTGTTTGGGGGAGGGCTATTTTGGATTAATCGATTGATGTATGTGGTTTGTTTTTTGGGTTTTTTTTAGGGGGGCTTTTTAAAAGTAGCATGATGTGGTAAATTATAATATTTGTTTTATTCATTCAATTGCATTTGATTTCATTGATTTATAATATGGTTATCCGATTCTAAGTGCAGAATTCTGTGGTTAGCTGAGCCGTTAAAAATTGATTAGTGAAGGTTTTCTTTGATATTTCCGTACATTTAGTAAAATGAGGATCAACTTAAGATCTCTAGTAAGAAGGCCAGCTAGGGGGCCTGCAACCCCAAAAACGTCACGTCCTGAAGAAGATGTCACAAGACAACCTGAGACATCACGTGCAGCACTAAAAATGCGGAAATACAGGAAGAAGATAAAAAGTGATGCGAAAATGTATCAAGATGCAAAAGAAGCTGAACGACTCCGCAGCCTCATGCGCAGACACTGCATGACTGACAAACAAATGAAAAGGCAAAGAGAAGCAAGTAAAGAAAGGATGAGACGCTACAGAGCAAATAAAAATAAAAGCAAAGCTGCACAGAAAACATCACCTGCACCGTAGAAATGATCTACAACGCAAGCCAGAGACAAGATCTGCCGTACATAAGCTGCAACGGACGACAGAAGAGAAACGCAGACGAAAAAGAGAACAAAAGCAGGCAGAAAGAGCAAGGATGTCCTCTTACAAGAAAAGATGGGTTCGGGAGAAGAATCGAAAAAGAATGCAAAAGAGAAGAGAGGAGAAAAAGAACAAAAAGAGAAAAGTCAAAACTCCATCAGTACCGACCTCGGAACAGGCTGCATACACGGCAGTTTTCGAATGCTTACAACAGACCCAGCAAGACAAAAAGCACAAACACTGCAAGAACACGAGAAAATTCTTCCTGTGGAATTTTACATCTAAAATATCCAAACGATACAGAAGACACAGCATCAGCAAGAACATGGGCATCAGGTATAAAACACTGCTGAAATACTCTTCACTTCAAAACTGCCCATGTAACCAAAAAAAGAGAAGTGATGCAACATCAAGTCACATTAAGCAAAACATAAAGGACTTCTATGTCCGGCCTGATGTGAGTTCATGCCTGCCTAACAAGAAAGACGTGACAAAAAAGTTGCTGCCAAAGTACGTCATCCAATCTAGCCTATCTTCTGCATACCAAAAGTGGAAACAAGAGAATCCGAAAACAAAAATGGGGTTCCGAAAGTTTGCAATGCTGAGACCGAGTAATGTTCTTACTCAGAAGCATACTAAACTTACACAGTGTCTGTGTGAGTACTGCACTAACATTGAACTTAAATTGAAGGTTGTCAACCAGCGAGCCTTGATTCACAATGTACCGGTACCAGATGCAAGAATCATTGATAAGTATCATGCCATCAACATCACATGCTGTGAAAAAGATGGGAAGTCTTTCCATAAGAAGCCCTGCGTATTGCGTAAATGCCAAAAGTGCGGAGTGAAAGGGTTAGCAGACCATCTTGGAGGGTTGCTTGAAGAGCATGGCAACGAAAACATCTCGTGGATGAAGTGGAAGATGATTAAAGGCATAGGAAAATACAAACGCATGGCTCTTTCATCAGAAATTGGTACACTGAACGACATGGTGAAGCAGTTGGTCAAGGAAATCGTACCGTTTGCCCAGCATTTGTTCACTGCGCATTGGCAACATATCCAGTTCAACAACATTACCAACAGTCTTCCTGTCAACACGGTGGTCTGCGTCATGGATTTTGCTGAGAATTACACATACATGTGTAACTCAAAATGAAGTCCAGTCTGCACATTGGGGAAAGACGCAAGTAACACTTCACCCTATAGTTGCACACTATACGTGCCCAGATGATGGGGCGTCAGTCCGAGAATGCATCAATATTGTATCGTCTGATCTGAAGCACGACAGCCATGCAGTGTCAGCGTACACAAGTGTGGCATATGATCATTTGACAACAGTCCGAAAATTACCTCTGGTGAGAGTAGTGCAATTTACAGATGGTTGTTCAGCTCAATACAAGTCTAAAACACCTTTTGTTGATATTTCGTACAGTAAAGATGACTACAGCTTTCCAACAGAACGGCATTTTTTTGGTTCGAGGCATGGAAAAGGGCCTTGTGATGGTGAGGGAGGTATGATAAAGGCCGCAGCAGAAAGGGCGATCAAAAGTGAGCAGTGCATTATACATGATGCAGCATCCTTTTTTGAGTTCTGTAGAGACCACCTGTCCAAGTCAACACATCACAAGGATGGCACATGCAATCACTCCAGACGGGTTTTCTACCTAGTCTGTAACGGCATCAACAGAGACAGGCCAGACCGAGAGGGAGAGACACTAAAAGGAACCAGGAAAATCCACTCCATTATTGGTGTGTCACCAGGAATAGTGAAAGTTCGAGAACTCTCCTGTTTCTGTGGCGGGTGTGAACAAGGCGGCTGCTGTTCAAACAAAGAGTACACCAGTCAGTGGTTACAGAAATCACTTAAAAAGAGTCAGAAAGGGCAGACAGAAGAGACAATGGATGAAGAGGATGATGACAAAGAGGACTTTCCTGATGAAGACATCATGACTGATGAAGGGACAGGGGAACAACAGGCAAAGACAAATGGTGTGGCTCTAAATCCAGGTAATGCACAAGACAAATAATCTCATTCCCTAAACATGCCTAAAAGCATGTCTGCATGGGCTTTTATGTGGAATTTGATGTGCTGACCTATCTGAATTCCCCAGTACTGATAGCCTTTTTTGTATAATTTACACAGATGTCATCAAGCCAGAAGACTATGTGGCATGCAAAATAGTGCTGCGAAAGAAGTATAAGGTATACAGTATATGGCACAGGTAAATATGGACACTAAATTGTAATACAAAAATAGTACCAATAAAATTATTGTAAATAATTTCAAAGTAATATTTACTTCCTATAAATCTATACAATTATCTATACAATTACATGTATCTGTACAATTGCAAAATTTCAGCTGGTAGAATTGAAAGTTCCACGAATGTTATAAATATTAATTTACTTACCTTAGCACAGATGCAATACATACATTGTATCAGGTTGTTGGTGAAGGGGGACTTTAAATGGATAACATTTATTTCTCTTTAAAAAAACATTAGGTAACTGGGACACAAACTTACCGTACAACACACAACAAATGTTGAAAGTTTGGAAATGAACTGTTAATGAAATGTTAGTTTAGTAAAATTGTCAATTGCACATTAGGAAAACACGGTGCGTGAGTACTTATTTCCAAGTGAGTCCTTTTCAAGTTATTTTATTCATTTTCCTATTTTTCAAATGTATCTTCGTTTTATTTTGTGACCCTCAGGTTCTTTCCAGAGAAGGCCCAAACCTGACCGTGAAGTACATGAAAGAGGTTGCTCCGAACCAGTTTGTTTGGCCAGATGTTGATGATGTGTGGTCACTTCCAGTTGGAGATGTCCTTGCTGTAGTCGTGCCACCTATTATTTCTCTTGCTAGCAGCACCCGAATAAGATACACTTTCATAAACTCCCACTTTTCAGAGCCATGAAATTACTTTCATGAAAGCCATTTTTATTCAGAACCAGAATATGGATCAAAAGAACAAAACTTTCACACCATTTATTGGTAAAAACAAATGACAAATTTGCATATTATTAGATTGCAGTCGAGCCTGTCTCAAGTCTTATCAAAATGTTTAGGTCATTTTGTATCCTGTTACAAGTGTGTGACTGCATGGACCTGTAAAAGGACTTGTGACAGACTTGAGTACAGGGCAGTTTCACGGGAAAGGTTGCAAAATGAAAAATAGGTAATCGATGCTTTATTTCACAAGAAGACTTTGTGGGAATTTGCTGGTTTTTGTCCTACAAGGACCTCTATGTTGTAGGAGTCTCCAAAAATAATTTCACAGTTTTACGTATTACGATTCTCAAATTATAAGCTCACATGAGTGCTAAAACACAAGATTTGGAGTCTCATTCACATTTTCTTGGAACTGCAATTGATGAGAAATAAAAATTAAATGCCACAGGAACCACCCAGACTTGCAAGGACATAGAAGTATGTCCCCAAAATCTGTACACCAGATTTTATTAGGCTGGGCCAACTCGTTTTTTTGTTATGCTATTTTGAGTGAGACGTTGATTTGTTCGTTAAAGGTTTTTTCAAAATGTCCTTTCCTGAACATGATATTTTTTCTAGAATGAAAAGAAAGGAAACACAACTTATTGCCTGTCAAAATGATGCTACATACTCCAGTAATAAAATATGAAAATATTGGAATTGGGAAATCACAAGTAAATTTGATAAAGCAGCAGTCGCATATGCCACGCAAATGTTCGTTAAAAATGTCCTTTCCTGAACATGGCCCCCCCTTTTTTACATGAAGTCAGAGATAAAACTTGTTTGACATAAACATGTACCTAGGGGTAGACTTACTTGATTTAACAGACTATACAAAGATTCAGACTCGAACCCTGCTTGCTGTTGTGACATTGTCGTTAAACTGCATTGTCCTTTCCTGAACATATAGTTTAACAGAGTACTTGCAAAAGCCATTGTTGCTTAAATTTGATGAAGTATATGCTTATATTGTCTGTAGAGTTTATGTTTTAAAATTAAAACCAACTATGGCCAGAAAGTGTTAGTGTTTTGTTCTTACAGGTCATTTACTCACTCGTGTTTACACACAATACGAGTACACATGTGCATATACACTTATCTTTACAAGTCGCACTTAAATCCAATATTTGTCAGGAATTGGCTGATCTACAGTTTCATATCATCACTTTCACAAAATACATGCATTAGTTTGAGTCAATTTAATTATAATTTACTGTTTTAGTCTAGTTCTGTGTATTCAAGTGTTCAGGAAAGGACACTTTTTTTTTAACGAGTTGAGCAACATCTGTTAGACACTCTTTCAACAGTTCTTTCTGTGTGTCCAGCCATTTCATTAGTTTTACCTATGTATCAGAGCTTTGTGACACACACGGTTAGTTTGCGAGGGTTGCTATTTTCTGTTAAAGTACATATAGGACCATGTTGAATATTGTTAAAATGTGTGTCCTTTCCTGAACATAAATGAAAATGATATATGTATTTAACCAAAAACTTCTGAAGTAATTTTATCAGAATTTTGTGTAAAACAGTAAATTTGTCAAGATTGGTATTCTTTTATTGAAATTGTCACTTGAAAAACTTGTATATTGATCATTGTTAAAAATTGTGTCCTTTCCTGAACATGTTTAAAACATTTAACAAGGAACAAGTACAGATACACATGAACCTTCCTCCGTGTATACAAGTGTACAAATACTTCAAACTGTTTTGGGCGTGATGTGCCTATTCCTTAGACCCCATTTTGTAGAAAGCACCATGCTGACTGAATAAAGTTCACTGGATAATAGTTTAATTATCTAAGCATTTCTTGTTGGGGCATACACTGTATGTGTATCAATGTCTCAATTTAAAGTTATTTTCACCAGCAATGATTATTAATCATTTAAAGTGATGGACATTACTTTAGTTTACTTTATTGTCATGTAGGAAATGCACGGTGCTATGCTACATGTAGAACTTGTTAAATATTGTGTCCTTTCCTGAACGTAACACAGCAGTTAGTTGCAGCATTAACAAGATACAAACTGATCTGCCTCACAAATGTATTTACCTCCCAACTCTAAAAAAAACCCAAAACACCTAAATAACACTTTTACAAATAAATAAGTTACTCTAACATGCTTTACCTACATGTAGTATGTTGGTGTACATGTACAATGTACATTGTACATAGTAACACATCATGCACGCTGTATATTAAACATATTTTATCAGTTTTATTGAATTTTCTTAACAAACTATGTTCATGTCATTATATTGCTACTCTATTGCCACTCGGTTATATTTCTTGTAAAGTTCATTCTCATAAGATCAAATTTTAGACCGAATGTAGTTAAAATTGTCCTTTCCTGAACACAATGAACCCTTTTCATAGCCATGATAAAGACCATGGTAACTCTATAACGCAGCACACTATCAATGCAATTTCTTTGCCAATTGTTCTACCATGCATACAGCCCTTGGACAAAAGTGCAAAAAATCAGCAGGCTGCATGGTTTCCTGTAAAACAGAAATGAAAGTTTGTGTTTCAAGGAAAACAAGTTATAAAACTGAATTTTCCGTCAATATATGAAATTACATGTCATTTTTCGTAGCCTAGAGTGCATTATTATTCAAGACATGACTACTGTAATGACTTTCAATCATTTTAAAGCAACTCCAAGCATGTTTGAGATGTGGAATTAGCAGTTTATGATACCTACCTCCATTTCACCAATTCTATAGTCTGCAAAGTGTAAAGTGTCTTAAAATTAAAACGAAAAAATGTTTCAGCTTTGCCATTCACATTTTCTAGTACCTTTATGTATGTACTTTCAACAAATAACCATGTTTTAGCGATACAACAAGTTTCATTTTTGACCCCCCGTGAGACTTTTTTGCAACCTTTCCCGTGAAACTGCCCTACAACACGATGCTTCTGTGGTACATGCACATTTACAGTAGTAATAAGGTTGATGCTAGAACTAGATGAGTTTTCGTCAAGCCCGAGGTCAAAGGTCATTTGAGGACAAGTTGAAAAAAGTAGCTGGAATTATGGAAATTGAAGTCCAATTGCAATCAAACTTGGGTACCTCATGAATCTTGTTACTTTTATAGGATGGTCATGTCAAAGGTCATGTGAGGTCAAATTGCAAAAGTAGGCGAGATCGTAGTTCGAGAACCATCCTTGTATTAAATTATGTCATTCTACTATTTTGGAACACACACATTTGGGTGTGTGACCTGCAGAATTAATTGTTGCTTTACAAGTGTGTCTCCGTTACACCCGTTACCGTGTCAATCAAGGGATTAAGGAGAATTTTCTGAGGGTGGTACTTTTAATTTATGTCTGAATACTTGTTGATGAGCACCACCATCACCCCTTGTACTTGAGAGAGAGGTTGAGACTCACAATTACTATAGTTTGTACATGATGTGATTTCAGTGCATAAGAGTGAATTACATTCATATGAGGAATGGATGGAGTATGGGAGGAATAAAAGGGCTAATGTAGAGTTGGATCACTTGGATGGTCATTCTTTAACACTTGAAGTCAAACTGCATCATGATAACACACATTTTGTTGATTGGGCTTGTGTAATACATATTCTTACTTGCCACTGATGTCATGTGTGTCTCCGTTACGCCCGTTACCACTTTGGGGCAATTCTAGTACATTTAGTTAACGACAACTTTTTCTTCAAAGAAAACATGTTATGACCAAATGCTTCAGAATGTTGTTATTCCTGCTGGAGCTAAACAAAATGAAGTCTTTATTGTTACAATTGACAATGGAACTGGGTGTGTCCGTGAAGTTGGGGCAAAATGTGTGACATGGGGGTCAAAATTTCAAAACTGGTTGATTACTTTTGAAACAGCATTTTTATATAACCCATCTACCCTAGTTTTAAGAAAAATATAAACAAAGTGGTTCACGGCTTTGGAAAAAAATGCGTTTGTTGTACAATATTGCAACCATCATGCAAAAATACCGGTACTACATGGACACCACTCTAAGTTTATATATCCATCTGTTCATTTCAATGGTTCATCATTCTGTAGATATTCTTGTTGTTTAGTATCATCTTTGGGGTGGTGTCTCTATGGAATATAAACATTGGTGTCACTTCCAAATAATAAATGAAAAAAATAACACAGCAGATTTCAAGTTAGTTGAGTTTCATTGAAAAACAATTATACATTTATTATAAGTTCTGGTTACTTATTTATCAAACACATAATGAATACATTTACTTATATAAAACAATGTTAGAACAATGACAATTAATATGGTACAAGATAACAATTGTTTTCCATCCAGTATTTGTGTGCCTTGTGGCAGAAAAACCCTTTGAAATCTTGGTACCTATACTACATGGACACCGTGTCCTGTAGTATAGGTAGATTTGTCCTTTCTAACATTATATAAATGTAATCTGTGAGCTTATTTTGTCTTAATTGGATCATTGGATGTACATTGTAATAGAGTAAAATGGAATTCATTGGTAATTCTTGAAATCTACAGCTTATCACCAACATTTAACCAGTGTTAACCACATCATGAAAAAGAAAAGAATTGTACGCATAGTACAAGGTACATGTACATTTGAAAAGCTTGAATCACAGTTGTGTAATTAGAGCAGGTTACACACTTCTTCTTTGGTAATAATGATGTATGTATATTTTGACAAGAAATTTTTTTAAAGGAATCTTGAGAATCATAAAATCTAGCACTTTTGCTACACATACATGAATGCAATACCTATACTACATGGACACCGTGTCCATGTAGAATCTATCACCCGACTTGCGTTTTACACTAATGTTAGCTTTTGTTGCATATTTCGGGATACAGCCTGTTTTGTTTACATACTGTTAAGAAATGGATCACATAATCACTATTCCTATACATATCATTGGTCATATCAAAGCACAATATTGTACCTAAGGCACCAATGAAAGCAAATAGCTGTTAACCAGTTCGCGCCGGGATTATTTTAACATCGCCGAGCCGAGGGGCGGGATTATTTTTAACGAAACTCGATCCGAAGCGGGTTCAGGCTGATAGTGCCGGGAAGCACACCCAAGGCCGGAAGCATTTCCGGCCTTGCTCGCTGCTGACATACATTTCTGAACTTGAACTTGGCGTGTTTATGCGTCATCAGTTTTAAATTTGTGCGTTTATATACGTCATCCGGCGCGAACTGGTTAAGTTCGCGCCGGATAAAGTGTAATTTCTAAACCCAAACCACCTAAATTTGTTACTGAAGCACAGTAAAAAAAATTGATTGCACAGTACATTAAATAAGTGTGGTACATGAAAATAGCACAACTTTGTTGATTTAAATCTTACAATGCCTCGCAATTCTTTCTGAAATCTATAGCAGTTCATATACATGTACATCTCTGCCAAGAATTGTTGAATGCTGCAACAGAAAAGGTAAAGGATGATTGTACAATGTAGTGTAGTATTTAATAAAAGACTACACTATGTTTTATTAATGCTTTACGAGAAAAACTAAGTACATTGTTCAGTAGTACAAGCTACAAACTTGGGTATCCGATGAGGATTTATACACCATTGATGATTTACATTGTATACTTCAATAAGGATTTATGCTATAAAAGCGGCAGATTCAGAATTATAGTTAACTGTACAATCTTTAAAATAATCGGAACAATAGAGTGACGTCACCACATTAGTTTAATAACACAGATATTTTACTTGGTTCATTTCTCTAGGTATTTTGACAAAGCCAATGAAAGATCTTTGACTACTTCTGCGTCAAATGCAAGATAACGAGATGTCACAGGTGCCGGTGGACAATGCAATCGTCTGAAAATACCAGTCTTGGCAACCCACGCTTCATCTTTCTGTGTTGGCCAGCAGAACTTATTTGCTTTTCTTCCGTGGCATTGTGATGGACAACAATTCTACAATCATTGAAAAAAAATGCAAGGAGTTAAATTTAGTACCATGGTTTATTGAAGATAAATAAATGATTAAGTAACTATATTTTAAAAGGTGTTTGTTTTATATGATGAAAAGATATTGTTCATACTACATGTACTCATTAATATTCTATGATGATAATTGAGAATTGATTGAAACCAGTCAAAAATAGCTTGGTTTAAAAATGTTGTACCGATGCTGCATGTACAAATAGCATCATACCATTTTTGTTCTAATAAGGAATTCCAGTTTCAAAAATGAAATTCAGCATCAAAATAATCAGTAAAAGTTGTTAAAAAGGAGGGTGTTTATTATCACCACAAAAAAAAGCATGGTGTTGGCCACTTATGCCAGACCATATTTTGTGGAGCGGGTGAAAACTGAGTGAGTGAGTTGACATGACAAAAAAGAATTGCCACAACACCTTTAAATTTCACCTTGAAAACGGCCACAAAATAACTTTTTATTTTTTATTTTATTTATTGTAATTAATGATTGAAATGATGGTACTAAAGTGTACATTACGATCTTCATGAAAAGTATTTTTTTCCTAGTTAAATTTGAGAGCTCCCTGTCACTTCTCGACCGTAAACTGTCCACTTGCAATTGAAGTGGAGTCATTATCCTCGATCACAGTAAGCACGCGCAATTGAGTAAACAAAACGTCATTTGATTGTACATCAAAACTGCTTTCGAGATCGAGTGTGGACAAATCGTCACGTGATAAATAGTGTATAATCATATGAAGTTATACTCTACACTGGTTTCCGTCAGAATTCGTGCGGTCCGATATAATATACGTGAACCAGTGTAGGATGTGCATCACGTGACATTTTTTTATACTCGATCTCAACAGCAGTTTTGATGCACAATAACGTTTGACTCGCTGCGCGCGCTAACTGTGATCGACGTTTAATAACGACTCCATTTTTAAATGTAAGCGAAACTTTTACGGTTGAGAAGTGGCAGTCTCAGAATTCAACTGGAAATTTCACTTTTCATGAAGATCGTAAACAACTTAGTGCCATGATTTTAATTACGGATTAATATTTGTATCTCGAGTGGTGTCTAGTTGTTTTGAGGGTGAAATCTGGGGTTTGTTTTTCTTCTAAAAAATTATATTAAATGTTAACGTTTTGCAGCTTACTATTTTAAACTATTTTCGTTCATTGGTCTAGTTCCTATCAACCGTATTTATGTTAAAAAAACTAGTACGGTCCAAGTTACTCGGACTAGTTCTCAGACACTTTCAACAATAAACAATTTGTTTTAAAATAGGCCTACTAAAATTCAAATTGAAATAAAAATATCCCTCCGTTTCCATGTCACTTTCTCTTCGTGAGTTCGTAGTCGTACCGATACTACATGGACAAGGTGTCCATAGATTAATTTACATAAAGTTAAGCTTACTTCAGCAAAAACATCACATTATTTTGGTTCTATTGATACAATCGTGCACATAGTAAACAACAACTAATACATAGCATACTCACCAGTTGCAAATGTTGCAGGAAAAACGTCAGTTGGAAGTACCGGACCTACAAAAATGTACCGCGACTACGCATGGACGCCATGCCTTCACGTGTCAATTTCAGTTTTCTGTGCATGGAAAATCCCCACCGCATGCGCCTCAAACATCAATCTGTGACGTAGACAATCAGTGCAGGGCCGATCCATTCTGGCAGGGGTAGGAATTTTCGTGTGTGGTCACGATTATTGTACCGCGACTACATTTTACCGCATGGACACCGCGTGGATCGTATATTATACTTTCGGTTGTAGAGCAAAAAATGTACAAGCATGTTGAAGTTTCATTCCTTAAACATTGTTTTTGACATATTCGCCTTGTTTGTAGGATAAAACTTTGGGGTGGAAGCCGTCACATAAATCAGACATCCTCGGTCTATACCGAGACTACTTATCTTTATTCCTGGACACCGCGCGTAGTATCGGTACAGCCGAGTTTGCCGATGCTGTTATTGAAAATGATCGACCACACCGGCATATTTTGATTTTTATTGAGGACAAACGATGTAAAAGCATATCCTGTTTATGTTTAATGTATTTAACAATGGTATTTTTTCTCGAAAAAAATAGTTAAAAAACAGTTGTTTTCATGTCATATTGTTTTATTAAATATTGATGATGGACACCAACAGTTTTTGTTAAAAAAAAAAATCCAAAAGGAATCAAAGTATTTTTTTTTTTTTTTTTAACATACTTCAACATGAGGTCTTTCAGATAAAACACCCATTGCTGGTACTTATCTACATTTTACCAAGTAAAACTCATTTAAAACCCTATAAACAGCCATATTCTGTAGATGCCCCAACTTTATGGACACACCCACCTCCATAGTTGAATTAAAGACTGTGCCAGTGGTTATAATGTACTTGGTATGATATACGTGTCTTGTCCTACATTTTTTTTTCTCGTAATCCTCTGACCCATAAAAATTTCTGAGCTTTGATAAGGTACCAAGTAGTGATTAAACTAAACAAAAATACTTGGTAATACACATCACACTCTCGTGCCTCTGGAGTCAAATGTGTGTCTCCGTTACACCCGTTACCATGTGTGGATTTATACAATGTGTGATAAATAGTAAATACTGGATATTGTATTTATTTGTGGTATCGAGAACCAAAAGGCCTACATACTGCTCATCCAAAATATAACTGATTACACCTCCCCAAGTGAGTTAATTTGTTACCCTGTAGGTGGCATTTCACATGCAATCACCCTTCTCGGTTCATTTGCGCACGAGCATGGTGTCTTATTCGGGATCCCATGATAAGACCATGGGAGCCCATAGGAATACCATAAGAGCCCATAGGAATACCATGGGATCCCATAGGAACATAATTGGAACACCATGGGATTCTGATATGTTCCCATTGAGTCATTGGGGGTTACTAGATCCCATGGGAAGACTATGGAAAGACTATAGAAACACCATGGGATTCTGATTTGAACGTACCCCTGGGAAAACACCATGGGAAAAACACCATGGGAAAAACACAATGGGAAAAACACCATGGGAAAAACACCATGGGAAAAACACCATGGGGAAAACACCATGGTGAAAACACCATGGGAAAAACACCATGGTGAAAACACCATGGGAAAAACACCATGGGGAGAACACCATGGGGGAAACACAATGGGGGAAACACCATGGGATATTTTTGTGAGAATTGCGTTAATTACATGTATGATTGTTTTAATTCCAGTTTTTGAATTTTTATGTTAAAAGTAAGTATTGATCCCATGGTGTCTTATTCGGGATCCCATGATAAGACCATGGGAGCCCATAGGAATACCATGGGATCCCATAGGAACACAATTGGAACACCATGGGATTCTGATATGTTCCCATTCAGTCATTGGGGTTACTATGGAGATCCCATGGGAAGACTATGGGAAGACTATGGGAAGACTATGGGAAGACTATGGGAAGACTATGGGAAGACTATGGGAACACCATGGGATTCTGATTTGTACGTACATTAGTAAGGGATGAACGCTAATGTCCCGTGACCAAATCTTGGCAACAAAGGTTTGAAAGTGTTTTGGGCATCCCTGAAGGGTACTGAACAAATTTGGCTTGGGCTGCCCTCTTCAAAGTTCCGGGCATTTTTGTTAGGGGTCAATTAAGGTCAAACAAGGGTCAAATTTGAAATTTGTTTGCCCTATCTGTGACCTATCGTTACAGCGCTATTGGGGAAAACGTGACAAAGGTCAACGCACTTTGATATGGCGGTCAAGTTGACTAAATGGTTAAGATTGTCCGATTTCAATGATTTTGGTGTGTAATTATAGGTTTCCTGACATGACAAATTCAACTGAACAACTTTTAAAAATCCAAGAGGTCCCCTTGACCTTGAAATTCAAAATGGCTGCCAAAATGAACGTATTTTTCCCATTTTCCCATTCCCAAGACCATAAAGGCTTAAGTCAAAAACAATCCCAATTAGATTTATAGCCCAATTCCACAAAGTTTTAACTCAATGAAACAGGTTTTAGTATAGTTACCAATGTTACCACCTGAAAGACTCAGCTCAGACTTAGGTCTTTCTGGCTTGGTAACTGATTTGCTAATAGTGAGATATGGTTTTCTGGCCTACCCAATTGCCAGAATGTATGCCATAAAGACTACATAATTCCCCTTCATTCTTAGTTATTTAGACTTGTACCCTCAAATAAAATGATACCTAGGCAATAGGCATGGCAACATGGTAAACATTCCACAGAGATGAGTGGTTTCAGTAATACTATCACCACTTGTGAACCCTAATCACTTTAGCACTTGACTTCTTGACATGTGACCTTCTTTCTATTAAAATACAATAAACCAAAGTTAAGATGATTTAAAAGTGTGTCATTTGCATGTTTGGTGGTTTAAAAACCCATTCATAAATACCTGGGACAGTTTAGGCATTCCTATTGGTCGAGAGCCCGTCACGTGGCCGGTATTAAACGGACGATAAAAACATGGCTGGAAGTGTTTAAACATAGCTGGAATCACCATTCCGTCCCCAGGGCTCAATTTATTTCCAATCCTGAACCGTACCTCGTCTCCAATAATAAGAGCGGGTAGTGTTGAGCGCGTACAGCTCGACACCTTGGGAACGAGGTTGCCAATGGCAGTAATAGTCTGGTTCACAGTAAATACGCTTTATTGTATGTATTGTGTAGAGAGCGACAGAGGCGGAAACATGTCATTTGACACAGACAGAATGGCGAAACACCGAAATTTACTTGCGACAATTTTCCGGGATTTTCGGGGCTTTTGGGGCTGAATTTTACAAAAAAGGTATTTATGAATGGGAATAAATGTGTGTTCGGTCAGTATTAAACAGAGTGATTAAAACCTCTCGAACACACATTTATTCCCTTATTTAAAAACCCTTGCTTCTACATGGGCTTATCATAATAACTTGTTTTTCTGAAGTGAACAGTTTATTAGTGAAGACTGATAAACTGTTCACTTCAGAAAAACAAGTTATTATGATAAGCCCATGTAGGAGCAAGGGTTTTTAAATAAGGGAATAAATGTGTGTTCGAGAGGTTTTAATCACTCTGTTTAATACCGATTGGAGTCTGGGTGCTGATAATTACCCGAGCCGAAGGCGAGGGTAATTATCAGCACCCAGACTCCAATCGGTATTAAACAGACTGATTAATACCGACCGAACACACATTTATTCCCATTCATAAATACCTTTTTTGTAAAATTCAGCCCAAAAAGCCCTGAAAATCCAGGAAAATTGTCGCAAGTAAATTTCGGTGTTTCGCCATTCTGTCTGTGTCAAATTTCATGTTTCCGCCTCTGTCGCTCTCTTCACAATACATACAATAAAGCGTATTTACTGTGAACCAGACTATTACTGCCATTGGCAACCTCGTTCCCAAGGTGTCGAGCTGTACGCGCTCAACACTACCCGCTCTTATTATTGGAGACGAGGTACGGTTCAGGATTGGAAATAAATTGAGCCCTGGGGACGGAATGGTGATTCCAGCTATGTTTAAACACTTCCAGCCATGTCTTTATCGTCCGTTTAATACCGGCCACGTGACGGGCTCTCGACCAATAGGAATGCCTAAACTGTCCCAGGTATTTATGAATGGGTTTTTAAACCACCAAACATGCAAATGACACACTTTTAAATCATCTTAACTTTGGTTTATTGTATTTTAATAGAAAGAAGGTCACATGTCAAGAAGTCAAGTGTTAAAGTGATTAGGGTTCACAAGTGGCGATAGTATTAACCACTCATCTCTGTGGAATGTTTACCATGTTGCCATGCCTATTGCCTAGGTATCATTTTATTTGAGGGTACAAGTCTAAATAACTAAGAATGAAGGGGAATTATGTAGTCTTTATGGCATACATTCTGGCAATTGGGTAGGCCAGAAAACCATATCTCACTATTAGCAAATCAGTTACCAAGCCAGAAAGACCTAAGTCTGAGCTGAGTCTTTCAGGTGGTAACATTGGTAACTATACTAAAACCTGTTTCATTGAGTTACAACTTTATGGAATTGGGCTATAAATCTAATTGGGATTGTTTTTGACTTAAGCCTTTATGGTCTTGGGAATGGGAAAATATAGGGCAAACTATATATTTTTGGATTTCTGATGACCAGACGATTAATTTGATATGCTTCATGAACAGATTGGGATAAATTTCAAATTTGACCCTTGTTTGACCTTAATTGACCCCTAACAAAAATGCCCGGAACTTTGAAGAGGGCAGCCCAAGCCAAATTTGTTCAGTACCCTTCAGGGATGCCCAAAACACTTTCAAACCTTTGTTGCCAAGATTTGGTCACGGGACATTAGCGTTCATCCCTTACTACATGTGTTGTACACCTGGGAAAACACCATGGGAAAAACACCATGGGAAAAACACCATGGAAAAAACACCATGGGAAAAACACCATGGAAAAAACACCATGGAAAAAACACCATGGGAAAAACACCATGGGAAAAACACCATGGGAAAAACACCATGGGAAAAACACCATGGTGAAAACACCATGGGAAAAACACCATGGGAAAAACACCATGGGGAAAACACCATGGGGAAAACACCATGGGGAAAACACCATGGGGAAAACACCATAGGGAGAAACACAATGGGGGAAACACCATGGGATATTTTTGTGAGAATTGCGTTAATTATGATTGTTTTAATTCCAGTTTTTGAATTTTTATGTTAAGTACCGGTAAGTCTAATAAAGCAGTGTTTTTTGTATGTGGAGAATTTGCACATTAACCCTAACCCTCCCAAATCCTCCAAATTCCTCATTGCAAAATGCAGGATTTTGCAGGATTGAGGTCACTTGGAGTTTGATGCATTGCAGGATTTTGCAGGATTGAGGTTACTTGGGGTTTTACCCCTGCAGGAATATGGAGGATTCAGGTTATCAGGCTGAATGTGACACACAAGGATTTTGCAGGATTGAGGTCACTTGGAGTTTGATGCATCGCAGGATTTTGCAGGATTGAGGTTACTTGGGTTTTTACTGACTGCAGCCAGGGCAAGACTGCAGGATTTTGCAGGATACAGGCTGTATGGTCACCAGTGACCAATATTGGAGGATTTTGCAGGATTCAGGTTACTTGGAGTTTTAACAATTTAGGAATTGGAGGATTTTGCAGGATTCAGGTTATGTGTAAGTAAAAATGGGTAGGGAGTTAGGGTTAAAGATCTACGGATAATTTTGATTCAGTTCTTATTATGATTGGAAACATGTACATGAGAAAATAAATTGGGAATGCAGTGATAATATGGTACAACATGAACAGTGGTGTACATAGGAGCAATGATGCATGTATTGGTCATCGAGTGCTAATACACTATATAATGGTACATGGGGCAATAAAACCCCATCTGATACCTCGTGGGACACCTCCCACATTGATTCACATACGGTAGTATCATAACACTTGATTGGGGTCAAACTTGGTATGCAAGTATTCAAGGATGTGTTTTAGACAAAAACTAAGATAACATCATGATGAGGTCAACGGGTGTCATGTGACGTCACATTAAAGGTGTAATTTTTCCCATAGAATTTTTACACTTTTTTTTTAACCAATATATATCTTTGGCACTTGGGTAAATCCGATCGACTTCAGACTTGGCATGGCACACACTGAGACCACCAGACACACATTGAAAGTCATTTTAGACACCCGAAACAGCTCTGTGTTTGTCCACAAACACATTTTTTGTTTTAAATTTTTTTTTCCACTTTCAGACTTTTTCCCATAGGATTTGTACACGTTTTTTCAGCCAATACACTTTGACACTTTGGTACAGTACATTTCATAATTTAGGTTACATATCGAGCCGCTCGAAAGGCTCGATTATCGAGCCGCTCGATCAAAATTGCGTTGAGCCGAGACCGAGCGTGGAGATCGAGCGGACATCAAGCCATGATCGAGCGGACATCGAGCGGACATCGAGCGAAAATCGAGCGAAAATCGAGCGAAAATCAGGCGCGAATAGAGCACGAATCGAGCACGAATCGAGCGGAAATCGAGCGGAAATCGAGCGCGAATCGAGTGGAGATCGGGTGCTAATCGAGTGCTAATCGAGTGGAGATCCCACACGCACTGCATCGAGCAGAAACAGACATTGTACGTACGTACGTACTTGTACGTACGGACGTGTACCTATGTATCAGCAGAAGAAAGTATGGCATATCTTACATGTACGTGCAAAGTCAACTGACTTTATTTTCTCAGTGCTACTTACACGCGCGGTACACATTACGTATTGATGTTGGTGTATGAGGCAAACGATAGTCGTCACGATCACACGTGGTGCTCCAAATCCTAAAAAAATTTGATGAAGATGTCCTACTGAATGAACAGGCTTGAATTTGTGAGGAAGAAAATCTGAAAAATCAACAATGCCGCACAAGAAACGCGTAAGGCGAACAGCCAAAAAATCCTCCAATTTCAATATGATTTTCTACACACCCCAGGGAGTTAGGGTTGCATTGCAAGTACCGTGCAGCCGAAGAGTAAGTCGTAAGCCTTCGTGCCCCTTCTCCAAATATTGTTTGGCCTTGGTGCCCTGCATAATTTTGCTTCATTAAAGGCCAAAGTGGCCTTGCCCCCAAAAATGCCAAATTCAAGACATGCCTGGAGGGTCGAGTGTAGTTGCTACTGGTTGAGGATTTCCTTATTTTGTTCTCGTTCCCTAGTTTTTTAACTTTACATAACCTGCTCTCATACCCCCCTATTCTTAACTACTGGTACTTTTGTCTTTCAATAAAACTGTACTGGTCACCAACTTTAAAAACACATGTTGAACCGTTTCGTACGTTATTGGCCATGTTATCATGTATGTGGGTGTTTCTTTTTATGTGGGTGCCAAATGTGTGACATAAGGGTCAGAATTTCAAAAGGGTCTAAAATAAACCATAATGTGTTGATATGTAATGGAAAATGAACACATTAAATAAATCAAAACTTTTTTTCATTTCAGTGACTACTCTCACAGTGGCGGCCCGTTGACTACAACGACGTGGCAAACTATTTCACGTGTAACTGAGAAACCAATTTAAAAACTATACTGCATTTTACTTATTGCTTTATAAGGTTTTTTCTTCAACTGTTGTTATATTTTGGTGGGTCAGTTACCACATTTTCTTAACATTACATGTTCATCATATATTTAGTTTCAGGTAATACACAAAACTGAACCATCATTTTCCAACATTGTTGATCAAATCAGGCAGTTTTGGTACAATACACAAACTTTAGACTGTTCAACAACCAAGCGTCTGAAATAATAAATATATGAAATATTTTATAGATACGTAAGTAGTTAAAGTTGTGTAACTTTCACTGGGACATTGGAAGTACAGAAATGTATTAAATGTCGCATTACAATGTGTACAACGCTATATTCACCACGTCACGAGAGACTGTCATCTCTGTTACATTGTAATTTTTTACAAAGTTGAATTCAATTTGAGTTAAAAAACGGCATGTGAAACAGAGTCGTAGGTACGGTACGTTGTAATGAGGAGTGCAACATAATATGCATAACCAGTACGTTCTTTGTGAGTTTTTAGGCAGAAAAAAACAAAAAGCCGTGCAAACACGATACATCGTATCTAAAAAAAAAAAAATCAATTCGCGATAAACGCAAAACAATATAGCGGATCAAGTCTGCGCAGGCGTGCACAACTCATCGCACCTAACAACAGAGGGCGCCTCTGCTGTTCGGTGCAACGAGCTTTGCATGCCGCGCTTGCGCAGACTTGTTCCGCCATATTGTTTTGCGTTTATCGCGAAGTTTTTTGAAAATTTATAACGCAGATTTTAGCGAAATATCGATGCGATGAACCTGCATGCCGAGTTTGAGACCGACACCGATGATCGAGAAAGTTCCTTTCGAAATCCAATTTTGTCTACAATTATACTGGATTTTTTGGCTGTAATTCTTCAGTATATTTTGGTGAGATTTCGCAGTCTTACCATGCACAACTTGCGAAAATTAGAACACATTCCGTAATCCCGTAAGGGAACTGGTCAACTCGAACGCGAACCAACTCGTACGCGGGACAACTCTTACGCTGATTTGCCAACTCGTACGCGGGACAACTCGTATCCCGACCAACTTGTACGCCAGCCAACTCGTACGCGGTCCAACTTGTATACGAGCTGTCCCGGGTACGAGTTTGTCGCGTACGAGTTGGCTCGCGAACAAAGTGACCTGTATTCGTAACACGCAGCCACCTCGTATCGTCGGAGACGCGAAAACAATTGTGGAAAGTTCCAGAACATGGCAACTTGGCGGCAACTTTATTTTGGTGTAATCACCTGATAGATCACATGATCTTTCATCCGGGACATTGAATCACTGCGCTCGCTCTTCGCATTAACAATGATATGGACTTCATTTAGCACAACGTATCGCTTGTCGTGAGAAACCAATGTTCTCTACGGTGAATATAAACTGCGATATCTTTAGAGATGTTTATGATTTAAGACAAATAGGGGTCTCAGGTATTTGCTAGTGGTAGTTTGGAGTTAAATTGTATGTACTTTTTGCTTTTTTGTTGTCATGAAAATTAACGTTAACAACGTAACAATTAGAGAAACGAAAAGTTACGATGTGCTATCGAAAATCAACTTAACCATTTCGCGCCGGGCGGAAATACCGAGCGCGTGACACGGAGCCGGGCTAGTTTAGCCTGACCTGCACGCTCCAGTGACTCCATTGAATTGCGCCCGGAAATAAACGGCCCCATTGTTTGGTCTTGCGTAATCCGCTCTTTGTTACCGAGTCTAGACAATCCTCCAGCACTATAAAATTTATATAATTTTCGATGCCCGAAACTGGGCACCCGGCTGCGTGGTATCGGGAAAAATGCCCGATTTCGGGTAGCCCGGCGCCAAGTGGTTAACCCCAATCCTAAACCAGATCGCTCCAAGTTTGAAATTACACTTAATTTCATGATTTGGCTTACTGTTGATAACGTAATTGTAAAATAATCGATGTGTGTATTTTCATTCAACCGGGAAGGTCTTGTAAAGAAGGTCAGTTTTAATGTCACACTGTGTACCTAAAAAATAGGGAGATATCACAACATTTTTTGGTCAAAATGCACATTTTTAATCAAAATTTCATTTTGCAACAAATATGAATATTTTCACTGTTTATTGATTAATGATAACATACACAATTTATGTTGGTAAATATTATCACACATGTTGAAACATGGTCATTTCAAATTCATCACGTTAATTCCTAATTGGCACCCACATAAAAAGAAACACCCATGTACGGTAGCTGTTTCTTACCTTTAATGCTTCCTGGTTTGTTTGTGGATTTTGTATGACCCAGTCCAAGCTGACCCCATTCATTAGCTCCAAATGTAAAGATACGACCACTCTCTGAAAACAATACAGTACAAGAACTGGTACAAGTCTCATTTTGATAAAAATGAATATCATGCACGCCACACTTATGAAAGGAATGACAGATATTGGTTACCATGGTTACCGGGCCAAAGCAACACAGTGCCTGGGTTAATAAATATCTAGACTTTACTTCAGTAACCTTTACCAATGACAATATTATGATCAATATGAGCACTCTTTGGGTATCACCCACAGTCATGACAGTGGGGCACTCTCGATTCATGGCTTATTATTTTTGGTTTAACCCTAACCCTCCTCAATCCTCCAAAATCCTTATTGCAGTTTTAAAGGATTTTGGAATATTGAGGATGAATGGCAAAATGTTCCAGTTAAATTTGGAAAATGCAAGGGGTCAAGTCGTGGGCCTCACTCAGCATTCTTTATGTTCAGACACACATGTAATGCAACCCAGCATTATGCTTGATATTATCCGCACTGCTTCTGAATGTCATCAATGTCACCCCTCTATAATAAATTCAAGAAATAACGTGGCAAGTGCAAGATTTTGCAGAATTGAGGATTGTTCCTAGCCAAAAAGGCCTGAGTGTGGGGGGGGGGGGGGGGGGGGGGGGGGGGGGGGGGGGGGGGGGTGGGGGGGTTACATGTACGGTAGGTGTAAAGAAAGAATAGGTTAGGCAGTTTTTTAATATTTTGTTTAAACCCGTCGGCGTCGAGGGAAAAATAAATCGTGCGAGGGCACCCTTTAAAATGCACCCATATGGGTGTTCAACAATTTAAAGTACTTTATATAGTAAAGGTTTAAAAAAAGGAAAATTTTGTGCAAAATAATACTGTGTAACGTGTAGGCCTATAATGTAAATGTTTGGCACGATCGATGAATGTCTACCGGTGTCGTGCCAAAAACTGTCCGGTGCAAAATATAGTGTCCGCTTACTAGTATATTGCCATCTGATTGGTACGCCTACCGGTATTACAAAACATTGTTTATGGAAGCTTGCTAAATAGTGTCCGCGTTTAGCATGCATCGTATGCGTGACGAACTGCATGGCTGTTGTTGGGCTGTTGAGTTGTTGACAGAAGACGTCGTACTAAGATCGCTGTAAATTGACTTTACAACTTTCCTTTACTTTATTTGTGAAAACTACAGATTTGTAGATTATTTTGTTAGACTAGCCCTTAGTTCAACTTTGTCCAAAATCGTGTGTTTCAAGTATGTGACAGTTCAACGTTTCCAAAGCACGCTCATTTGGCCTGAACTTGAAGTACATGTAAATGATAGCTTAAAGCTAAATTGTTAAAAAAATACCTGAAAATACGTGGATTCCTGTCAATTCTTGCTTTATCCGAGCTGACAAAATACTGTTCGATCCTGACAAATAATGTACAATGTACATTACTGTCCGTATTACGTGCCGTGTGTATATTGTCTGACATAACTACATACACTGCACATGCCCAGCAGACACTATTTCGTACCGGACAGTTTTTGGCATGACACCAGTACTTGTTAGACTGGCATGTTATGACTTGTACGCATAAAACATTAAAACCTCTAAGTCACATAAAAATAACATCCAAATGAAAAATAAATAAACTAAAGCAGACTTAGTAAAAACTGTCATACGGTATCGTTGCCAATTGTCGAGAAGATACATGCATTCCAGTATGACAACTCAATTTGGAACAACTCAACCAGTGGGATAGCTTGACTTTAGCGTGTACGGCGTAGCACGTTGTAGTGCATGTCGCATCGGGTGTCGCATTGGGTGTCGCATTGCAAGCACATTGCATGACTGTTTCAGCACAGACAGTCGAGTTGTGTCAAACGGAATGTCAAACCCAATTGCAACCCCCCCCCCCCCCCCCCCCCCCCCCCCCCCCAGATGCGTGTCTTACACACACAAAAAGAAAAAAAGAGTTAAGAATTACGCCTAGGAGAGGCCAGTCAAACAACCACTTTCTGGCATACCCATGCACTAGATAACGTACAATTACAGATTTAACTCTGCAGACCAGTCACAAATACAATCCATATGATACTTGTCAGCAGAACCTTTTCCGTGTCTCAGTACGAAAAAACACGGAGAAGTTCTCTTGAAACTTCTACACGTAATCCCCCCCCCCCCTCCCCCCATTCCTACCGACTGCAATTTCGCAGAAGAAATGTGGCCAGAACTGACCTCCCAGAAGCGTATATCAAAACTTACATATTAAGAATTACGCTCTTATTCCTTGAAGTACCGGTATGCCTGCATAAACCGGTTTTCCTTTGCTATATTCTTGCAAAAGCACTTCATCTTTAAATAAAAAACCTAATAGTCTCACAGAAAAAGAAAACAATTCCACATAACCCAGCGTTATTAGACGTCCTTCAATTTAAAGTCCTTCCCATGTGACCGAGAATCGTTTTAATAATTAAAAAAACGTAGGCCGCATGTATGATTATGCTCTTTCCCAATAAACACAAAACACATGATTATAAAATATACTTTACATACACAAACTACCGGTATTTGACACTAATGAACTTTAACCCCCCCCCCCCCCCCCCTTGCCAATTTTGACCTTTAACCTCGTATTTTGGTGGTGAAGAATCCATTTCATATTTTGTTTGTCTTCTAGTACATGTATAATTCTGTGCATTTTGACACCAAGATCATTAAGGCCTACCGATATGTAAAACATGCTGCTGCTGAGATACAATTTAAAGTGTTTTAGTGCAGGGTCAAAGATCTTTGACCCCAAGAAAGAAAATTACCCCCTCCCTCTCTGCTTTTGGAATAAATAATAAACCCTATACCCGCAACAATAAGTTGAAATTAGCCTCTTTGATTTGTTTGTGCTCATGTTTATACATGGGATATGGTAATTTTCCTGTTACATTTTAGTGATAAAACATCTATTTTTAACCTTCAGGATTTTATTCTAAGGGTCAGTAGTTATTCTATGTCATCTTCGTTCATAATCTATACCATATTTTGTTGGTGAAATATTTGTTTTAGTGATTTAGGCAGAGGTTAATGACCTTTGACCTCTAATTAAAAAAGTTTCGCAACCTCTATCCCTCCTTCCTTATTTTGGGTAGTTGTCCATACCCATACCCACCAAATTCAGTTGAAATTAGCTTCTTTTCACAGATGAACCTTAAGTTAGGGATACTATCATTATGGCGAAGGGATTCAGGAACCAGTCGGTTGGTCTTCAATCCGGTAGAGCATAAATTAAGCGTGCAGGTACAGTGTAACCACGGTATGCACATAGAAATAAACAGCGTTTCTTTCTTTATTTGTTGGCGTAAATGCTGGGATTGCGTTTTAAATGTAAATCAAAAGCTTGTGATTACTACCCAGTAAAAAGCAACTTTGTTGTGTTTTTTGGGGTGTTTTTTGTTTGTTTTTTTACCAAAAACTTTTCGACTTTTTGTTGTTGTTGCTTTGTTGGCGATTGCGTAATCCAAGTAATAAAAAAAAAGACCTTAATTAATGATTTCAAGACAATACAAATTAATGCTAGCGAATGAGAATTCTTTTTTATATAACATTTTCGGAGCAATTACATGATTTCTAGCGGAATGGATTTGCTTGATGCCTAAAATCACTATTTACTTGTAGTAGGGTAGTTCATAAAAATTTGGTAGATTTTTTTCTTCAATATCTGCTAATGGTGTATCCTACCTTTAAGATTAGCAAACCTTTCTAAGACGGGTCTTACTCTTAGTATTTCGGGAAATTGGCCGCAGGTCCGACAATAACATAATATTATTAGCCCTTTTGATTTGATTCCACAGGACTTGCCTGCTAAATCCAACAAAGTCCAACTGTGACTCATTTGACTTTTCTGCTCAATCCAACACAGTCCAACCATGGAGGAATAAGAGCAGAATGAGTTGGAACGGCTCGAGATCAAAACGAAAAGGTCTGGTACCGCAAAACAGCAGGCACTAAACCACTGTTGACAGATCCGAGGCCTTGAAAAACCGCAAGAGATAAGCCATTTCGCTATTTAGGCTTGCGCAGTAGTGCACGTCGCCCGCGCGCATGCTAAACAAGATGGCGTCGTATTCTAAAGAAGACTTCGTTAATGGCTCAGATTTAGGCGATTTAAGTGATCTTTCGGAGGATGATATGAACATAAACTGTTTATCAATATCAATGCAAGCAGTAAATCCAAAGACGACGACAATATTTATTGTGTTTGTGAAATGATCGCTTGTGACGATGTCCAATAATTTGGTGGCATTACGGTTGTGTAGGGCTTTCCAGTAAAATTCCCGATGGCAGTTTGATTTGTCCTCATTGTCGCCCGTCGAGTACTCCCGATAATAAGGGTATGTGCTATTTTAATAGTTTACATATTTATCTATTCATAAATGTAATGTCAGTCTTTCCCGAGCGAAACTATGCCAATTTTGGTAGCCCGAAGATCACGTTAACAACGATGTCTGGCTCACGGTTTGCCACGCACGTTAGCGTACATGTAGATTGAAAGTAATTTTGCCCGTGTCTTACGGGCTGCATGTGCGGTGCGGCGTACGTTGTCCGGTCACATCACACAGCGTGGATAACAAATTTGTTTGGACCCTATAGTATAGTTTGTTTACTGGGATTTCATATCAAACTTTTTTACAGGTTTGAAAAATGTAGTTTAGACTTGAAAATAATGTTTGGCCTCATTATAAAGCTCCAGATTGGGCCATGCATTTCTACAAGTCTGATTTTATTGCATGATTATTTTTTTTCCTATCAAGCAAACAACACCTTCCTAACCCCATTTGTCCCAGTACAAATGTGTTATTAAAAACGTGTTTAAAATTGTTAAATTTGTGAGTTTGATATGTTGCTCTTTTCATTCATACCATGAAGCCTTCATGTATTAATTGTTTTTTTGTCACAGATTTTCTGCAAGTTCAAGTCTTTGCAATTCTGCACACGGCAAAAACTTTTCTAGAATACAGCCAATGGATTGATGTACAGAGCAGGGGTGGACTTTTGACATCTCAGAGTGCAAGCTTACTGGTGTAGTTTGACCCAAGGTAAAACAACAAACAAATGGGGTAAAACAACAAACAAATGGGGGAAAACTCTTGGATATGGTAATAAAAAAGTGGATAATGTTATTCAAAAAATCTGAAAAGGCTCTTCGCAAGAATCTTTAATATGTCATTGAACTATACAATATCTGTACATACATGTATGCGTACAACATTGAATGGACGTTGTTTTTTTTTAAAGTAGAATCTCAAGTACTTGGTATTAAATGTTTTAATACATTTCGCTTATCACCAGTATTGCAGTAATAGACCCGAACTTATGTAACGTAACTTATCGTCCTGACTTATGTAACGTAAATACTCCTTTTAACCAGTTGTTTTGGGTTTTTTGTAAATCTATGATGTTTATAATTTAGTGTTTTAAGGGGAAACATACATGTAGTAGGCCCTATGAGGTGAAAGTTGGTGAACCACAGTAAAAAAAAAATCCGACAAGTTTTACAAATGTTTTTACATTGTATGGTTTTAAATCGAACTTCAATAACTCGAGAATTCATGACCGGCTATGATCAATGCCAATATATCAATATTAGTTAATTGTTGTATTACATCTCAAAGCAATCTACATCTTAGGAGCTAATGATATTGTTGATGCTTTCCTTTTAAAAATTCAGTGTGACATGGCCTAAGTACATATAGTTCAATAATAAAAACTTACAAACTTCATTCAGTAAATTCACACCAGGCCTTTTGTTCATTAGTTTAAATAGTTAATAAGCAAAATATTGTTCAACTGGCATCTGCAACATGTGCTTAACACGCCTAACTGTACATTAATAAACATTGATTCTAATCACAGTAATAGATAAAAGGAACAAAATATCCCTTTGCTATTGTCTATTTTCAAAAGCACTGGTGATACCATAATTTTCGACGGGGGAGAGGTGTACTGTCCAGCAGTCGCGAATCATCCTCTCGGTCCTTGAGTCTGCAGTATCAAGATGCAACACAAACTGTGAACAGGGAAACAAAAATAAACACACGCATTATTCAGCATTTTTGTCACAAATTTTAAAAACAAATTATGAACTGAAAAATATTTATCCCACCAAAAAATAATGGACAATGGTTTCATAGCATAAAAAATGAATCCACACATAGAAAAATGTCAACAGCTTTCAGTTTAAGAAAAATATTTTCTCAATTTAAACTATTAGACCTAGGCCCTAAACAATGTTGAGGTGCTGGAAGATTAGGTTATTTTTATTGCACTTTTTTCCTAGCGGCAACATTTCAAAGTTCTGCATTTATTCAAGATTTTTTCATATTTCCGAAAACGTGCTCCCCCTCAGAAAATATTGAATCTAAAACAAAATCATCCCCTTTTTACAACGGATTTTAAACCTAAAATCATTGTAAATTTGACACAAAAAGTACCTTTAAAATGACAATAGGCCCAAAATCCTTCAACGAACGAGGTATAAATATGTTGAAATTGAAGGATGGCTTCGAAAATGACCGATTTTAATTCGGATTGAAATCGCCATTACGGGAAGTGCTCCACACCACTCCCCTTTGATTTTTACACGAATGATTACGAGAGAGATCACGTGAGCAAACAATTTCATTTTTAACCGGCCAAACCCGGCCCAAATTCATCAAAATCATACAAATATGAAAGCATATTTTCTTGCAAACATTGGTGTAATCATTAAAGGAATACCAGCATAACTTACCACCTGAAAATCCGATTTTGATGACAGAAATACCGACGAATTCAGAACGTCAGGGAGAATTGAATGGTCCAACGTGCACTGTACAAACGATAGGGGACTACTGCGCATGCGAAAACGTGCTCATTTGCTTGTTCGTGTTTTGTAGCTAGCTATTGCCAACACAAACAATTCATTTCTCCACTGATAAGTTAACAGTACCAGACCCACTGCGCAAAGGGCCTTATCGCGGTCGTAAATCTGTCGGACAGCGGGCGCACAGCGGAAGTCCTCCATGCCTTTATACCACTGGTCAGTCAGGGTCACTAATTTGCCCATAAATTTTCGGTGGGGCTTGGTGGGCCTTTAAACTCCTTCTGCTCTTAGGGCATGTTCAGACGGTGGCGTAAGTTAATCTAATCCAAAAATACTAAGTTATTCCGTTTTTAATCCAAAACATGCTTGCGTTCAAACGAGAAAGTTACGCCATTCCCCAGGCAGAAAAGTTGGTCAAGTTACGCCATCGTGGTTACGCAACGCAATCACCACTTTCTCAGCCTTCCGGTTAAAGCGCACGCGCGGGAAACAAGGGCAGTGTTGTATATATACATGTACATGTACATACAGTATATAGTATACATTAGAGCGCAAGCTTACTGTCGTTTTCCAAACTCCAGCCTCTTCGCAATATTGGCTTTGTTTATGCAGTTTGGCTATGATAATGGAGCGCAGTGACCGACTGGCCTAAGCTAGGGTTTGTAAAACGGTCCGGTAAATAAACCGTGTACATGTATGTACAATGTACACACACATGCATGTTCATGTAATTGCACGTGCGACAGGCCATGCGTTATCAAAATTGCGCCGATGATGATCAACTTAGTTTTTCTCTTGTTTTTGCTTGCCTGTATTCGGGATAAAAGAGAACGATCGTCGGATTCCGAGGCCGGAGAGTTGAATAATGAATCGTGTGCTGGAGAGGCTCAGAAGACTGAAAAACAACCGATTGCGTCAACAAGACCACGCTACCCGTTGGCGTTTTTGGCAGTTTGTCAAACGAAGGCAACGGGCAATCGGATGTATTCTCGGCGCGGTGGCCATCATTGCGAAGGGTTCACAAATATATCGCCTTGTCCGTGCCCGGCTAATGAGCACGGCCTGGACCTGTTACGAAAAAGGTCAATGTGAATAAACTACCACCGGAAGTGGCAGGTCAGTTGCGTTCCAACGGCACTTCTCGGCTCATCGCAGCGGGGGGAGATTGTTATCTTTCGCTCAACTTAATCTAATCGGCCACTTTTGGGAAGCGTAAGTTACGCCATTTTGGTCGCGTAACTTACGCCGCGCGGGTGGATTAGAGCGTTCCAACGGACAGATTAACTTAGTATTTTTGGATTAGATTAACTTACGCCACCGTCTGAACATACCCTTATTCCTCCATGGTCCAACTCACCAAGTTGTCAGGTACATGAACATGCATCTAAAATGACTTGCCTGTAAAATCTAACAGGATCCAACTGTGTCTTATTTATTTTGTTTGCTGTTGGATCCAACAGAGTAATTTTGTCAATGTTATTCACTCTTATTATCATTTGATCATCTGTTTATTGTTTTTTCTTGTTGTAATTCCTGTAAAGTTGTAATATTTATCTAGATTTTATTTATTTGTATGTTACCATACTAGGAAGGATTGACAGGCTTTCGAGTCAAAGTGTTTAATTATACTTTTGTCAATCCTGGCCAGCTTGAATTGAATTGTTTTTGTTTAGTTAAATCTGTTTTGTTTGTTTGTGTAAATTGCTTGTTCTATGTTGCTATTTGGCCGAATAAATAATAAAAAAAATAATAATAATAAGTCCAACTTGGCGTTATTTTAAACCCAACAGATAATGCGATACTAAATGCATTCCAGAATATATCAAATGACTGTGACTGAATGTCAATACTGTTTGTACATATGATGCCAAGCAACAAATGAACTAACCTGTAACAAATGCTGTGTGGTCATCACCACATGACACTTGTATGACGGTATCATTGCGAATCCAAAATTTATTGGCAGTGTTGTCTGCAAACCGACTTTTTCCAAAGGTGAAGATAGCGCCGGTTTCTGTTGGGTATTCAAATAAGAAAGTGCAAAATACTATACATGTAAATAAAACAAATTTCAAGCATACAGGTTCTACATCTTCAATGAGGGGGCATGTGGCCTAGTGGTAGCTAGCACAATCATGCTACTGCGCATCCTACTGCGCATCCCAAATTTGCCGCGCAAAATTTCGTTTCGCCTTTTTCTGGGGTTAGCGCAAAGTATGATGGGAAAGCATCGTTGATACAGATGCCATATTGGATATCGCCGATTGCTGCATCAAATGTAAAAAAAACACGAACGAAATCAACCGAGTTAAGAAAAGTGACATTTGAGGGTAAGGAGATTGAGGAATATCAATAAATATGCTTTAAATCAAAAGATCAGTACTCAAATAACTTGGTAAATATACTGATATGAAACGCAAAAGAAGCTTACCACAGTTTAAACCTTTAAATAGCAACAATAACACTTCATGTAGTAATGTGTGAACTTAATTGTAGACAATTAGTGTCCTCACTGTCAGTACAAAAGGTGTCTGAAGGTCTTTTGAACCTTAAATGATCACTTCATGGCACAGCTGTTGAACAGCTGTTTTGACTGTCAGTGATTAGCCAAGGGGGTATGGGATGATTGTAATGAACTGCACGTGTTGTCTAGATGTTGGCTTTAAAAAGGGCAGTGCAAAATGGGCATTTTAAGCAACATGCCACGATTGTCGGGGGAGCAACGGATGGTCCTAAGTCACCTGCGAGATCGATTCCATCTAGCCTCCCGCACTGCAGCAGAAACTGCAGCAGAAACTCTGGGGCGTGCAAACCCACGTATCTCCAACGCAGACGACTGCATGACTATTGTCTGAATGCCAGAGAACCATAAAGAGGCGCCGTGTTGATGGCTGTCCATCACCGCAACTGACAAAGATGGTGCCAGCTGCATCAGCGGTGGACCTTGGCACACTGGAACGCAGTTGCTTTCAGCGATGAGTCAAGGTTCTGTGTGGATCATCCCGATGGGCGTGAACATGTCTGGCTAAGAACTGGCGAGCAATATGCCGATTGTTGCGTGTGACAAACCAACAGGTGGGGTGAACCAAGTGTGGTGGTGTGGGCCGCCATATCAAGCCGGTACAGGACGCCACGGATGGTTGTAATGCCCAGCGATTTGTGGATAACATCCCATTCCTGCTACACCACCCAGAACTGGGAACCTTTCAGCATGGCAACGTCACAATGCTGCTCGCTTTACCACTGCATCTCTCGAAGGCGAGAACATCAACACCATGCAGTGGCATTCGCTCTCCCCTGACCTGAATCCCATGGAGCACCTGTGGGATGAGCTTGGGAGACGCGTAATTGGCAGGGCCAGGACACGGG
The DNA here is from genome assembly GCA_037893245.1 of Crossaster papposus. Classification (NCBI taxonomy): domain Eukaryota; kingdom Metazoa; phylum Echinodermata; class Asteroidea; order Velatida; family Solasteridae; genus Crossaster; species Crossaster papposus. The sequence goes on along the minus strand of JBAIAA010000213.1, from coordinate 12,417 downwards.
CAGAGCATTGAGATTGAGAACAGATGAGTGGGGCAAAATCCAGCAGCAATCCATACAAAGACTGGTAGGCAGTATGCGCCGACGATGCACTGCCTGTATCCAAATCAATGGTGGCCACACACGCTATGTAACTGACATTGCACTCTCTTTTGTACTTTACTGTAGAACAAACTGATGAGATGGTGTATCTTGGTCAAAAATTTGACATGTCATTAATAAAATGCCAATGTTTCAATTAGCAATTGTTGGTTCGTTTTATTTTGAACTGTTACAATTTCATTACATTTTTTTAAAGTGGTAAGTTTCTTTTTCGTTTCTGTATAAGTCGGGGAATAAATATATTGCGATGCTTTCGAACGCAATGAGTTTTTATTCCAAACATGCGGTGTTGGCCCACACAACAATGGGTAGGGATTACAATTTGCATAGCCATATTGATATCACGTGACTAATTACAAGGCACGCTATAGGCTAGATGTGTCCCAATTCCAAGTTTTGGCTGTTCCATTAATTGAACATTCTGTCTTTAAAAACGAAGCCCGCAATGAGAATTATTTTACTATGAATGATTGAGGTGTCATTTTGCTCAGAAAAAATAGCTACATCCTACTGCACTGATAGTGATAACAACATTTTTAGCCTAATTTGATTTTTTTTATTTCTGTCCCTACTAGTAGTAGTAGTACTACTAGTGGTGGCCTAATGGCTCGGTGTTGACAGACATTTCCGGCCTTGCTCGTGACATGTTGATGCGTCATCCGTTTTGAATCACACACACACAAAACTACATGTAGTTATGTTTTGACCGGCAATCGTGGACGGGGCATTGTCCGACCGTCTTCCCTCTTTTGTTTATACGGATGATCGCCATAGGATTTGTACACGGGAAAAGATCGTGGACGTTGTGTCAATCGTGGACCCATTGTTTGACTCCCAATTCTTTTGTCCGACGACCACGATTGCCGGTCAATACAAACGCACACACACACAGTCATGTATAGACCGGCAATCGTGGACGGGGCATTGTCCTTTCGGATGATCGCCATAGGATTTGTACAAGAGAAAATATCGTGGACGTTGTGTCAATCGTGGACCCATTGTTTGACTCCCAATTCTTTTGTCCGACGACCACGATTGCCGGTCAATACAAACACACACACAATTTTACCTAAACAAACACTTTGTTCTCTTATTTAATAAAATATAAATGTTCAATTGTCTAGAAGATTAATCTTTGATAAAGTGGAATTCTGGTTCAAATAAAAAAGCATAGTTTTAATCCCATTGACTTGAGTTACATTTTTTTGTACGGGGTCCCAAATTGAAATTCTATGTACATGTATTTATAAAATTTGTGTAAAAGAATTTACATGTTGATTGTCACCGCCTGCTCCGATTTTGGACGCCGCACCAATTTTTTATTTGTTTTTATTTTATTTTTTTAATAAATAAAAAAAAATTAAAAAATAATTTTAAAAAAAATATCGGAGCCCTAACTCTTACTCTTAGACCTATTTTCAAGTGTACCCTTCATTTTCATTGAGCAATTTCATCATCTTTCTTGCATGTAGGCCTACTTTGTCCACAATGCAATCGTGAGAAAATCCTCATTGCGACTATCGTGTTGAACTAAAAATATAAATCGTATCCATGCCGTTTTATCCCACGTTTATGCAGCTACGTGTACACTCCATTAAAATAACTTTGGAGCAAAAGCAAGATAAGAACTCTGGAAAAATATAACAATATGTATTAAAATGGCTACAGAAATTACACATCGCAATCACTGCATAATTTTATTATATGCACTACATACACATCCGCATCACTTTTGTACACTATATCACTATATGCACACAAGGGACCACGCCTATTTGCGTCACTTGCTATTCACTTGTCATTCAAGCTGCGAAATACTGTTTGTGATAATCATGGAGAAATAAGACACAGGGAGTTTGAACGGCCCGCTAATCCGCCACAGGGTATTCACTGACCAATTAGCGACCCTGGATGACCAGTGGTAAAGGCATGGAGGCCTCCCGATTTACAACCGCGATAAGATCTCTCACATCTCAGGGTTTGGTACCGCTCGCCACCACTTACTGGATAAACGAATTGCTTGTGTGGTCAATAGTTAATAGTTCACTATCAAGCAAACGAACCAGTTTTCGCATGCGCAGTAGCTCTCCGTCGGTCGAAACACATGAGCCATTGTGGAAAATCGATGCGCCTTGAAAAACTGAATCTGCCAATATTTTTTTTGTCGAAATCCGACATTCTGATGGCAAGTTACGTTTGTTATCCTTTTAAAATATGAACGGTACAATCATGGAAATATGGTAGCATATTTTTATGATTTTGACGACTTATAGACAGGGCCCAGACCAGGAAAAACTAAGGGTTTTTCCTGTCAAGGTTTTCTCAACGGTTTCATCATCCTGAACCTCAACCATTTGATATTAGCTTGGGGGCCACCCTGATTTTTGCCCCTAATTCAAAATGGCCGCCAAAATCCAAAATGGCCGCTAAAATTAAATAAATTACATATATACTGCTAATTACGTTTAATATCAACGGGTTTTCTAGGGATTCTGTCATTTTGAATATGTACACCCAATGAATTTAGATCCAGAGCCACCCAGAATTTGGCCATAAATCCAAGATGGCCGCCAAAATCTAAAATGGCTGCCAAAATTACATAAAATACATATATACTGCTAATTACGTTTAATATCAACGGGTGTGTGATCCTGTCATCTTGAATGTACACCCATTGAATTTAGCCCCAGAGCCACCCAGAATTTGGCCTCAAATCCAAGATGGTCGCCCAAATCTAAAATGGCTGCCAAAATTACATTAAATATACTGCTAATTACGTTTAATATCAACGTTTTTTGTGTGATTCTGTCATCTTGAATGTACACCCATTGAATTTATAGCTCCAGAGCCACCCAGAATTTGGCCTTAAATCCAAGATGGCCGCCAAAATCTAAAATGGCTGCCAAAATAACATAAAATACATATATATTGCTATAATTACGTTTAATATCAACGTTTTTTTTGTGTGATTCTGTCATCTTGAAGGTACACCCATTGATTTTTAGCTCGAGAGCCACCCAAAATGTTGCCTCAAATCCAAGATGGCCGCCAAAATCTAAAATGGCTGCCAAAATTACCCTAATCAGGTTTATACTGCTTCTTGTTTTTTTCTGTCAGAGTTTTTTTCAGTGATTCCGTCATTCTAAAGCCTTTAAGATTAGTCTAGGGAATACCCAGGATTTATCGTCTAATCCAAGATGGCTGTCAAAATGGCTGTCAAAATGGCTGTCAAAATGGCTGTCAAAATGGCTGCTAAAATGGCTGCAAAAATGGCTGATTTTGAATGCCGCATCTTATGGTTTTGTAAGAAGGGGGTACCGGTAATTCATTAGTCCCCGAGATTGTGATCTCAAAACCAGAAGGCGAGTTGCTTGCATGTCTGAGCCAGGTCCTTGACTAAATTATGGGGGATAAATAAGAGATCGTTTAAATCTGATTAAGGTAATTTTGGTAGCCATTTTGAATTTGGGCAGACAAATCTTGGGTAGTCACAAGTTAATTTCAAAAGGCTTAGGTTCAGGACGCCACAATGAAACCAACTTTAGTGAACTTTAACAGGACAAAACGAAGATGTACTTTAAATTTAAGTACATGTATGATGCTTTTGGTGGCCATTTTAGCAGCCATTTTGGCAGCCATTTTGACAGCCATCTTGGATTAGACGATAAATCCTGGGTATTCCCCAGACTAATCTTAATGGCCTTGGGCTTAGAATGACAAAATCACTGAAAAAAACTCTGACAGAAAAAAACCAAGAAGCAGTATAAACCTGATTAGGGTAATTTTGGCAGCCATTTTAGATTTTGGCGGCCATCTTAGATTTAAGGCCAAATTCTAGGTGGCTCTGGAGCTAAATTTAATTGGTGTACATTCAAGATGACAGAATCACCCAAAAAAACGTTGATATTAAACGTAATTAGCAGTATATTTTATGTTATTTTGGCAGCCATTTTGGATTTTGGCGGCCATTTTGAATATGGGGCAAAAATCAGGGTGGCCCCCAAGCTAATATCAAATGGTTGAGGTTTAGGATAATGAAACCGTTGAGAAAACCTTGACAGGAAAAACCCTTAGTTTTTCCTGGTCTGGGCCTTGTCTATTAAGGCCGAGTTTGGCCGGCCGGAAATGGAAGAGTTTGCTCGTTGAGGCTTTTGTCTGCCCATTCGTGTATCGCTCAACGGTGTGGGACGTGTTGCGTTTTATTTTTTTTGCATAAGAAAATTAAACTTGTTTTAGAAACTTACGTACTATTTTGATATGAGCCTGCGCACTAGCGTGAGTACGCGCTAGTGCGCAGGCGCACATCTTCCCGAATTCGTGTATACCCAGCACGATATGTGGCAGAGGGGTACCCCCCTCTTATCCCTATACTTTATACGCACTCAACACTATTGTAACCTAACCCATCCCCCCTTGAAACCTAAAAGGAATTCCTGAGATTCCGGGAACACAATGGTCAACACAAAAGAGGGGGGGTTTTCTCTGCCACATATCGTGCTTCATATGAATTCGTGTGGCTGCGGTCGCGAGATTGCCCGCGGGGTGTTTACAGTCAATTATCCATTGTTGTTTAACGACCGCGGTACCAGAGCCTAAACGTTTGATCCAAAGGTCGTTGTAACTCCCTGTGTCTTATTTCTCCATGTGTCAGTGATAATGATATTGGCAACTTAATTGCTTGACAAGTGGACAGCATGATATAAAATCATTTGCTGATCTACATTACACCTAAATAACTTAAACGGCAATATAAAACCATCTTCAAATATGTTATTGCGGCAATCTTAGACATGGCGGCCATCTTAAAAAAAATAACAAAAAAATTGGAAAATAACAAATAATAATAATTAATATAAGGTCAGGAGTAAGGACTAAGGGCCTCCCTAACCAACTTTTTAAAAAGTCCGGACGATCAACATGTTATTTTTGTTACTTGGCCTAACTGCCTGAGTGTAATTGTAAAGCGCACGGTGCTTTTTTGAGTAGATCATGTGTATCATCATTTATCATAATTATTCACATGTATCAACTAGTATCATCGTGCACAAAAAAGGATAAACGCTGTGTATCTTTGTGCTACCATGGAGGAATATTCCTCCATGGTGCTACTGGCTACTGCTAGGGCCTAGGCCCATAGTAAACAATTGACCCAAATTTCCTAATATAGGCCAAACGTTACTACATGTACCACTACACTACCATAACGTTAATCGTAGAAAAAATGAGATATTTGGTAACCAAGCAATTGGTTTATGTTTACCTGGCACGTCTGAATCGTCAGTCGCCATTTTCCCAGTTTCAAAAGGAATCCAGACGTCTCATGCATGCTACGATACCGCGTATAGTCTAGATCCAAGACTAGCCGTTTATTTGTTCCGTGGCGCGCCGTCCGTAGCTAGCAGGTCGGGGACTAGTCTTGGTGCAAGACCTTCTTATTTGCGTTTGATACACGATTCCCGCGAGAGGGCGCTATCGCCCACGAACCGCCTCGGGTCGACGATCCGCCTCAGAAAGAAGGTCTTGGGAAACACGCATTGTTCTGATCGTGCGTGCGCATAACGTTTAGCATAATCTATTGAATATGCCTATTTTACGTGACGCACCTCATTTGTGCATTATGTATGAGCAGTCTGGCTCCCAGACTCTCATAAAATTGTGCCCTTCCGTGTACATGTAATTGTGTTGACGTCCTTGTAATGTTTACAATTTCGGTGGAAAATGGCTGAACGTTATGGATGATGCTCTTGATTTTGCTGCCCAAACGTTAGGACTTAGGTCTAAAACTAAAAATTCAACAAACAACCGCCCTTAGACAGCTTGTTCAAGGGCATGATTTATTCGTGAATTTACCCACGGAATTTGGTAAAAGTGTTATTTTCCAAGCATCAACGATTATCCTTGATTTCTTGAATGAAAAACGTAGTACAACATGGGCTAGTACTTTACCCATGTACATGTATGGAGAAATAAGACACGGTAGTGTAGTACTAACGAGCTTGAACTTGAAGGTGAAGAACTTAACGTTAACAATATATATAACAAAGCTCTTGCCATCGTCGTTCTTCCGTTGAAGGCCCTGGTCGTTGACCAGTTAGACAGAGTTAAACAAAATTGGTCTTGACGCCGCAGATATCACAACAGATCGAGGTGACAGATGATGTTCTTGAACACTGACACTCACAAAAATATTCCATAATATTCGCTAGTCCAGAGACACTGTGTGTGGAGCAAGAGGTAAAGAATTACTCTAAACAGTAAAGTCGAGATGCTTCGCTCTTTTTGTCGATGAAAGCCATTGTGTATCCAAATGGTGAGTGGAACGCCATGTTTTTTAGATTGTTTTTAAATTCACAATTTTAATTTGGGCATTTACAGTTTTACTTATTTCAACATGTTTTGAACCTGTACAAACACTAGTACAATAGTACCTGAACTGTCCAAAACCATCGGACAATTTTTGATATTAAATTTAGTTGCAAAGGTCAGGCATTCAACAATAGGCACATTTTACTGTTGCCTTTTGGGTACGATGTGGTATATTACTAGTAGTCCGAGTAACATGAACCCAAATATCAATTTTTTTAAACTTTTGGACATGGTTGGGTGATATATATCACCCAACCATGTCCAAATGTTAAAAAAGTGATATTTGGGTCAAAGTTACTCGGACTACTCAATAAAATGGACAACAGAGAAAAATATGGTGTTCGGGTAGGAGAAACCTCAGCTAAACTTCGTCAGGTTATTTGGTGTCATTGTCAGTAGGAAAAAACCTGCTACGACCCTCTCCCCTTCACCCCATGCATTTAAAGTAATTTTTGTTGTACTTCTCTTTGTATCTTATTAAAGGGGTCATTCATCTGGACAAAGTGCAGCATTTCGGAAATGCTAAAGTCAGTTAGGAGAGTTGCGCTCTGTACTCAATCAATCAACGGCAATTATAGCTTCAACTGCAACGGCTACAAAAAATGTCCGGCAGAAAGTTGTAGACAGCCTTGCCATGCGCAATTATGGACTTATAGAGAAGAGTCCTGAACGGAATAACATCAAATATGTGGTGGAGAAAGTGACATCAAAGAGTTTGGATGAGGTGTTTGAGTGGCTTTGTGAAGAAGTGAAAGAAAAACAAAGACTAACGCAAAGGATCATCGTGTACTGCCAGTCACGTAAGCAAGTCAGCGAACTTTATGCAATATTTTGCTCAATGCTACCACATGAATGCCACAGGAATTTTAATATGTACCACACAAACACCGATGATGGAGTCCAACGTGGTATCATTGAGAGCTTTTCCAAGGAAGATGGTGAGGTGCGAGTCCTCTTTGCTACCATTGCTTTTGGACTTGGCATCGATGTATGTGGAGTACGTACAGTCATATTGATAGGTCATCCAACAGATTTGGATGACTTAATGCAATTGAGTGGCTGGGCTGGCCGTGATAGATCACAGAGTGTAGCTGTATTAATCGAGTATCCTGGTGTTGGATCAGGCTTGAAAACATCAGATGAGATGAAGGAATTCATACGAGGCGAGGGATGCAGACGTGAAGTCATCAAACACAGTTTCCCTACCAGTTCAAATAGCTCAAGTGTTCCCATTTTTAAACATAACTGTTGTGATGTATGTGCCAAAACATGTGTTTGTGATGGACAAATTTGTTCGGTTGTACCATCAAATGTTGAGCAGATACAGGACATTGCGCTACACGGACCAAACAGTGGTTAAAGTTCCTGACATAGAAGTATTCACACTCACTGAAAAACTCCAACAGTTTATAGAGAGGCACTTTTAGGTAACGCTAGTTGACATATGTATACAGGTGAAGACATGGCTTCTGGGTTGTCTCTGAACACAATTAAGGATATTACTGCTCAGTGTCATGTTATTTTCACCTTTGACCAATGTTGTCAACAATATGCATTTTCAACTAAGAAGATTTCTTTGGAAGTATGGGATATTTTGCAGACCACTCTTAATTGACAAAGTGAACCTTCACCAGTCATGGGATATTTATCTGATGAATCAGTGGAAGATTCAGAAAATGATTTGAGTGGTAAATATGCTGAGATAGTTTTGTATGTCGACAGTGGTGACAGTAACTAAAAAAAGAATAATTTTCCTTAAATGAATAAAAATGCTACACAAAAAAATCATCTGTTGCTAGTTAAAATTCACCATTTTGGTTTTTCAAATTAGCATTCCCCCTGAAATTGTTACCAAATCTTCAAAAAATTAAGGTGCATACACTTTGCGTAAATTGTACAATATACAGGATATATATCTTTTGCAATGATTAAGAAAGATTTGTATTATTACACTGAAAGGGGAAAATTTTTCCTTTCTTTAAAGATGACATACATGATGTATCCATGTACATAACATGTAATATTTATATATCTGACAAATTTGTTCCTGGATATTTTGGAATGTGTACTTTGTGTAAATGTGTGTATTTTTGAGAACTAAAATTACACTGCACATACGTTTATCGAAACAATAAACAATTTAATGTATTTACTTCAATCAAGTTTACATAGTTCACAGGCATACAACTTATCAGCTGATCACCTGGGTGTTTTTTTCACACCAGTGCCATTGGAAATAAAAAAACACAATAGAAAGTCTTGTTGCTTGGGCCTATTCCTCTTTACCTGGTTATATGCCCAAGTTTAATGACATTTCGGAGGGGCCTCCCTTGAAGTAATTAAACAACACATTGTGTTTCTGAGAACATGCACGTTTTAAAAGTGAATTGCAAATTAACAATGACTATCTTTTGGAAAGAAGCAAATTTACATGTGTCTGAGTGTTTGAGGTATTTAATCATAAATGCTTAAAGGCACCGTGAAATAGAAATTTAATTATTTTGGACCATAATCAGAAACCTTTTTAACTTATTTATTGCCATTACAGGGGTGTACAGGTATCGTGACCCTTTTAGCAAACATTTAGTGTTGATTCAAATGTAAATTTCCACATCCACGAGCACAACAGTAAGCTATGCCCTAAATTCGCTTGTATTGGTGCAAGGCCTGATACGCTAGCTTGTGCATAAGTAAAACCCTGAAATTAAAATATTAATATTATTAACATTATACAAGTTGGCATTTCCACACTAATGGAGTACATAATAATAAGTGTGGGAGTGATCCACAGAAGTGTAAGATCAAATGAAGTTTTCTGTCCTAATTTGTCCCTGAACATTCCTTAACCTGAAATGTTTTGGCCTATCTTCAAGACATGTGTACCGGTATAACACGGGACAGATATTTTGTATTGAGATTAATAATAGGAAAGTGATGATAGAATTATTAATTTACTCAAATGTTGTTCTATTTACATCTTAACCCCTGAATAATTGTAACCAGCCAAAACTAAGACAAATTTTAGAAATTATACGTGTTTAACATGGACAGACATTGTGGGACAGATATCTGCCCATGTTAAATTGTACATACGTATAATTTGAACATGTGCAACCCTGTAATTTCAGAAATACATAGATGGTTATCTTAATTGTGCATGGTAACAATCTCTAAGGGGATTGTAAAGGGACAAAAGTTGGGTGAATCAATTTATTGCACTTTTACTTCCTGTCAATTTATGATGAAATGTCTGTCCATGTTACGTACCGGTACTTTACATTTTAAAGATAATCCCCTGTAATTTGTTTAAAAGTTTGAACGCTATCTTAGTTTTTGGTGAGTACAATTGTTAAAAGGCTTGCAATAGACACAGTAGGAAACAAAATTGACAAAATACTGTATTCCCCCAAAATGTCACAGGTGTGTACCTATCTACTGTGGAAACACCTAAATACAGTACATGTACAGTAAACAATATTTATAAAGTAATAATCATGTTCAATGACAACATACTGCATATTATGCATGTCATATGTACCTAACTTCTATTTTTGTTAAGGGAAATGATTGCCCTTCATGTACTTGGAAAAAAGTAATGATGAAAGAAGCACTTATCCCAACATGTACAATAATTTACCTTAGATTTATATATACCTGTACATGTCATGCATGTACCATCAATAAATGTATAAATGTACAGGTCATGTACCATTAATAAATGTACCGGTTGTACACAACATGTTAATTACTTATACAGTCAAGTCGATAACAAGACATGTTAAAGTTGTCTCGATTTTAAGGTGACAGAGATCCATTATTTGTTTTAATACATCCATACCTTGTAGTACTGAATATGTGCACCAAAACAGTGTACATGTATATTTTAATGTGTACCGTTGTTTCGTTTCAAGAAAATCCTGAAAATCAAATTTAAATAAAAAATGTAAAAGAATTATGGTTAAACAAAGAACAATGTACTAAACCGGGACCTTAGCCCGAGACATCTGGATTAACGTACCAGCGCTCTACCACCCGAGTTATCCAGCCCTATAATGGCGTCCTTCCTGAATAGTCGATTTTGTTTTGTTCGGATCGGGGCAGCAGTCAAAAGCCAATCCCATTGACTGCTGTGTGGCGGGGAATTACACCCCAGTATGATTTTAAAAAGTTGTAAACCCAGCTACAACAGTTCGGGGGATATACCTGGAGTAAGTGTTTCCTTAGTCTTCTTGACATTCCGCTGAATTCTTCCACTTTCAGCAACCGCATGAAGAATTGATGAAAACAGTGGTGCATTCTGCTTCAGTTCAGTGTCTTGTTGTTCAAAGTTGAAGTTGTTCAGCTCCTGAATGGTTGATCCTCGGAATAGAGATGGGGTATTGGGATTACAAAGTATCTCTGCTTCTTTGGCCACTAAGTTGATGAGAGTACTTTGTGCTGCATCCATGGATAGAATGTGTTTGATGGCTGTGGAATGGTCTCCCTTAGACAATGATGAAGCAACATCAATCCATGGACCAGACAATTCTCTTTTGTCTGTGTGATTAGGGTAGTATACTATCACCTGAAGAAAAAACCCAGAAATAGATGGGTTGGGAAATAAAACAGATTTATTGTGTAATCCCAAATTTGTTTAAAGGCCCTTCAAAATGAGTTTACAAAATATGAAAATGAACACCAAAAAATTGAAAGTGAATTCACATGGGACCTTTATGATTTGACCTTAATGTATTGTCAATTTTGCCAAGTGGTGTTTATTCATAGACAACTATCAAATAATTTTATAAGGTGGGATCAAATACATTACTTTGTCTATTTTAAAAATATTTAATATTAAATCACTGTACATTAATGACAACTGTTCCTTTCCCCGTCAAATAGTTATTGCAATATAAGTGACACCTTTGAGATTAAGAACACTGCAGTTCACTTTATGCATATTGCCTTTTTAATTGTGTAATGCAAATAAACTTGAAATAAGTAAATAAGCATGTTTAGCAATTAATATGCATGTTTGTGATTAAGTTTTTTAGAAATCAATCAAATCTTTGTAAAGTTTTTCTTGCTTATCGCATGATAAAATTAGGCCTTGATTTATACCCCAGCTCTAGACACTATTTGCAAAATCCCAAAATAGAAATGGTCACTGATTTACATGTTTAATTACTTGTAATTAATATATTCAAACTTTAAATGAACTGTGTCAAAAAGTGAACATGGCAGTACTGTACTAAAGATCTTCGAAAAAACTCAGCTAGAATAATGTAGACCTTGAAACAAGATCCAGGGTTAGCAAATAGATCCCTTTACTTGGAACTGAACAGAGCTGGAGTGGAGACCAAAACACCATGTGTGCATAATAATCAAGGTCATTAGCTATTTAAGATGAACACCCATGTCCCATTGTGTTGTAATGTGTACCAAGTTGCAGAATAATTTCAATTGACAGCTTATAACTGGGTACCTGACCTTCCTCTCCCAGCAGAGAAAGTAGCTGTAGTTTGGGCCAGCAATGGTTTCACATTAATGATAACATAATCAAGCATTGGGTTTTTTGTAATTCAAAAAGTGAATTTGGTCTATAGATGTTGATGGGCTTAAAGGTAGGATACACCATTGGTAATTGCTTGAATTATCATGAATGAGTATATTTGGGGGTTGTATCTTATAGTAAATATCGTTTAACTAAGCTGTCTGAAGTTTTACATTCATATAGATGCCGAGAAAAGCACGAAGAACAGCTTTGTTTTTTCGCGATCGCCGTCCGGCGATTGCAAATTTTTCTTTATAAAAATCAATTTTGTTGAATAATTACAGGATATCTAGCGCAATCATTTTGCTGGATGCCTAGAATCAGGATTTACTTTTATATGAGTAAGATATTTCTTAATATTTCGGTGGTAAAATGTTTTGATATCTGCAAATGGTGTATACTACCTTTAATCAATGGCC